>WELA01006610.1:103885-125883 GCA_009602735.1 Mesotaenium endlicherianum
GAGAGAGAGAGAGAGAGAGAGAGAGAGAGAGACTCCTACCAACTGAGCAAATCGGTGCCTAAGAGGGCCCTCCCGGGGCGGGGAGGGGGACAGAGGGAGGCGAGAGGAGCTTTTGAGAATAAGAGAGAAAGAGAGGAAAAGAGAGAAAGAGAGAGAGAGGGAGAGGGAGAGAGAGCAATGACTTGAGTGCGCGGGCTCAAGGCAAGCCCCAGGGCTCCTGCAGGTGCGGCCTGGAGGCGCACTTGGAATACTTTCACTAGTGCCTTGGCGCTGAGCACTCTGAGCATGTGTGTGCGCATGCGCGTGAGTGCATGTGTGCATGCGTGCGTGCACGTGTGGCGGGAAGTAAAGAGCGTATGGGGAGCACACGCCGCCCACCAGGAGCTGGAGCTCGGCTGCCGGCGTGACGGCGTCCTCGTCGTATGCCGCCGCCTTCTTGCCGCCTTCCTCCATCTCCTCGTCCTCATCCTCCTCTGCCTCTGCTTCCTCCCAAGCCCAACTCACACCCCACAACCCACCCCCCCTCCACCGCGTCCCGCCCAATCGCCTTCGTATATCTGAGAGGTGGAGAAAAAGGACCCCACCACTATTCTCCTAGTTGCCCAGTTGCTGCAAGGGGGGGGGGGGGGTGTTTAATGGGGGCCACAAAAATTATGATGGAGTAAACCCGGGTCGTGCGAGGCCTGGCAAACGTTGGAGGAAGACGATCCCGCACGAGAGGAGAGAATATGCATAAACCTCTAAGGATATGTAGCCATTGGAGAGGGCTCAAGGCTCGCTGAAAGGGAGTTGTGCGGAGGCAAAGGGGAGAGGCAGCCCAACCTGGAGGTGGCGAGGCTCCCCCCTTCTCAGAGGGTCAAACGGGTCAAACTAAGGTCTGCTTCGTCCAAACGTGCCAGAGAGAGGAGGGAAAGCAAGAAGGTTTGGCACTGGGGCCAAGGAGTGCCCTCTGGCAGCCCACCCATGCACACACATGCCCACTGCCTCTTGCAATGCTTGCAAAACCACACCAGCCTACAAGGTAGGGCCACGTAATGGCAGCCAAAAACACAGATCACGGCGCACGCGCGCGCATGCCGTAATCGGATGTCAACCATACAGGCTGCGACATGAACATAGAAAGTAGGGGGCGGCAGCCTGCACGCACGCACGCACACACGCGCGTGCGCCTGCCCGCTGGCATGCGCATCTCTGTGCGTGTGTGAGTGTTGTGTGGCAGAGGAGTCGGAGGACGGGGGGTGAGGGGTGGGAAAGAAATAAGCGGGGCGGGAGTTGGCGGAGGCAGAGGTGCACGGACCGGCAGCAGCGTAGGGCTCACGGAGGGGCAGCGACATGGGGTAGTTCTTTGCGTAATCCTGCAGCATCGCCAGTCAGACATTGCGCGACGCAGCCAACCCCGCCACATCAGCTCCCCCCAACGCACCAGCACACATAAAGATGAGCAGCAGCAGCAGCAGCAGCAGCAGTAGCCGAAGGAAGAGAAGAAGGGGAGGAGACCGGCACGTTTCTCTTCTCTGGTGGGGGCAAAAAGAGGGGGGAGGGGNAGCGGAGAGAGTCGGTGGGGCGGGAGCAGGTGCGGGCGTAGAGTGGAGAGAAGGCGGGGTGGACGGGCCAGCATCTATCAGCATGCTCATAGGGGCATAGATGCTGAGAGACGAAAACCTGACAGTACTACGATTCCTTGTGAGAGGAGGAAGGCAAAGGAGGAGGAGGCGGAGGAGGCGGAGGTGGAGCAGGTGGTGGAGGGAGGAGGAGGAGGAGGAACAGCAGAGGACGCGGAGAAAGAGGAGGAGGCAAAGGAGGTGGCGCTGCATGATGGCCCAGCCATATGCACCAACGAACATAAGAGTCTGTGTCACTTCCATCTGGCAATGTCCACGTGAATGAGACACGCGCGCGCTTCCTCTTCCACCAACCATCAAGCGCCGGGGAGATATCGCACCATGACGTAGCTCTGGAGTGCCACTTGGCATGCAGCGAGGGCCCCTGGTGGGGGGAATGGAGAGGGGAGGGGGAGGGGGAGGGGGAGGGGACACATGGCGGCTTACAAAGGGCGCTTGGAGCTTCTTCACTTTGCCCTTGCTGTCCCGGAAGTCCATGGGGCCTGCCGCACACACCCCCTCGTTGCGCTGCCGTGTCAGAACCGTACTCCCTCCAAGCTCTGCTGAGGCAGCGCAAGCAGAGGCTTCCAATTTGACCATCGTGGCCCCCCTCCCCTCGCACTTCCACGCCCCAAAGCTGAAGGCTGCGGGGAGAGAACGTGCAGGGAGAGGGAGAGGGAACTCCAATAATAGTGGGAGTCACCAACCACACACAGGTAAAGGGTGTTTCTTGACAGGAGGCTGCAGCGGAAGGGTGAGGGGGGCAAGGCACGCACCCTCAGGAATGCCCTCTGCGTTGAGCTTGCCGCCCGCAGACGAGGAGCCCCCGCTGCCCCCGCCGCCTCCGCCACCTCCGNCGACCCGAAGCCAAAAGCGACCTTCATGGATGTGCCACCTGTCCCGCCGCAAGCCCCGGCCTCCAGCGCATCAGATCAGACCATTTGCGCTTTCCGCACGCATTTTGAGAGCGAATCTGCTCATCCACTCTGACGGCCACTAGCGGATATGCTAAGCCCCGAACCCCCAATACAACCTTAGCCCAAAACCTAATTGCTAGCAGCAGCTGCAATGAACGACAGATGGCGGCATCCCAATACTGAGGTTTTGTCGGGTGCCACTCACGAGGAGCCAGGAGGAGTCGCAAAGAGAAACAGCCGCAGAGATGCAATGCAAGAGAAAGCAAACACAAGGGACAGCTGGCACGCCGAAAGCACAGCAAGCGAGTGGCGGGCGGAGGCAATCAACGGCACGCATAGGCACACGCATGTAAGCCATGCAGGGGACAGAAAAATGGTAGGGCCCCTTGGTTGCTCTGTGATTCTCACACACCCTTGTTCTCGTAGCGCCTCTGCTGGCCGCCCAGGCCCCCCTGCTCCTGCGATTGCTGCATCCCCTCCGGCATCGCACACACACACGCACACACACACACACCGCTCCACAGGGCCGCCACATTGCACAAACAAGCGCTCGCAATCAGTCCCAGGGATGATTTATCTGGAGAATTAAGAGCAAAGGAGAAGACAAAGAGAAAGAAGAAGGAGACGGAGAGGAGGAAGAAGAAGAAGAAGAAAAAGAAGCAGCAGGGAGGGCTCCCCAGGGCTCAGCCCCAGCCCTGGGGTGGGCCCAGGAAGAGGGACGCTTGCTAGCTGCAGGCCTGGGCTTGGGACTTTGGGCTTTATGTTTCGTGAAGGGGCACGGCGCCCAGGACCAGACCTCTCCAACCTTGCTCCTCCCCTTCCCCTCCTCCCACCCTCCCCCCCTCCCTCTCTCCCCCTCTCTCGCCCGCCCTGCCTTCCACCCCTCTTCCCCATGCCCTCACTCCCTTCCCTCCCGCCACTCAGTCTCTCTCTCTCTCTCACCCCCCCTCCCTTGTTTGTCTCCTCGCTCCCTCTCCCTTCGTGGGCGGAAAGGCCCACATGGCACGCAGCGAGAGAGTGGGACAGCCAAACAGCCAGCTGGCGTGAGGCCTCAGAGGCCACGGCTTGCTGTGGGGCCAGATGCAGGCTTTCCAGGGTTTAAGGAGAGAGAGAGAGAGAGAGAGAGAGAGAGAGAGAGAGAGAGAGAGAGAGAGAAAGGAGAGGTCTGCTGGGGAGTGAAGGAGTGAGGGAGTGAGCGGGGTGCTTGGCCTTACGAGGAAGATCTTCTTGAGCTCGCTGGTCAGCGCCGCATCCCCTGCTTCCTCCCTGCACCGCACCCCCCCCCATTTCTCCCTCCTCATCTTTGTGTACTCATACCAGGCCCGGGCAATCGTATGTATTCAGGGGAAGCAAATAGCAACCGACTGAGATTTAAGGCAGTTCGCAGTTGTTACGTTGAGCAAGTTGCAAGTGAATAGCACATGCAAAGGCGGATGCAACCAGCAATACATACAGAGCATGCACACCCGTGCCCTCCAACTCCTCAGGGATGAGCTCTGCAGGAGGCTCTCGTTGCGACGCCCAAGGAGGAGAGGGGGGCACCAAAGTGTCAACCCTGTGGAGCAGCAACAATGCCTTTGGATGCCTGAAAGCGTCACAGAGAAGCTGGCTGAGAATTGCACAATCCTGTTTCTGAGAGATGTCCACGCTGCCTTTCAGAAACGGCTTTCGTGACAGGGACATTACAAATATGTACATATCTGAAGTTTTGGTTGATCCTGATGTCACGAGATTCGCACAATGCTAGTGTATTTACAAAGTTAAGTGAAGGGTCCTTGGGGAAATTCTCTTGTGGTGGGGGGAGGGGGGCGGGGGAGGGCAAACAGCAGCTTACACAGGCTTGAGGGAGGCCTTTTTGACGAGCCTCCTGGTGGGCACCTTGGGGGCAAACTTGGTCTGCTCACTCACACATCACATACGCGCATGCGTGTCAGACTCACACAGAAAGGCACGGACAAAAGCGCGCGCATGCACACACACACACACACACACACACACACACACGTGTAGAAAGACACAGTTGCACGCGCCACTGCACGCAACCCGCGCACTCAAAAGCACACGCACGCAGACACATTCGCACGTGCCAAGCAGAGGCACTGGCAAGCACAGGCACGCACGCAACGCTTCCAGCGCACACAAGCTCAGCACCTGCTGCGAAAACTCTCAATCCTCAACCCTAACTCGCTAAAGTCTTCCATGCGCCCAGCGCCAGCACGCCCTCCCAGCTGGGGGAGACAGAAGCAGTGGCCATGGAGGAGCCCGGCAGCTCTGAGCCAACGACCCATCTCTTGCAAACGTAAACCCTCGCCAGGGCTTCATTCAGCAAACCCCAAACCCCTACAACCCGTGCTGGGGTTTGTCAATCCTGTCCCTACATGGGTCGCTTTCAACCAAGAGCCAAAAGCCTCTGAAGGGTTTCAGCGGATAAGGTTTAGGCTGTCAAGCGTATGCAGCTGATTTGGGCAGATGAGCTGGTCAGTCTGAAGATCAGCAAGAAATGTGGCTTGCCCTGCACCGCTGATGGTTGTCATCCAACCAAGCAGGGAGATATGGCAGGCCCTTGCAGTGGAAGATGACAACGAGTGAGATGAGACACAAAGTATTTGCGTCCTCCCTGTCCCCGTCCCCGTCCCTGTCCCTGTCCCTGTCCCTGTCTCTGTTCTCCTGCCCGTCCTCCTCCTTCCCCCTCCTCCCCCCCTTGCCCTGGCCGACTTCCTCCAAGTGGGCACGGCTTTGAGCCCAACCTCTCTATCATGTAAACACCCAGCTGCCTTGCTGTCTTGCTGTCACTTGCTAGCAAATGCAGGGCTGGAATTAATATTGCCTGCAGCACCAGACTAACTGCTTTGAAAACAAGTTGCCCAAAGAAGGAAAAGGAGGAGAAGGGTGGGAGGTATAAAGAGGAGACGGGTGGAGAAGGGGAAAGGAGGAGGAGGAGGAGGAGGAGGAGGAGGAAAAGGAGGGGGGACCTTCTTGACACCACCGCTGGTAAAAGCTTCGGCTGCCGGCTTCACATCCTGTGGCACGCTCGACGGGCCAGGCGTCGGGTCCTTCAAGCTTCCTAGCCTGCCACCTGGCTTCTCCAGCTTTACGACAGCCCTAGGGCGTGCAGCAGCTGGCGTAGGCTTTGGGGCGGTAGAATTTCCATTTGTAGCTCCCTCTTCCTCCTTCTTTACGCCTGTCATAGCTGTAGGGATCTAGCTCTCTCACAACACGTCCTGTTTGTACTCGGTTTAAGCCTCACACTCGTATGAGTACATGATTGGTCAGCCTGGCACCCATATTTACTCACAATGCAATCTTTCTCGTTCGAACATTCTAAGTTCAAGGTGATCAGCCTAGTATTCCTTGTTTCTATTCTCCGTTCGAATTCTAAGCGAGAATTTCCACACCACGTTAGCAGTATCTATTCCATCCACACCATACTATGAATGCACTCGCAGACGCGCAGGGCGTCTGCCAACGAATAATTAACTGGTTTGCAAAAGACTCGCAGGGCGTCTTATTTAAACAAGAAGCTACTACAAGATCCTGCGAAAGTTTGCCTATACTTAAATCACTGTAAGACGCTTGACTTGAGCTCCACTTATATTCGGATATCGAAGTGCATCTGGAGCTGCATGACGCCCCCAAATTGTCCGATGTTGTTCTACTTGAGTTTCCGATTGCTACGCATTGGGTACAGATGCATGTCGGAGTCCGGACCTTTCGCTACCCGTCCATTTGTGCTGGTTCGGACCGTAGCTTCAAGACGATGGTTTTCCGCAGTTTTCCGGATGTCAGAACAATGTTACCTTTTGGTACCGCACGGATCTGCCGGCTGCCAGCTGGGCTTACACTATAGGGCCTTTAACTCTGTGCCATGTGGGCTGCTGTGGGCCACTATGGGCTGCAGCGTAGCAGCGGGCCACAGCGGGCTGCCCTTAACTGCAGCCTGAAAGTAACCACCGACGTCATCTGCCCTCGAGCGCTATAGTTAAAAAGCATTATGTGCCCTTTAAAAAAGGTACAGCAGACGGACAACCGCCCACCAAATGTGGTCACTGCATGCTCTAGCCAATCCTCCATAAACCTATATTCCAAAAAGCTCGTCAGTTTGTATGCAATAACTGACAGCTAGCTGCTATACATGATACGTCTCTGCAAAAAGTATAAGTACAGTTCGAAGATACCGAAGAACATTTGACAACTTCCATGAAATATGAGGAAGTGGGTCTCATTGAGAGGTGCAGTGGATATGCTGGTCTCTAGAAGTTTTGGATCACATGTATACACAGGCAATACAAGAAGCTTCTTAATCGTGTCCGCAAAAAGCTGTGATAGTCATGAAACTTATTCTTCTTCCGATAAGTAGTCATCATGTATGTTAATAAATATCCGTGAGACGAGAGACTGCGTCGAAATCAATGGCAGAGGTACCTGTCAGGTGCATGGTGTCCTGCCTCTCCACGAAGCAACTACGAAACGGCGAGGTTCATGTTTGCCAGTTTAACGAAGCTTTGTTAGTGTAGGAGACCACCTGATTTGGCAGCGGATGGGTGATCATGATGCCATGGGCGAAGATTTGGAAACAAGGGACAGGCCGCACTCTGAAATAGAAATGCTGGATTCTTTTGATTGGTTCTTAAACGACGAAAATGAAGAAGACGATCAGAAAGAAGGAGATATACTTGCCTGGGCGGATGCATGTTTGGAGAAAGAGCCCATCACTGTTGCCGAAAGGGAGAGGCTGGGGAACAACGCTATGTCACCTGCAGAGTGCCGTACATTGTGTGAGGTGGATGCCACGTCGGTACAGCAGGTAGTGTTAAGAACCAAAGCACAAGTCCTCAAGAGAAAGAGAAAGCGCGAGGCTTATGGGGCTGCAGCTGATGATATGGAGATCACGCGCGAGGATGGAGGAAGGGCATCTGCTTCTGCTAAATCAGACGATGCGCAGGTGGCGCATGCTTATAGGAGGCTTGCCTCTCTCCAGAAATCGAGGCTACTGGATGGAAACATGAGGACAAGCAGTGAGGACTCTGAGAAGGAGGAAGTGCAGCAGGAGCAGCAGGAGCAGCAGGAGCAGCAGCAACAGGAGCGGCAGCAGCAGGAAGAAGAGGAACCCAGGGATGGTGGGGGGAGGGAGCAGAAGCATGGGTACAAGATCGATATGGTGCAAGAACTCTGCAGGGGCAACGTTTCAGGTGTGGCTGCAGCACTGGCTGAGAAGTATGGAAGCTCAAGCCAGCTGTCAGCATCCCTGCAAGAGGTAACCCTCCAACATGAGCCCCACGCCTCGCCTCGCCTCCCTCCCCCCTCCCCTCTCTTTCCCAAGGAAATCTGAAACTTCGAAAACCAAAGATGTAAAACCTTCACGTCACACCCTACAAGCACGTACTGTCAACCCTAAAAGAAAGGAGCACCACATGCTGTTTCTGCCCGTCTTCCGCGATGGGAGTGCACGTCTTTCATGCCTTTGACTACGCACAGGCAATGTGCATGCACCCAGCAGTGCACGCTGGCCAATACACGGGGGTGCCTGCTAGCAGGGCTGCAACATGGATGCTTGTACAGGTGAGGTGGAGGTAGCAAGAGGTAGACACGCGCGCACCAGCCTTCTTGAGAGTTTGACATACAGCATGTGGATGCTGTGGCTGTGGCTGTGGCTGTGGCTGTGGCTGTTGTGCTTCGCATCTGCAGTGAAGCTGAGCTGATAGCATGCTCATGCCGGCCTGCTTTACTTGAGCCTTTCTGTGCGCTTGGTGCAAGGATCATCTTGTTACTCAGCCCGATGCACTCCAGTACTTGCAGCGGGAAATGTGGAAAGTGTTGGGCACCTACATGCAATCACAGTATCTGAGTGGAAGACGTTGCCTCTTCCGTGCAGTGCATGGAGTATCTGCATGCTGCGTCAGCATGGGCCAACAGGCTTCCGCCAGGTGGAACATGTCCCCGCCAGGCTGGCACAAAAGGCGTCCCGGCAGTCGGGTCCGACCTGGTGCGCGGTCCCCACAAAAGCGGAGCTACTACACGCCACATGGCAAGGGGGGAGTCTCCTGTCGAAGCTTCGCTGCAAGCACCCGTGCACGGCGGCCAGCTGGACAGGCCTCGAGATCTGACACCTGTCCCGACTCAGGCCCCAAAGCCTCCGGCCCGTGCTCCTCGCACTCCCTCTCCGGTTGCTTGGGTACTATGCCTCCCCTGTATCTCCGCCGAAGCAGCAGCCCCTGAGGGAGCCGCCCAAGGCTCCGGGCATCATACCAACGGTGGCCGTGCAGTGCGCCATGTGTCCCCTCCTGCACGAGCTGTCACTGGCGGCCAATTGGAGGAGGAGTCGGAGGGGAGCCGCAGCCTTCCTGAAGATGACGATAATGGAGGTGGAGGCCAAGCCGGGAAGAGTTTGAAGCGGGGCCACGACCGAGACAGATGTCGAATGAGTGAAGAAAACAACCCTCAAGTCGGAGCCGGAGCCGGAGTCGGAGCCGGGGCCAGAGATGAACCCGGTGCCAGGGCCAGAGCTGGTGGGAGGATGCTAAAGAGGGCCACAGTGCGAAAGGACGCCAGCAGCACTGCTCAGCTCAAAGCTCACCATGCTGCCGCCGCCGCTGCTGCTGCTGCTGCTGCCTGCGTTTGCTGTAGGTAGGGTCTGTGCGTTTTTACTCCTTCGCAAGTCACATTGGCTAGGCATTGAAGCGTGACTATTGCTGCTGTTTAAGGGCGTATTCAATGCAGGGGCCAATGGCGCGCCTAGGGTTTGGTGGAGAAAGGTGGCCTTGTACGACTTCCAGAAAATAAACGCCAATCAGTTGATGGGAGGGCGTTGCTCGATGCAGCCCCGAGTAACTTTTGCATGCACCTCTCGCATGACAAGATTTTTCCCGGTGAATATTATCACCGGCGACGAACATTGGAATCACTAGTGAATGTCTGAATGACTTTTTCTTTTATTAGTTAGTTGATGACCATTTAAAACCCAGATGTGCTAGCGCATGACGTGCTCACACGGGGGTGAGCTAGCTATGTTTCAGGTTAGGAAAAAGTGTACGTAGTCTGTGAGAGCTACCATGGAAGAGCTGCGGTGAAGCAGTCGGTCGACAAAGCTCAGAAGTGCTGGCAGCAAGGAGAGCAGTTGCATGAGATGCACTACATACGGATACTAGATGAAAATTCCGATGCATTTTCTACGCATAGCCTACCCCCCAATGGGAAGCTCACACAATAGTGCAGGAAGGACTCACAGGGAGATCTCCACTAGTTCTTTGCCGTGAGATCGAATCTGATCTGATCGGGTCCAATTAGTCTCAGCCACTTTGCCTGGTGATTGCAGGCAGGGGCGCCAATGGCGCCCCTGTACAGCTGGCTGGTGAATCATGCATGACGTCATATTCTAGTGTTGAGAGTGAGCTACATGCAGGGGGCAGGGCGAAGACAACAACCATATTTTGCCTTCGCCCTGCCCCCAGGTCAGTATAGACGCAGCAGAGATGTACTGACTGCCTTTTTTGTATTTACATCTAGAATTTACACCTACTCACTACAGGTCTCGAGCACCTAACCCGAGGAAAGATTCTCCCAGCAAGCGCTAAGCAGCTAGCTGCACGGCACGCAGAATGAGAACGCACTCCCAGCAGGGGGGTTTCGGCTCACAAATGAGGGGGGCATGCGACCCCCAAGCTGCTCTTGCTGCTTGCTGCATGCACGCTCCCTGGTGCAAGTCAACCACGCAGCGAGCCAGCTGTGTCGTGCCAGCTGTCAGCGCGCTACGCTAGCGCACGAGGCCCGATGCTGTGCTTCCAGACCTCATGGACCATGGGCACGTTCTGCTTCCTACCGCTGTCGCCGCCGCTGATCGCCATGTGGAGACTGCAGAGCTCCCGCAGGATGGGGTCCTGCTCATCCTCCCAAAGGACCTGCTGGTGCCCCCCCTCCCCTGCGTGCATGCAAGCAGGCATTATGGTTGCTCTTTGAGTAGCTGGCAATCTCATACAGAAACGTCCAAGGCGTAGCGTAGGGATGCGCACGGATCCACGTATAAATAAGAGTATGTGCAGTGCACCCACCCTCGGAAGGGGAGCGTGCAGGGGGCAGCAGCAGCCGGGGCAGGCACTCCTTGGCGCGCGCGTGGCGGAAGATGTGCTCCTCGCGCGTGCCTGCGCACACGAGCCGGTACACCACCACATGCCGCAACTGGCCCAGCCGGTACGCGCGCGCGATGGCCTGCCGCTCACCCCGCCGCCCGCCAGCTCACCCGCCAGCCCACAAGCCCGCCGCTCAGCCCCCCAGCGATTGCAAGAGGACCCCTTGCTCCTCGCTCCTCGCTCCTTTGGGTGTCAGCACGCTGTTGGCCTGCTGGGCAAGCAGCTGGCAGGGTTCATGCGCTCGGTTTGGCCTGATGCAAGCCTTTTAGGGTTTCAGGCTCAGGGCTCAGGGGCAGGCGATGACGATCGAAGAGACCTGCTGCCCCTTCATTCATTGAAGGCTCATTGGCAGGAAAACTTCTAGGTTTGTGAGGTAGGTGCTAGGGATCAAGGGAAGAGCTGGGAACGCATCGCATCGCATTGCATTGCATCGCATCGCATCGCATCGCATCAAGGGAAGAGCTGGGGCGCAGAGTGCGGTGGTTTGAGCCCGAGGCGCGCCCACCTGCTTCTCGGCGCTGGGGTTCCAGTCGGGGCTGAGGATGATGACGCGCGAGGCCGCCGTCAGGGAGATGCCCTCGCCGCCCGCTTTTGACACCAGGATGAGGGACGGCGACGGCCCTCCCCCGTTGCCCTTGCCGCTGCCGCTGCCGCTATTGAACCTCTTGAGATGATCCAGGCGGTCTTCCGCCTCGGTGCTTCCGTCAAAGCGGAGGTAGTCTTCGTTGAGCTTCCACTCCCTGCATGGATGGGCAAGTGGCAAAATGTACGTGTGTGCGTGAATACATACATAACATACATGCATGTAAACAGACATGTGCACATACATGTATATACACACACACATGTATATATATATGTATATATATGTATTTATACGTCTATATACACACATCACACCGTTGATGAGCTCAATCAGCTGCTACGCATGCATAGAGGTCCGAAGATCTACAGCTGGTGGGTAGTCTACAAGCAAGTCTAGCAGGGTCAGCATCTGCGCACGGAGCATGCTTGCATGAACGGACCTCAATGCAGCAGCAGGCACAAGTATAGAAATAAGAGCAAGCGCACGTATGCAGGCATATAGTAACATGCGCCCGAATGCGCGCACACACACGCTCACAGGCACAAGGCCAGGTGCACGCGCACGAGGGCGCATGCACACACACACAGGCACAGAAAAGCACAGCTACCCAGCGACACAGCCACACATACGTGCACGCACGCCTCACGTACATGTCGGACATGCCCTCCAGCACCTCCGTGGCCGCGTCAAGCAACGCAATGAGCTCCTCGTACACCATCACCTTCTCGCCCCGCTCGCGCGCGGCCCGCACGATCGTCTCCACCAGCCGCATCTTCCCCGGGGTGCGGGCCATTCTGCCGTACTCCCGCGCCAGCGCGCGCCACTCGTCGTCTCCGGACTGCAGGAGGTCCCTGAGAAGAGCGTGCGGAGCCTTCCTTCGGCCGTCGAGCGTCGCCCAGGAGGCCTTGTTCAGCCGCGTGAGCACCGCCGGGTGAGCGCAGATGCTCTTCATGCATGCCTCGTAGCGTATGAGCCGCTGGAAGCCCCGCAGGCGCGCGTCTAGCTGCGCCATCACGCGCCGCTGGCGGTCGGTGGGGCGCACAATCAGCGTGTACTCCGTCACGCCTGCAATATCTCAGAAAATTGCCCGTTTGTTGCCAGGTGGCACTCAGCGGGCAGCGGGCAGGCCACAAGTCAACAGGGCTGCAAGCGAAGGAGTCAAACAGGGGTCAACAGAAGCAACATGCTCACCCATCAGGCGGCTGTGGAGGTCGCCGCTGTGGCAGTGGATGTATTGCCCCACGAGCTCATGTAGCCTTTTTCCCGCCCTTTGGAGCCCCTCGCTTGCCAGCTGGAGAGATCCTGGTGTCCGAGAATCTCCTTGCGGTGTCTTAGAGAGAGCGTCCAGGTCAGCGTCGAGGGGCCTCGTGACATCTGCGTCGAGCGTCTTTCTCGTCTCCACCAGGTGCGGCTGCACTAGGGAGAAGAGGGCCGAGACCTCCGCCATTCTGTTCTGCGGCAGCGACCCCGTCATTAAAATCTTGAAGGGAGCGCGGATTTTTCTCAAGGCCTGCAGGCAGAGGCAGCTCGCACGCACGCACGCACACACAGATGCTCCACACATGCTCCGTGAACCATTGATGCATTGCCCCTGACCAATGCCTATGCCTGATGCACTAAACGCCAACCACACATGTTACACGTAGGCTACCCACGCGCAGAGGCAATCCGTGCGGGGCTGCCTGGCTGATGCGCCAATTGCCTCTTCTCATGTAGGCCCTTGTTAGATCGAGTAGTGGGCTGTGCGGTGTGGCTCTCGAGTTGGTTGCGCTCGTTGCGTTGGTCCCTTCGCAAGGCAACCAGGGACTGACGTTCTAGCGCCCCTGGCCGGCGTGAATTAGTGTTTTCTGTGTGCATGTGTGCGTGCACGCAAGTAAGCAGCTGAAGACGGGCCCCCACAGCAATAACAATGGAAGGTGGTAGTACATTGCACGCAAACACCCACGCGACTACATTGCGCGTGTGTATGTGCGTGCGCGCGTGCGCGCGTGCGTCCGTGCGTCTACGCCTTACAAGTGCGTGGAGGCATGCATGCGTGCGCGTGCGTAGCTCACCTTGTGCCTTCGAGATTTCTCGTCGGCGGCACTGTGGGCCTCGTCGCACACAACCACCGAGGCCGAGGCTGCGATTGCTTGCCAGCAGACCGCGTGGTGGTGCTTCTGCTTCCGCTTCCCCTTAGACCAGGACACCGCCAGCTCATAGTTCAACAGAAGCACCCCCCCCCCTTGTTCCCAGCGACTGCAGAGCTGCGCCTGCTCCTCAGACGTGTTGGACGAATTGCACAGCAGCAGCTGCTTGTGGGGCCGCGCGGCGCTGCCAGATGGCGCACGGGCGACGCGCTTGTCGGCCCACTTCTCGATCTCGCCGCGCCAGTGAAAGGCCAGGCTCGGGCCCGGCACCAGCACGAGCGCGCGACAGGCGTCAGAGTGGCCACGCGCGCGCGCAAACGTCTCAAAGAAGCGGAGCAGGAAGGCAATCACCAGCAGGGTCTTGCCGCTCCCAGGGCTGTGGGCCAAAATGCAGCCCCCCCCGCGGGCGTGGCCACCTGCCCCACGGGGGGGGCCAAGCGCCGCCCTCTGCCCGTGATTCCACAGGAATTGAAATCCCTCTCGCTGGTGAGGATACATTTCATTCAACAGGGGGTCTGCTACGCCATCCTGGAGCGATGGGTATGAAGGACCGGCAGGAGGCTCGGGCAGAGGCTCGGGAGGAGGCTTGGGAGGAGGCTCGGGAGGAGGGTTGGGGGCGGCCGCGCCGCCGTTTGCCAGCTGGGCTAGGTCGGTGATGCCAGGTGGCAGCCCCAACATAGCCCCATGTGAGGGGCGGTCCTTGATTCGAGGCGTCTTTGGAGAAGGGGGCGGGATCTGCGCACGCGTGACGCAAGCACAAGCACGCACGCGCACACGCACACAAAGGATGAGGTGTCGACACTTATCGCGCACGAGCGCTTGCCCACGTCGGCAGCACGTGTTGCCTACGCGCATAGCGCGAGGACCTTCCAGAAGAGATGGTGCTCTTGTGCTTGCAAGGGGCTGTTGCGCAAGAGCCTGGCCACATCCTAGTCGCACTCTCATACTGAGGTTGGTTTTTTTGTAACACCCCATCTCGGATGTACTCCCTTGACTGTCCTGTCTCCCATAAGAGCCCCTCACGGCACTGAGCTCTGGGAGGTCTGTGCCGCCGCGTCATGCATGGGCATGTGGGGCCCTGGCAGATACTCAGCATACTTGCCGTCAAATGTGGACGCGAAAACAACCCTCAATGGGCGTGCATGCCCAGTGGGCATGCGCCGCAAACTTTTTCAAGAAATAAGAATATATATGTCTCTTTATACATATCCCTTTCCCCCTTCTTAACCTCATTCCAAAGGAAAAACTAGAGATAGAGGCCCAGGGAAAGCTTCTACCTCCGTCCCCCCCTGATGATCCACCCAGTAAAGCGTACAGATAGACGTTAAAGGAATAAGAAGTCGAGAGAGGTCTGAGGAGATAGCAGGGGCGCGCACACAAGCGGCTTGCAAGCAAGCATACCTTTTCGGGAATGAGTGCACGGTCCTTCAAAATGACGCCACACGCCAGGCAGATCTCGCCCGTCTCGTCAGTGAGGGCGCGGTCTGTGTGGCTGCACCTCCCTCGGTGAGCCGCTTTTGGCCCACCGCCGCCGTCGCCTCCGCCACGTGTCGGCGCGCCGCGCAGGCAACTGTCACCACGCCCCCCCGCCGCAATGCCGGGTCCGACCCTTCCGCCTGCTCTCCCTTTCTCTCCCCCTCTCAACTCGTTGCTTTCCTCCTTGTAGAGCCAAATAGCTTGTTCGAAGTCAACCCAGGCCAGCGACACCAAATTCTTTTCGCCACACGGCTGAGGAGGGGGAGCCCCCGCTGCCGCCGCCCGTCTGCCATTGCCGAGCGCCACGTCAGCATCTTTCCATTCCAGCTGGGATGCGTGCGTTGGCCGTAGGCCTGGGGCCACGCTTGGCTCGGCCCTCTTTCCCGGGTAAGGCATTGGCTCCAATTGTGGCTCCAGCTCCAACTCCGGCTCCGGCTCCGGCTCCGGCTCCGGCTCCGACTCTTCCATCTCCGGCTCTTCCGTGAGAACTGGGCGGTTGGCTTCTGCATCTCGGCTCCCCCTTCCCCTGGGACTTTTTTCCGTCTTCCCCTTGTATCCATCCAGCCTGCCCTCTGCTGGCCCCTCCTCCTGCCCCTCCTGGATTCTCGCCTCCTTCTCTTCTCCTGAGTCCCATGCCTCCTCCGGCTGCTGATCCTCCCCCTCCTCTCCCCCTTCTTCCACAGCCTTCGCTAGCTCCAACCCCTCCAACACGTCCTCCTCTTCCTCCTCCTCCTCCTGCTGCTGCTGCTTCTTGCTCCTTCGGATGACGTCCTCCAGGGGCCTCACCTTCTGAGGGGAGCTGCACCTCCGCGCGCGCGCCACCTGTGCATCTTGCAGAACCTCATGAGCGGCAAGTGCAAGCAACAACCCTTTTCCCCCTCCTCCTCGTCCTCCTCCTCCACCTCCTCCATCCTCCAGCGCTGCCTTCCAAGCAGCAGCCCTCGCAGCAGCCGCAGCGGCAGCCGCAGCTGCAGCCGCACCAGAATCAGCCTCAGCGCCCCTCAGTTTCTTTCCTCTTGCTCCCGCCACCTGTTGGACTGGCGAGGAGTCCCTCTCACGTGACACGTGGCCCTCTGCAGGCGGCGAGGTGTCGCAGCTAAGACCCCTCCCGTCATTTCCGTTGGGCACAGTGTCAACCCCTCTGCTCCACTTCACGACTGCATTTACTATCTCATCCATGTCCACGACCTCCTCGACTTCTTCGTGCAGAGCACTACCACCACCACCAGCAGCAGCAGCAGCAGCAGCAGTTGCTGCTCGCGGAAGGCAAGATACCCCCAAAATTGCAACCTGCGCAGCCCATGGCACAGGAAAAGTAGGAAGAGAAAGAGGATCCTCTGCTGCCGCTGCTTCAGATAGGGTGTGCGTCTCCCCCTGGGCCTTGTCAGCTGCCTCTAACGCGAGCAAGGAAGGAAGCGACTGAACGCAATCCCCTCTCGCAGAAGAGGAACCAGAAGCAGTCACGCTAGGCAAAGGCTCCCACGTGACAGAAGGCCTCTCCCCCTGCGCGCTCTCATTTTCTTCCTTTTCTTCGTCATCGGACCACCAGGCAAAGGGGTCATCTGTCTGCATCTCCTCCCGGGGGGGCTCCGGGAGGCTCACCACGGATGCTGCTGCTTCAGCCTCCTCCTCCTCCTTCTCTCCCGCTTCCTTCTCCTCCTCGTCCCCCTCCTTCTCCAAACTCAAGATGTCAACCTCCTCCTCTTCCTCCTCCTCCACTTCCTGCTGCTGCTGCTGCCGGTGCCATAGCTGCTCGGGAGCAGCCCCCTCTGCCGAAGCAAAGTGCGTCTCTCCCGCTGACACCTGTGCACGTCCCGCCGTCTCTGCAGAGGCACCGATGCTGGCAAGCCCGTCTGTCCCGTTGGTATCTTGGAGGAGCCGAACAAGTGAATATTTGGAAAGGGGGGGCAATCCCAGCTCGTCTGCCTTAAGCCAGACACCTCCGTCAGAGCCAGAGTTGGCCTCTTTGGGCGCAGCAGCAGCAGTAGCGGGGACCTTTGGCAGCTCTTCTTCTACCCCGGGGGAGACTTCTGCAATAGGTGGGGAGTCGATCTGCATAGGCGCAGCAGCAAATGAGCCACTTGGCAGCTCCTTGTCGTCAGGAAAAAGTACTACGCCAGGATAGGCCACAGCCTTGTGGCGAGCGGCAGAGGGGGCCCTCCGGTGCTGCTCCGCCTCTACAACGGGGGTCGCATCATTGCCATCAGGGAAAAGGTTGTGTTTCCTTGTAGCACTAGGAGGGGGGGCCTTTGGTTCTTTGTCCTCCCCCTCGTCACCCGGAGAGAATTGCGCGCGTTTTTCTGCAGCAGGTGAGGGGACACCTGGCGCGTCGTCCATTCCCGCATCACGGAGGAATACTCTGGCGCGTTTTCCTGCTACAGGGAGGCGGACACCTGGCGCTTTGTCTTTCCCTCCGGGGGCCGCCTCGTAGTCTTGTGCACCAAAGAAATCCTCCGTGTCTGTCTCTGCAGCCGCCACCTTGCAGCCGGCACTTGACGCTTTTGCGGACGGCATGCTCTGACGATGCAAGGGAAATATCCCAAGGTCCATACGCTCCACGTGGTCTTCTCCCCAATAGGAGTCCTCAAACTTTGAGATTGGGAAGTTTTGGAAGTCACGGAACTGCAAGCTGCCCTCTACTAGCTGCCTGAGCTTGATGTTCCCCCGGCACCGTTGCGGGATCCCAAAGCTGAGGATCCCTGACACCGTATTGGGCTTCAAGCCGGGCACAAACTTGTAGCGTCCGGGGGGAGTGGAGACGGGCGCTGCCGCCACTTGGCAGACGGAAAACACACAGCGGCAGGTTGCCCACTTGTGCTCCTTTTGCGTCACGCCCTCGACGCACACCAGCTGAAAGGAAGAAGAGCAAGGGAGCCAGCGCAAGCACACAGCAAAACAGCAGACGACAGACGGTGCGGCATCAGATCAAGCCCCAAGGGCACGGAGAGACGAGCATGCACTCTGGTTTCGTTGCAAGCATACACCTGGCAAGCACCAGGCGCAGACTCCAGAGATCAACCCCTACCATGAGTATATTTTTTTCTAGTAAATTTTACTGTAGGCTCTTGGCCTAGGCAAAGAACTAGACTACAGACAGCAAGCCTTGCTTATGTATTGAATTGCAGTCACGCCCTCCACAACCTGTACAGGGCTTGAGAATTGAGACGATGGAAATGTTGTGCAGGGAGTCAGGGAGTGAGTGAGTCAGTGACTGTGTAAGTGGGTCTGCTACATGCAGTCACAGTCAGTCAGTTGCTACAGAGGCGTTGGCAAGAAGCGGCCGCTACTATGAAACCACCACCCTCTAAAGGGAAAGAGCATCGCGCCCCTGCACGCACACTGACATGCACATATACGCGCGCAGGAGTGTTGGGCAACGTCGTACCCGGGCCGCCGCATGGGGGGGCCTGTTCATTAGACAGGCTACTTGTGCTGGACAGCATGAGCCTTGAACATTCTCAGAAAACAGCCGAGGGACAGCGCCGGAACAAAAGAGCCAAGGCGGTGAGGCGGCAAGCATGCAGCTCCAGAGCTAGGAGCAGAAGAGCCCGGCCTGATGTCATCAGCATCATAGTCATCGTCGTCACCATCCCTGCATGCATGTGCTTGCGCGCATACCTGCAGCGTCTTGCCCTTGCCCTTGGCCTCCTTCTCCGGTTTGCCCAGGTTGCTCTCCTTGTTGCACTGCGCTTCCTGCACGCAAAACCACACACATACACTTGCACACCGGCACGCACACACACACACACACACACTTAGGTTGCGCTCGCAAGCTAAAGTCACGCTAGAACAGGCCACACGCCAAAACCCAGGACAGCAACAAGCCCACCACACCGCATGCAGTCCAAAGCAGCGCACGCGGCACAGACTGCACAAGCACTCGCCTCTGGCGGGTGCATGCACTAAAGGACAGCTGTCTGCTCGTGTGACTGTTTGGTTGCATTGCTTGGCCCCATAGAGCCTGGAACATGAGACCTGCGTGAGCTCTCAACACGACACCTGTGTGGTGGATTCCGCGGCCCCAATAGAAACTGAAGGGCTTGCGCAACTTTGCACATCTTTAATCAATGTGGGGACAGGCCATCTGGATGAAGATTGTTTTCCTTCTTTCCAGAGGAAATGAGTTCAAAAGTGAGGGCCCCAAAGAGCGGGAGTCAAGCATAAGCAACAATCAAGCAAAAGTGCAAAGCCGACGGGCCGAGAGAAGATTAATCTGCGAGAAAGTATCACATTCCTGCAGTGCAGGATAGAGCCCACTGCGTACCCCAGCAGTGCGGTAGCGGGCTCTGGAGTTGGCCTCCGGCAGCAGAAGCACGTTTCCCTTATGCCCAAACTTCTGGCAGTCACTGAGAGTGCCTCTCCTGGAGTGCAGCCGCAGGGACTTCAAGGGCACCGACGTGTCCGTCTCACGGCAGCCCTCGGCCGATGCGGGCGGCAGAAGCCTGACGCTCACAAGCCCGTGAGCGTTGAGTCTGAGGGGCTCGCACTCGCGCTGCACGCCCGCGCGCTCCATTGCAAAACCTGCACGTGCCACTTGGCACAACCGTGAGAGAGCATCCGTAGCCTTGCATTCTGGTCAGCGAGTTAGTTGAATGCTTTGGCAACCGACGTGTGTAATCATACTCGTGAAAGAGGCGTGCGGAGCCTAATAAGGCCCTGGTGTAGTGATGTGGACATTATTCGTTTGAATCTCTGGTTGTGATATAGTTGCTGAGGTGAAAGCAAACGAGTTAGGCACGAGACAGCACATACACCAATTAGCAAAACATGACAGTAGCAGTGGCCACATAAAGAGTTGTCATCCAAACTCTGGATTGGGATAAGCACGATGATCGACAGTCATCATCGACTTTGGCATACACAAGTAAGCCACTCATATATGCCAGCCGTGGCAAGCGAAGATCAGCACATTTTTCATTCAATATATATTCCTAGCTAAAGTTTCAAAAAACAATGCGCATATATATGGCCGGATCCGCAGGCTGTTGAAATTTCAGGCAAGCAAGCAACCTGCGAGCAAGCACAAACGACTATATCAGACCTTGAGCATGTGGGAAATGGACAGCTGGCGGCACTACATACGCGGTCCGCCGTTGCGTTCATTTTGCCACCATGCCCCCACAGGCCGGAAGGTCACGTCGTTCCTGCGCTTCCGTGACGACGTGGCGGCAGTACGCCTGCGCTTCTTCTTATCGTCTGAAGCTGCAGGAGCCCTGTTGCTGCCACCTGGCAGGTGCAGGCAGTCCAGCTGCATACAAGCTCTACAAGAAGAGCATGCGCGGATGTGTCCACAAGCTGTTCAATGATGTCTTAAGATACAAGGTCTGACTTGATTCAAAGCTACAAGCAAGAAGGCCAGATGCTGAGCAACTTTGTCAAGATATAGAACTCGATGTACGGCAGCTGTAATATAAGGAGTGGCTTTCCGTAAGCCATATAGATCCACCCAAGAGAGTGGGAAGGCCCCAGGCACGCAGGCATAGGACTACTTACAGAAGTGAGAGCAACGGTCTATGAATGCGTGGAGAGCGGGCAGATATTCTCCTATGCAAACCATGCTCATGCTTCAAGAACACATAAGTGCGAAAATCATGATGGCAGATGCCTACATCAAGTCAAGTGAGAGAAAACTAGGCTAATTCAGAACTTACAAACGTGGTGGCCAAACAAGGTCGGTTTGATGAAGTTCAAAGTTCCTCTTGAGAACTACAAGTGGCTCAGATCAAGTCTTCTGCAGGTCGAAAGGAAGAACAAAGAGAATTAGGAAATATTGCGTTCATACATTGCATTATCCCACGACCATGACACATGTGCATGGCACTTGCTTATGTTGATAATATGTGGTAGAATGTAATTTAATTCTTTCACCCGCTCCTGAAGAGTACCCAAAGAGTGTGACATGTACCGCTTTCCTGTGCACATTCTCGGACAGATGATGAACGCAAAGATGGTCCTTGTTGCAAATGCATGTGCACTAAGAATATGTCGATCTTCGCAATGGCAGGCAAGGAAATCGAGCAGAAATATTGACACACCCTGAAAGAATGAGAAAAACACATGCGCATTGCTATTGACAGGTAAGTCTCGTTCATATTCGTCAAAGCATTTTCAGTAGCTTTCTTTCTGGTTTGTGCGCTCGCGAAAACTAGGTATGCAAATAGCATGTTTCATGCTCGATGTTGCATTGAAGCTCTCGGCATGTGTTGTTGCATCTGGCATGAAGCGGAAGAGCTAAATTCGGTGCGAATGTCCGCAGCTATCCACTCTCACCAAGTTGACACCGATTCGCGAAGGTATTTTCGCGAAGGAATAAGCTGCCCGTTCGACCATGGCTTCAGAATTCGAAATTCCTGTAAAATCAATTATCTTGATTAATACACACAAACAAGGAAATTCTGATAAGGAAACTATAGCGCCACTAAATCTCTTCACATGGTCGATATTTATATTGAAAAAAAAGAGCAAAACGTCGAATAGACTGACGAATTTTTGATCTGCAGGCCGGCCAAATTATATGTCAATCCTTACCTCGACAACGTTCGCGAACGGTCAAGAAACTAAAACGATGCCAAAACTTGCCCAGAGAGAACCTCCAGCGCGATACCTGTAACCAACTTCAGCGACATGACGCACATCACCACATTAGGTGAAGAATGTTTCCTAGTTATTCCTCAACATACTTCCGATGTGCTCCTATTCGCAATAAAGTACGCTATGCACAGGAACAACAGTCTGTTGAAGTAGCAAAACTAGGCAACATATGTACATCCGACATACACAGGCCATGGCTATGGCAAGCAGTGACGCAGAGGAGGAGCGTTCAAACAATGGACTCATATCTAGGGTACCTGGCAAGATGAAGTGACACTCGACGGGGTAAGTGATTTTTGAATTCAGGAGGTGGCGAGTGTGTGATTGTCGTGGACAACAGAAAAAAGCGGAATGGACAAAGAAGAGCTCCAAAAGTACAGCTTACAAACCCATATAACATGCCTCTGAAAGATACGACTATAATTAGTGTACCTTCATGATGTGACTCCCAGTCAGCTCCACTGATACTTCTTCTAACGATTTCATTAGTCTGAAAGGTCTTCATCTACATATCATGACCAACGGCTAGCAAAACAAGCAAAGCTCTCTTCTTTTCCTCCAGGGGGGGGGGGGGG
>WELA01006610.1:138208-148716 GCA_009602735.1 Mesotaenium endlicherianum
GGGGGGGTTTGGTGGGGTGGAGGGGCTCTTGGGGATGGCAAGCAGGGAGGAGGGAATGAACACATGCCAGTCAGCGTGCGTGCGTCTCTCATCCTCCTGCGGGCAAGGCTTGGGGAGGCTTTAGGGCTCAGCCTGCATCTGCATCCTGCCCTTCTCTCCTGCAGGCTGCTCCCTTTCTGGCCCCTTCTAGCTAATATTATAAGGCGCCTTAATACGACTTGTGCGAGAAGTCGGGGACAAACTGAAATGTCACCGGAGTTGGTCGTGCCGACGCAATAAGCCCATTGGCCCCAATATTACCTGAATCGACCTTCTCTTTTCGTGCGCAGGGCATTCCGTTTGAAAGGTGGAACAATAAGCTTGTAGCTCCAGCTCCTGTCCCTTGCTCTCCTCCTCCTACTCCTTCCTCTGTTCTCAATGCTTGGCAACTTTTCGAAGCCGTTTGCGGGAGGAGCAGATTCTTTGGGCTGGCCCGTCGTCTGACACTGAGCCGGCAGTCGACAGATGATATTGACATGGTAGACTGCATGCCCTCTGACATTTTCACCAACCTTCTCGCTGTGCTGTGCCGGCCGGCCTACGAGCGACGGCAGGAGGAAGAGGAGAACCTGCTCGCGCTGCCGACAGGTGGCGGCGCCAGCTCGGACGCGCAGAGGAAGCTGGCGCGCGAGGCGGAGGAGCGCCTGTTCCTTGAGAAAAACCCCCTGCGCAGCCGAATCGCTGCCATTGGTGAGCCTCCGGCGGCCCGCCACCTGGCAGCACCGCGAACATCCACCCTGCCAAAGCTGCTGCTGCTGCTGCTGCTGCTGCTGAGCTTGCTCATCCCCCTGTGGGTTGAGGTTGAGTACTACCTGCTTGCAATTTTATTTTGCACGACGACGACAGGCAAGGGCGGCCACGCCGCTGACATGTGTCATGTAGGCGGGGGCTTGGCAGCTCCCCAGTATGAGTTACTCGCCTGCAGATGGGCCTTTGTCTGACCTGGCACGCCATGCTATGGGTGTGCGACATGTGGCAGCCAACAAGTGCGGCGTCAGGGGAGTGCACGAGAACACGCTCAGGTGCCTCTCAGTGGTGGGTCTCTCCCCCCCCCCATTGACTCTTTCACCCCTCTAATCCTTTGAAGCCCTGGCCGCTAACTCTCGGCTGCTAGAAGTACACCCCCACTGCATCCCTGCTGGCACTGGCTTAGAATTCCGCAAAGGTTTGCGGGGGAACTCTGACCTGGATTCAATCGTAGCACAGGCTGTAGAACCTAAGAGATGAAGTCTTTCTCCTATAGGAATCCCTGCGGGCTGGAAGGGGCTAACCCAGAACCCCTCCCTCCCCAGGAGGAGCCATATAGAGACTGCATGTTGCTCCTTCCCAAATCTTCTTCTGCACCCCTGGGCCCCTACTCTTTCGCCCCGACTTTATTCCCCGGTGCTTTAGGGGGGGGGAGGAGAAAGGACGAGAAAGGTGCAAGACTTGACGTTTGGCACAAGCAATAAGTAAATGAAGTGCGATGCTGCGCGGGAACAAAGTTTTGGAACGCCTCCAAAGTCAGGGTAGCCCGTTGCACAGTGAGCTCGCCAGTGCGCTGCCCCTTTCTGGAAGACGTGACAGCTGGCGACTCACAGCCCCGCTCCTCTGATCCCACCCACACGAAGGCTTACCCCCTGCAGAAAGGAGAGAATGCTTGAAGCCCTAGTGCGCATCCATCTCCTGCGGCAGCTGCTGGTTTCATGAGGGCACCTTCAGTGTATTTAGGCCTTGTGTTTCAGGGGTGCTTGTTGGCCAGGTTGCACTCAGCTTGCCTGCTTGCTGTCGCACCCTCTTACCTCCTCATCATCTCTTTGATTCTGTGCGCACGTGCGCAAGTTGGCAAGTGGACGCGCACCCGGCTAGATCATTGCAGTGAAGTTTTTGCTCAAGCTTGAATACATGCGCACGCCCACGCCCACGCCCACGCCCCCCCTCTCAAACGTGCACAGACCCACGCCTCAGTGCCAAAAACTTGTCATGCCCCGAACTCCATTCAGGCTCTTGTGACGATCCGAAGCTCCGAAGGAATGCACTTCCTTGGTAGCCCGGTTGAGCACATCTTTCTCTTCACACGCTCTTTGAGAGGAGACAGCAAGTCTGTGCACTTGTTGAAGCAGTCTATGCTCGACGGCCTTTCATTGGGCCAGGCTGCCAAGACGAAGCTGGCCCACTATTCCTGCGGACGCACTGTTGTCCTTTGGTGGTTACTTGTCGCGAGTTGCAGCTCCAGGGATGCCTACTGGTGTTGACAGGTCAGTGCGTTCTGTGCGTGTGCATGTGTGCCATTTGGCATGCAGGCTGTGGAGGAGAGGCTCAGGACGCTCGTCATCAAGCTCAGCCAGCTGTCAGCCCAGGCATGCCCGCATTCCTGCCCCCCTTTCCCTCACCCGGCATAAACAGGGAGAGAAACAGCGCATGCCCATGTAGCTGGGCTGCCTTTGCGCCAGCTGGACCCACGCGCGCCTGCGTCTGCGCCTGCGCTTGCGCTCAGCCTGCAATGCAGCTGCTCTTCACATCTCCTCTCTGCTCTTTCTACCTGCACAGCCTTTGCCGGCAAGTGGGCCAGGCTCCTCGGGTGTTTTGCACAGTCTCTTCATGTCCATCTGCCGTGTGCGCGCTCGCATGCGTAGTACAGGCTCCCAGGCACGCATGCCTTGCGCGCGCCAATTCCGGCTGCAGACTAGGCAATGCTCCCGCCGCCTGATTCTTGCTCTAGCTCCCTCTCGTTCGTGCCTTCTCCTGTGCTGGTGTCAGTTCACGTGCATCCATTCACCTGCAAGTTGTGCTCCATTCAAGCGCTCAGACCTCTCATACCTGATTGTTAGTGAACTTACCAGCACCCGATATGCTCTCTCTCTCTAGCTCCGCTTCCGGATTTCTTTTCCTCCTATTGTGGGTCTTCTTTCCTGAGAGGGGGGGGGGGGGGCTTTGTGGGAGCAGCGGCTGGACATGGGCAAGGCGAGGCACAAGACGGTGACAACTGGCAACGTGGTGCAGCAGCTGCGGCTGATGGAGAAGCGCGACAAGGCGGAGGCGGAGCGCCGCGAGGCCGAGGCCAACGAGCTCCTGCGCAAGCTGGGGGAGGTGAGACTCGCGGCCGGCCCCCACCTCTCTCACCCTCGGGGCTACCTTGGTCTGAGCTCCCAGGGCTCGTTCCAACCCTAGGGGGGGCTGGAATACTGTCCTCTCGGCCAGCTGGCAAGCCTTGCGGCTTGGAGAGAGCCACCCTTTACCGGCGCCTTCCAACTTCTTTCCCATATCCCGTATCCATAGACAGGTACCTTGTGAGACTGAAGGTGTAGTGCTGCATGCGGTCGCAAAAGGGAGCATGCCAGCTGGCACATCCGATGCATCCTCAGAGAGCGTGTGCCGCCTGGCGCGCTCGAAGCATCACTGCTTGCTGTTTGCCGCTGGCAGCTGGCTCCGTTTGCGACAGGCGGATGTGCTCCAGCAGGAAGGTGGCAGCTCCCTTGCAATCGATGTCTTCCAGGGGACTTTAGATTCAAGAACTAGGGGTTGAATGAGGTTGACTTCAAGCTGACAGGCACCCATGCAGATGATGGGCCCCTTTGTGCACCCGTTGGAGCCGAGGTGTACGCGCTGGCTGTGTGCTGCTCTGAGCTGCTGTGGGCTGCGCCCGGTGGGGTGTGCTTGTCGCCGTGGGCGTGTGGCCCTCTTCAGTCTGACTTAGCTGGCAAGTGTGCGCGCGCGCGCGCGTGTGCGTGTGCGTGTGCAGAAAGCGCGGCGCGACAAGGAGAGCAACCTGGGCGAGGTGGAGAAGGAGGCCAAGGCCAAGGCGCAACAGGTACGCACGCACGCACTCATGCATGCGGTGATGGTGACGATGATTATGATTATACTGCTAGGCTTCTCTGCTCCTCTGCTCTTCCGAGGGCCGTCCCACTGCCTGCTTTCTTGCCCCACGCCTCGGTCCTCTTTGTCCTCCTGGCAACGTTGGCTGGCCGTCTTTCATGCACTGCATATGCCACGCTGCTTTCTTGTGGCCTGTCTTGTAGGCGGGCAGCCATGTGACATATCTTTCCTGTTTGGAAAAATGCCGTGGAAGCCATTCCTCAAACACGTGTGTTCTATGTTTCAAATGCACATCTAGGCTGCCTGATATTTCTGCGTGTGCATGTGGGCGTGCATGAGAGTGACGGTTTTTTTCTGGCATGCAGCGTGGTGGTACATCATTCTTGATCGTGCACTCGCTGGCTGGTTGCTTGTAAGCCGCAGCAGCTCCTAGCTGACGGCTCTGCAGAGATCCTCACTGAGCGACTGACTGACTCACGTACTGACTGGTTGACCGCATGAAGCACCCTCGCCCACTCTCTCAATCTCACTCACGCCCTCCCTGCGCACCTTTCTGGATGTCGCCAGCCCTCTGCAACTGGAGGGAGGTGCGCGCTTTGGCGTCTGTAGATCAGGTCTTCGTCTATGCCTAGGACTAGGGCCTATGGCCTATGCCTAGGGTCTATGCCTAGGGCTGGCAACAAACTCGCAAAGATGATGCAAAGAAAGCGGAGAAACAAACGAACAGGCGAGTGGATTCGTGCGGCAAAGGCGGCACTGATGAGGTGGCAGGGTGCATTCGTTTGGTGCTGCGGCGGCAGATGAAGGAGAAGGAGGACGAGAAGGCGCGCGCCAAGTCGGCCAACGAGGCGGCCAAGGCGGCCATCGGCGCGGACCCTCGGCTCGCCAAGTGGATGCGCATGGGCCACGAAATGTCCAAGGGTGCGGGCGGCGCCAAGAAGTCGGGTGTGTCGCAATACCGCCCTACACGCCTCCTCCTGTCCGGCCCCCCCTCCTCCCCGTAGCCACACACCAAAACATCTCACTTCGTTTACTTCACATCCCGAGACTTCATACTCTGACAGAGAGCCATTCTATGGCTGGCAAACCCCGAACTGCAAATTCCGAAACGCGAAACCCCAAAAACCAAAGCCACAAGCCCTGCCCATGTGTTGCTGGCGTGCTCACCTCGTGCCACGTTTGAGGGGGCGCGTGCCGCTATTTCAGTACGACGGGTGAGACTCTGTGACAAGTCTCGGGAGAGAGTGAGCCGGGGAGGCTTGCAGCATTGCAGTCGGCATCGTATGGCTGCAGCCAAAGCCGCAGAGGAAGAGGAGGTCGGCGCCCCGTTGTGGCACCAGTTGCGGTTCTAGGGGTGCGCGTGTCTCGCAGAGCAGGCCGCGTGTTGGTAGTGCCTTCAGTGGTGGCGGCAGCAGCAGTGACAGTTGCAGCAGCAGCAGCACTAGCAGCAGCAGTGGCAGTTGCAGCAGCAGCAGCACTAGCAGCAGCAGTGGCAGTTGCAGCAGCAGGGATAGTTGCAGCAGCAGTGGCAGTGGCAGTGGAGAGGATGCCTTCTGGTTGCTTTTGCGGGAGGCAGGGATTTCTGGAGGGTATGGACGCCGTCGGTGATTTGGGTGGGTGAATGGGTGGGTTGATGGGCGAGGGCAGAGCTCTATGTGGCATGTGCGCACACGCTTGTTGCTGTGACTTTCTTGTTGGGCTGGGAAATGCGTCAACCGTTGTCAATGCAGCATGCTTTGCGTTGAGTTCATGCTGGTCATGTCGCGGTGAAGACGTCAGGGTGGGCCTGGCAGCGCCTTGTTCATATGCAACCCACCATACACACACACACACATGCACACGCACACGCACACACAATTATTTGGGGGCTGGACTACGGCAGGTCACACATCACAAAGAATGTGCTTTTATCTGAAACTGAGAACCTACAGGCCCGTCAGCTTTGAAATGTCGTGGGAAGGACTGTCCCTATGTTCTCCGTCCGGGTTGTTGACAGTGTCATCTGACAATAATCGCTGGATGGAACGAATGCGACGTAGGATTCTCCTTGTCCTGCGTGACATGCTGCCTGAGCTCTAGCCTGTCACTCCCTGCCGATCTAACGCAGCCTCGTGATGAGCGTGCTCCCCCATTGGAGTGCAGGTGGCATTGCGGGAGCGCGGCCAGGTGGCGCAAAGGGCCAGCATGGCGAGGCAGCGGCGCAGGCGGGAGGAGGAGGAGGGGAAGGCGAGGGCGAAGCCGCGCAGGCTGGGGAGCATGGTAGGGGAGCAGATGCTGCTGGTGAAGGTTCTGCTGCTGCTGCAGCGGCGGCGCCAGGTGGCGCTGCCCCTGGGCCTCGGAAGCCCGCGGGCACAGGGCCGGGGCGGCCGGCGCTACAAGCAAAGCCCCACCCATCGGGACGGCCGCCTGGGCTGAAGGGACAGCTGGCGAAGAACGCGTTCCGGCGGCCGGGGCTGGGCACGCCCAGCTGGAAGGCGGCGAGGACGCTGACGGTGAAGGACGTGATTGCCTTCCTGGAGCGCGAGCCGCAGATGGCCAAGTCCCCCCTCCTGTACAAGCTGTACGAGAGGGAGCGCAAGGAGCCGGCAGAGGGTGGCGGCAGCAGCCTGGGACTGTCCGGCCTCAGGGGGCGATGACGGCGTGCGCTTACGTCGTAGAACTGTTGGAGGGCGTGTCGTTTGGAGACAGCTGGCTGGGGCTGTAACCTGTGGCTGACGGCGTCGTTCTAAGGCACGTCATTGCTGCGCATGTGGGTCTGAGTGTTGGGCCATTGGCTTACGCAAAGGTGACCACTGGAGGTATCTGGTATGCTAGGAGACAGCAGTGTGCCCCCATACTGCACAAACTATGGACAAAAAAGGCACTCCTTTCTCTTGATTTCTCCCGAGCAGGGAATTGCACAAACTGTGGACGATGAAGGCATTCTTCTTTCTTGACCTTTCCCAAGCAGGGAACCCATTGTTTCCTTACGGAATAAAGCTCCATACTCGATACTGTAATGCAAGTGTCAAGGCAGATATATAATAAAGGACGTTCCCTCGATGTTTTGAATATGTGGACGCTCTTAATGTCAGTGTATGTAGTACTAGCAAAAATATGACATTATTGAAAAATGATGACATTTGAAGATTGACCGAAGGACACTAGCACTCTTGCTACGCGTCTTCTCTAGCACTCGTTGCACCTTGTCTTGACATGGCCAAGAACATGTGCCAACATTTCTAGCAGCCTCGGAAGCTTTTTGTTTGCATTAGAAGGCGGCATGGATTGCAACCACACATGCTTTGGACGACACATATTGAAAGGATTTGTTGCCATGGCTGTAGACACAAGGCTTAGGCCAACAGGTTTGTGCGGTCGGGGCAAAAAATTCCTATAGGCAACAAGAGGCCTAAGTTGGCTACAAACCACCCCTACCCTCTGGTCACATGCAATTTGCGTCTGATGCGGAAGCATGCTCAAGCGTGTCCGTGTCAGGGCATGTAAGTCAGCATGACAACAGCATGAGCACGACTTGGGCACGACTGAAATTGACTGGCAGTGACTCCTTGGTGTTGCAGAATATTGCACTGCACTGCACTGCGTCGCACGGTGTCGCAAGGTTTAAGCAAAATATCACGTGGCTGACTCAACTTTGTCTGATGACCGTGAGGCGTACTCGACTTTATTCTGGTTCAAACACCAGTAAGTAATTTGAATTAGTGAAGCTATCTAAATCAACATCGATAAGCTTCAATGACATCAAAGTTCAGCATGGGCATTTACTCCTGTAGTGCTGACGATGAAGAAGTCACGCCCTAGCCCAGCTCACCACCATGGGCGCGTGATAATAGGTATCTTTTAGTGTACATCATGGTTATATAATGAAGAAGTGCTCTGCCTGGCATGATGCGCTACATGGCTAGATAGTCAAAGATAGGAGTTGCTGCAGTCTACGAGGGCTCAAACATCCTTGCAGCTTATTGAAAAACGAAAACGAGGTTCTTGATCCTTACAGGGTAAATTTATTGGACGTGCTGGAAGGGGCTGGGTATAGAGAGATCTCATGGCCGCCTCTCCGTCCAGTCATCCTCCCGTGACCTTAGTAGATCCTCATCAAAAGAGATCCACGGCTCTTGATGCTGATTTGGCAAGTCCAAACACTAAAGAAGAAGCCAGAGGTAGTGCATTGTACTCATTGCATTTGAGTTGCCTGCATGGGCGGGAGTATACCCCAAATGGGCTCTGAGGAGTTGCACTTATATGGTCTCTTATATGTTGTCACACCCGTGCTGCTGCTTCCCTCTCCTGATCGTATTGTCGCTGTAGCAAAGATGCTAGTCACTTGTCAGAATCAGTATGCGTAAATTTGTAGTTATATAATCTTGAAGTTGCGGACATATTGCCGCCCAGCTGAGCTTAGGTGCAAACAGCTCTTGCTCACCTGCAAGCAAGTCAAGGTGTGAAGCGCTCTGCAACTGTGACCTTCTCCTAGATCATCACGAACAGATGAAGGGAGCCAGCACTCAGTGGCAGTGGCTGCCCGGATATGCTGGGCAGGCTCAGGGGGGAGGCTGCAGGAGGGTGTCACATCTGAGATTCTGCGACAGCTCGTCACAAGCGGTGTTGCTGTCACTGTTGCAACTGCTATCACTCACCCCATAGGTGCGCTCACCAGGGCATACCCAGGGAACTAGCAGCTAAAGATATAGGTATCTAAGCACGATGTGTTACATAGGTACCTAAGCAGAACTGCGATCCTGAGGTGGGGTAAGCCCTCCTCATTTCCCTCCCCTCCATTCGGGTGGGCCATCTTGGGAACCCTTTGTGGTCTTTGAACGACGCCCAATAAGTGACATGGTGCAGTATTAACGCCAGCCTTTTAGAAACTCTCGTCATGCTTGCCCTGGTTTAAACAGATAAACCACGTGACTAACTGCTACCTGGCCATGTCCTACGCAAAAAGGCTGTAGTGCTTGGAGGCTTGCTCCAGTGGCGAGGGCACTGTCTGGAATCTGGATAGGTGTCTGCACCAGACCAATATTTGCGGAACAGTGAGTGACAGTAATTATTTCTCCCACACAAGATGGGCTCGCCGGACTGCAGGGCCAGAGCTTCCCGGCCGAGTGTAGCACAGAGGGAGGAGGAGGACATGACATTTGTAACTTCCTTGCATGCTCGTCAGCCCGCTTCCTTCTTTCTCACTTGCTAACATTCAGCAGCAGCAGCAGCAGTCAGCAGCAGTCAAGCATTGATAGTCAAAAGCAGCCGGCGTCAAGTTACAAAATGACGTACACTTCAAATTAGGTCAAGTAGGGCAGCAGCAACAGCAGCAGCAGCAGCAGGAAGAGCTGACCCTCGTGGCTCCTGCCGGACATCAGCAGATCATTGCCCTCATTACTTGAGAAGCGTCACAAAGAGAGACATGCCTGACCGCCCGCCTGCCTGGTTGCCCCTTTCGCCCCTTTCGTTTTCTGTGTCTTTAAACTTCCTCTGGCAAGAGCAGGAAAAATTCCAGGGGTGTTGTGCTCCAGTCTCGTGCTGTGCATTGTCAGCGAAGTGTCTACGACAACATGTGTTGCCTTGTTGGGTGTTGTCCTTTCTTGTTTCCCTCCTGGTATCTGAGAGTGACAGATGTCGTGAAAGTGCGCCAGCAGCTGGAGACAATGGGCCAGCGAGCTTCCTCCACCAACATGGTGGGTGGCTGGAGGAAAGTCCTATATTGAGACATACATATATGTATGTGTGTGTGTGTGTGTGTGTGTGTGTGTGTGTGTGTGTGTGTGTGTGTGTGTGTGTCATTATACGCTCCCACAGGCAAAGACTGCATAAATATGTACATTCTTTCCAGTGCATTCTTTCCCCCGATTTTGAACTAGCCCTGCGTGGCGGTGCTTCAAGAGTGCCCAGCCTTGTTGAGTGAAGGGAAAAGGGGCCAAGGAGTGGTGGTGCTGCAGCAGCAGCAGTAGGCTGGCGGGCAGGGAGGGCATGCAAGCGACCTTCACGCACCCTCCAACCTGTCTGTGCTGCAGTGGTGGTGCGGTGCCGGCACAGGCATCTTCTTATCACACGCCTTGTGTCTTCGCACTTTAGAACCAACGCACCTGCCGACAGGCACGCTCGTGCATTCACACGCGTGCGCACGCACGCACACATACACACACACACACACACACACACACACACACACACACACGAGAAGAGATACCAAGGTCAAGCCAAACCGTTGTGTATCTTTGAGATAAGAAACCAACAGAATACAATACCAATCTCTCAAGGGTGGGTGTCGCGGCGGGGCGGCGGCGGCGGCAGGCCAAGGTGGCAGCAAGGCTGGTGCGGGAGGAGGGGGGCGCCGCGGCGCTGTACCGCGGTGTGGGGCCCGCGCTCGTGCGCTCCGCCTGCTACGGCGGCCTGCGCCTGGGCCTCTATGACCCGCTGAAGCGCGCCCTCCGTCCCGGCGCCGCCCGCTACTCGCTGCTGGAGAAGCTGACAGCTGCCGCCCTGTCAGGGTCCATCGCCACCGCCCTCACCAGCCCCCTAGAGCTCGCCAAGGTCGGGCCGTGGGCTGGCTGCCTCCCCCCATTCCCTCCTCCCCCTGTCTCGTCCCCCCTCTCTCTCTCCCTGTCCCCCTCTCCCTTCTCCCCCGATTCCCTCTTTTGTCTCCCCAATCCCCTCTTTTTTCTCCTCTCCCC
>WELA01006610.1:153068-172139 GCA_009602735.1 Mesotaenium endlicherianum
GCCCACCCCTCCTCCCCCCTCCTCCCATCGCACTCATGTCAATGTGGACTGCGGAAAGTGTTACTCCCCGCAATGGCTGTTGCGGCTGCGGCTTTCTTTACTGCAGCTAGAAGAAGTTAGACTGCTCACGCTGCTTCCAGGAAGCTGACCTCTCTTTCCATCCGAAAGTGCTCGGGAAGTGAACTTCTTTCAAAGGTGCAAGTTGGTGCCCTCCTCTGCAACCGCTGGGGCTGCAGCGATTCAAGGGGAGGGACGAGCGCTTGCACGGGGCGCATATGTCTGAGGCGGATGCCTGCGCCGCTGACGGGCGGCGGTGATGGGGCATAGGGATGCAGATACTGCGGCGGGAGGGGCTTGCAGGGCTCTACAAAGGGTATGTACAGCAGTGTGTCTATAAAATTCCCGTTGTCTTGGACTTGCCTTTCCCGAGGTCCTCCGTAGGCAAATGTCATGTTTTCGATTCTTCTTGTCCAGTCATACTTTGTATTCACTTTCATTGACGTCTCCTGGCTCTCGGTGTGGGTGACGGGACAAAACTATGGTAAGATAGCAATGTGCGCGTGTAAGTGTGTATTTAATATGCATGAACAGGAAGTCAACCTGCAAGGCCTTATGCTTGCCTTACTGAAGGACGTTCTAGAAGGTATGCTACTTCAGGCTTGGCGTAAAAGATGTGTCAACTGTAGCTTGCGTATGATTTTTCCTCGCAGGTGGTCGGCAAACTATGTCAGGCTGGGCCCACAGACAGCTATCACGTTTGTTGTGTATGAGAGGATGAGGCAGGTTATGGGCCTCTCCACCCTATGACGACTGCTTCTTCTTTGTAGACGTAATGCCACACTAGTTAGTAACTCGAATTCTATTTAGTTTCTAATGAGGAAGGAGGTGCCGACTTTCTCAGAGGAGTTGTAGGGAGTCATGTATCTGTAGGCCGTTCTCTATTCCTATGGTGCTCCAGACGGGTAGTGCAGAATGAAGTGTTGCAAGTTGGAAGTTCCCGGAGGCTGGTGCAGAGATGAGCAACTTGTAGCGGCTGTAGATGGCGGGTCACATGACTACTAACAGCCTGCACAGAAAGTTTTCTTCTTCCCCACGGTTTCTAGAGGAGTCCCTCTAGATTCAATTTGTTGTGGCCTTGTAAGTCAGCTCCTGGCTGCGGAGCCACATGCAGTTCTAACCTCATTCTGTTATGACAGCAAGTACGTTCAAGATTTTTGCAGTGCCGAAGTACAGGAAAGATTGATGGGTGATTCAAAAAGCATATCTGCATATGCAACTCAATTTGCTCTTATGTGGCTAATTCGACTCGTACCTTGATAAGTCTCTATCTGCAAATCAACGTACGTTGCGAGATGCAAGCTATTGAAGCAAAACACCCTGAGAATCTTTCCAAGACCAGTCATCCTGACTGTCCTGTGCACGGCCTAAAAAAGGACTGCTTCCAACCTAAAGATATATGTCCATTTCCATATGCTGAACCTCGCAAAGTGAGGTCCTCGTCTATATGTGGATGCTATATTGATGTAGTAGCATCATTCTATCATGTAGGGAAGTCTCACTTGCACTTTCGGCGTTTGGACTAGATGGTCTTTGATACCAACTGGACACGTGACAAATGCGTGCATTCCGAGCAAGCTTGTGCAGTCGAATGCAAAGAGTACCACATATTACAACTGACACAAAGTTGATTGGTCATATTGAGGTACGTATCTTTAGTCAGCTCACTCAGAAACCTTTGTTTCTTGGGCAATTAGAAGGAGATGGCTCATGTCATGTTGTTTCATTGAGGAACCAACTTGATGTAGGACCATGTCAGTGTTATACGCGGAACAGTAGCCATGCTTTCATCGCTTGCTGTCATGTAAGGACCCCCTATTTCAGGCTCAAAAGAGAGCTGTGAAATGAGAAAGCTGTTTGAACTCGAGTGTCATGGAGGCGTGCTCTCTTCTTTTCGCTCCCATACATGACCAACAGCCCAGACTTCACCATCCCATGCTTCCATACTTGATAAGAGGATACTGCTCTCCACTACTGCAGTGCTATCATATACGGTCTCAGAAGCAGAAGAAAATTCTCGCCTGTAACCGTTCACCTGATACATTATATTAGATAAGTACCTCGTCCCAGGCCGTGCATGTTCCACGGCTGACGACGACCCTCAGTAACCTATGTTCACAGAGGAGCGCTAGTTCCCAGCCTGAGCTTGGATTGCTTTCACCTCCCTACATATCCCCACCACATCTCATCTACCTCTATAAAGTGTCATAGCCCTCCCTCACAGACACATAAAAAATGGATTCCTCGGCTGACGTAGCTGCAGGCTGTAGCAGGAATGTGCAAACAGCATGCTCACATCTTCTTCTCTGTCGTCACACCGACAGCAACGTTGCTAACCTACAGACACAGAAAGCACAGCAACCGGCGCTCAATACTTCAAACAGTGTGCCTCGACAATGATCGAAGCTTGGGCATTCTGGTGTTTCAGAGATAACTATTCACCCACATCCCATCGACATGAAGATGCAAAGAGTAGCCTTGCTAGCAACTTAGAATCACCACCTCAACACCACAGGTCCAAGTTACCATCACAACAAAGAAAAAAGGCACCCTTGCTTCTAGTTCCAAAAAAAACATGGATATATGTGAGCTGCATACATGATGTGAATCACAAACACACTCAACTACCAAGTGGATTCGACCACAAATTAACACTTCCCCAATGGACACAACCAAAGTCGAAATCCTCAGCAGCAAGTGGCTCCTAAATGTCTGATGGGGTTAGAGAGAGAGGAGTGAAGGTACTCGTACCATCTTCCCATTATCATCCATGGTCATGGGGTTCTCCACTACCACAGTTTGTGTCTGTGTCCGAGGTGGAGCAGTGGGAACCATCTGAAACAGGACACAACCACCAGCATCAATGACATAAGCTACTTCCACTGTCACACGGAAATAACAGCCAAGGGTCAGTTACAATGCTACCATGCAACTATATGTCACCTCAACCACTTCCGCATCATTGGAGCATGGCCAACCCTTGATGGGTTATACAAGATGAGCGGCACAATGTAGCTTAGGCATGACTGGCATGACACAATCAGAAGGACATGGCCATCATCAGAACGTTGGCGTGCTCCAAAAAAGTGAAGATCGGCTTCTTCATTCCAAATACACGGCAAAGGGAGCAAGTGTATGGGGCAGTATTCCAGATACAAACTACAACAATCGGTCAAGACACATTCCTTCCTGAGGTCGAAATTTTTAAGGCCAAATTAGTGTGAGCTTAACACAAGCTTCTTAACGACACACTCCATTTGACGACACTCACCATTGGCGCAGGCATTTGTTGTGGCGGACCATAGGACTGATGCATTGGTAAAGGCATCCGTGCGGTCCCCACCTGCTTCCCAGTCATCATCAGCAGATCCAAACATGACACTCTGAGCAGCATTCACAAACATCAGGGAGAGAACTGGCTGCTGCAAAATCAGCAGGATGTCAACAGGTACCATACTTCATGCCAGGCCATTCCCAGTGCAGATGGATACCATCACCGACGCTATATACTTCAATCCAGCTTTGTCTGTGATCGCTGTATGTCTTTAGGGGTGCCACGACCGATCTACTCGTGCAGTCTGCTTGCCTGTGAAAACCTAAGTTTTTATGATATATATGTCTTCTAGTCATGAGCTCCAGTTGTTAGATAGCTGAAGAGTCTTACCGCAACGTTTGTAACAACTTGACATATAGAACATTTCACCGACTGAGCTCCGTAGGCATACATTAGTGTCATCCCACAGCCTCCGCAGTTAATATGAGCGACCTGATTAGCTGCACAAGCAACAATGGAGTTTCCAATCAAAATTTTGCTGTGGCGAGAATTTTATCATACTTGCATGATGGAGCCAACTTGAAAGCAGAGTAGGTGCGAAAGCCGATGGTCAACTGAACAACATGAATATATTCCCCAAACCCCAAGATCTGCTTCTCTTTCGACTACAACAAGACAGAATTACAACCAATCCCTCTGATACAGAGCCCAACTTCTCATTCTATCACATCCGGGAATGAAGATGAATCCAGGACAGCTGTCGCCTCATGCAATTCAGCACCAGCTACTGTTAGACTGTGCAAGTTTATCCTTCTCCAGGGATCAGCTAGAAGTCATTATGCCAAAGTTTTGAACCCAAAAGCTTTAGTTCGTGGGCGCTATGTACAGAAGGCTTGTGTCGAGAAAACATACGTTCCATAGCAAGGTTCACTGTATGGCACATGGAGCATTGAACACTGGTTGCTCCACGAATATACATCAGCAACGTCCGACAACCACCACAAACAAGTCGCGCCATCTCGGTGCCTGTCAAAATGTTGGAGATCATGTTAATAACATGCTGGGAGCGGCAAAGTTGGAAATGCATGCCTCATCTGTCTCCTTCATACGTGCTGTCACTAATATGCTTCAAACATGCTACCACATAGAAATTGCCAATGATTGCAACAAGTTTGAGCTAAACAGCTTCCAGCTGGATAGAGAGTGTATACCTGCTGGTGGCACGGGGGTAATGATGCTACACAAGGCACATCTCACATTTGTCGCATTGTTTGGGTAGACAAGCAATGTCCGACAGCCATTACATATTATTTGACCTTGTGGAGCTGCAACATAAAAGCACAACAAAGTGAGACTCGTATTGCACTCACACTTGAGAACAGCCTCCAGCGGTTTTGCTTCCATAATTCACTGTGTCAGACGAAAGACCATCGAAACCTTCATTCGGGGGCCCAAATCCGTGCTAGCTTAGTGGGTAGCAAGTAACTGGCAAGGTTAACTGAAGTGACTCGACAGCCCATTCAAGCGATATGTGTTTCCCCTCCAGAGGCCCTTGACTTATTAAGGCACTTGAATCCAGTAAACCCGGCAAAAAACAACCAGGTGTTCGTAGAGATACCATGCATACTGAAGTAGATAGCTGAACAAATCCAACCATCGGCTACAATAACATGACGACCTGGCAGCAACCACCTTCTCACCTCCTGCGGGATTCATATGTACAGGGGGAGGCGCATGTTGTGGATATGGCACTAAGGGCGCCTGCTGCAATACTTGAGGAGGGGGTGCAGGTGCAATAGGCAGCGGAGCATTGCTCTGCGATGATCCAGGCCTATTTATGGAATTATTAGAGTTTGAAGATGGGAGGGGGGCATTGAGATGAGATGCAGGTGGGCCTGCATCAAGTCGGTGGTACGGTGAACTCGAACTTCCTGCAGATAACATCCTGTCTATTGCTCAGAGCAAATCCTTAAACTATCAAGTATTCGATCGACGATTGACACAAATTGCACACTCGATGGAGTACACCAGGCGATGCTCAACAAGCTTCAATCAGGAATCCAACAAAGTATGCAGGTGAATGCCATGCAACAGCTGGAATTAGACTGCTTGGTTCGATCAAGAATGATTTCCTATTCTTCACGATTTTCGATATGCTCAGGGAATAAGGCACAGTGGATAAGGCATACATGTCTTTCGATGTCGCATGGTTACCCTGCGACTATAGAAAAAGAATTGTCGGCACGACCATGGAGCGGGACTTCCTGGGTCTTTCAGTACGACGCAATGGCTTGGTCTACTTGCAGCATCCACCACATACGACTTTACCGTAAGTCCCTTTAGTGCAATGTATACTATTAGTTTTAGAGGGTCACTACCTAGAAGCAGACATTGTATATGTTCCCGTAAGATAATTGCAATGCCGTGCATATCACCTGCCCGCCCGGTTGTCCGTCGTTCCAGACCCAATATTTTTGTAGAATCGAGATGCAGGAATCCTTTCTGACAGCATGGGGACTTTGGAAGGAAATGCAAGGGCAACGAAATGGATCTGGGGGGGGGATGCCATAAATATCCGCAAGAATTTATGTGTACTGTGAGCAATTCCAGGTACTGTTTGATCTTGAGAAATTCTTATTACTGTGCTTCAGTATACGGCACCCCATGGAAGTAGATTCTAGTGCGACCTGTGGAAGATTGCGTAGCCCAGCGTAGCCCTACCAGAAGCCAGACTGCCCGGGATTCAAATCGAGGCCGTGCCAACGATCGACGAGCTGGGTTACCGCTGGTTACCGCGTTTCCCCAAGATATTGTAGTATAAAACACATGTTACGTTCTGCTACTCCTGTCGCACAAGTTACAACCCTCAATTCGCAAAATGCTTATGTCAGCTTGTGTCGACTGTGGATGGCGACCGGGAATATGTTTCTACGACAGGGTTCTCGCAGGTTCACAACGTTCTTCTAATTTTCATTCTGACACGAGAGATAGTGCTCCCAAAGTTCCTGGAAGGGACAAAGGCGATTATAACAACGTCATGTCGTCCTCTTCGATACGCGTGTCGCAGTCAACTCCGGTATTACCTTCAGGGACGTCTCATCGCCAGTTTCCTACTGTCCCGCATCTCTGACCTAGCGAGGGGTCCATCTATTGTAGCGGTGTAGTCTAGTTGCACTCGGCGCTTGTTTTGCTACAGAAACGTCTCCTTGATTGTGACCGAGTAAGAAATTTGCACCGGACTTCTCATGGCTGACTTGTAGCATTCTGAATATTCCATTGACCAACTCTACAATTCCTGGTCACGTAACCGGCCCGGGGGATATGTCAAATTGGTGATGTCATTTCCACTAGTCTCGAAGAACTCGAGCCATCATATGCCAAACAATACGATGTCCATGCTGATGAAGACAGTGTCCAAAGCCATCTCATTTTAACAATGATCTGATTGCACGTATAGTGTCATCATTGAGCTAGATCGACGGCCATTTTACCTGACTAGGCACACAGCCACGTTTATGAGGAGGGGTCGGATCCATCTCCGTCGCGGATGATATGGCTTCGTCGAACGGGCAGATGGAAGAAGGGGCAAATCTGGAAGTTACGACCACAGACCTTCAAGAGCAGCTGCTTACCTTCTCGTCCAGGGTTGCTCAGGTAGGAACACTGACGAACTAGTTCGTCCGAAGATATGGTAGCAATGAATGCCATGTGTTTCAGGTCTTCCAGTGTAGCTGAAGCTGGCATGCAGTGGACTTGGGTAGCGAGGAGATTGATTTATTTTATCATATGGTGGCCTCTGTCTCGCCCTAAAGCGAGCTACTGCTTGGAAGTGTGCAGCTAGAAGTGCGTGTGGCAAAGCAAGAGAAGGACAAGGATATATTAGAGGCAGGATTGAGAGGAGCTCTACTTTCAATGATGACTGCCTGTCGCCAGCTCCTACATGTGACAGGGTAAGTGTTGGAACCGTGGGGATGCTCTCTCTTTCATACATGCGCTACTAGATTGTTCATTAGTCGTCGGTGCATCATAAAGTATACAGACAATAACTCACGTTTTACAAAAAAAGTAAATATTTCAGTGAAACATCCGGGAAAAATGAGGTTAGTCTTACTGGCGTTTTGGGAGCTTATGACGTACAGTGTTTATCCACGTCAATGCTGTGAAGCCTGTGCTCCTGGATGCTGGTTCATGATGGGAGCAACTTCTCCACGCTTCCCCTGTTCATATCAGGAGTTTGGACATTCAAGCTTTCATCCGTCATCTCACTCTCATCATACGTTGCAAGCAAATTGCCCTGATAAGTCACGTGAGGACAAGGGTTGTGATGACCATTATACTGCCGACCATTGTCAATGCTCCGGGTTTAAGGCTCATTACTTGCCATCCGTTTGCTCCCTCCGTAAGAGTATCCAGGCACAGCCGGTTGCCTGGTTGTTCCCAACAGCTTCTCTTTCTGCAATCTGTAGTTGCGACACTCTCTTACTCGTTACAGGGAGCCGTGAACACACCTGAATTTCCTCAGTCCCTATGATGTCTGTACGTATGCGTCACTTTTGGCAGCACTGAACCCATAGGCAGCTGGGTTGCTCTTGGCATGCAAAGTCAGGAGATAAAGAAACCCTTTCTCTGCGCCCTCATTATTTTACCTCTGAGTCTTGTACCGCAGTGGGGAGGAGCGGAGGGAAGACCTGGCAGATGCAGCCTCCGCTGGAAGAGGGGAGGCTCTCAGCTCTGCCTTCAGGAAGCTCAATTTCTCGTCTGCTGACGTGGCGACCTCCCGGTCTGCCAAGTCCCACACAGGCCCGGTGAGTGCCTATCCTTCAGTTTTTTGGTCCGGCTGTCAATGAGTCGAGATGGCACGCTGTGACGGCGGTGGCCTTCTTCAGCACCTCTGATGGCGGATTGTATTGCGCGAGAAGGGCTGTAGGGCTGTGGTTGGCATGCCTCCAAACCCGGGACGGGGAGTGCTGGCAAGGGTGCACTCAGACCATTGAGTGCAATCCAAGGTCTCTCTTTTACTGTTGCAGACTTATTTTATCTGAGGGGCTGAGATGTTTCGCTGCATGTCAGCTCTGCCCTCGAAAGGGCAACAAGAACGGCAGAAGGCGGTGGTGGCCTGGTTCTGGGAATGGCATTGCCAGCGCTGGTGAAAGGGAAGGGGGCTGTTTGAGCAGTTTGTGGAAGTATTAACCTCACGGCCACGTTCACTCACGGATGTCCTTGAGTCTTCTGCGCCACAGTCACTGCACAGGAGTTTGTTTGAGGTGATGAGCTGATGCTCCGCCTCCTCTTTGACTTATTATTTATAGGTTCTGAGGGTATTATTGAGGACTTTCCTGTGTCTTCATTGAGGGAAAGAGTTTTTTGTTTGGTTTTTGCGGTCGTCTCTCATCAGCCTGCAGCTGGGGATGGAGGATCGGGGGACATGAGCGAAAAGAAATACTGGGGAATGGAGCAGCCAGATGTCGCGATGGGAGAGGAGGAAGCTGTGTGGGGAGCAGCAGAGTTGGAGAGCGAGGAGCGGGGCGCAGTTCAGCTGCAGCTCCTCATGTCCAAGATGAGGCCACCTGGCGGCCTTACGAGCAATCCTGGCGCCCTCCTCTCCGGCAGCATAGGCAGCAGCACAGACGCTCTCGCTCCTAGCGCCACCGCCTCCTGCGGCAGCAATAGCAGGGAGGCAAGCGGCGCTCAGCACTCGCCAAGTGGCAGGCGGGCGGTGTACTCTCTGAATAGCCCTGGCAGCGGCGGCGCTGGCAGGCCTCGCAGGTGGAGCAGCGAGGACACTGCCACGGAGAGAGGTGCTTTCATTGTGAGCGCCGCTGCGGCTAGTGCCGCAGTCCACCAAGTGCTCAGCCCCAGGGACGCCACCTCAGCAGCAGGCGCAGGGATGGGCTTGAGCGAGTCGCTGCCTCCTGGCACCAGTGGGGCCCACGCAGGAGTACCGCCTCTGTCGCCACGCTCGTGGGGGGCAGGCAGGCCGTCGCCGTCGTCGTTCAGGGACGAGGGGGGGGCAGGTGGTGCGCTGCTGTCGCCCGCCAGGGACGCTCAGGGAGGAGGGCCGAGGTTTGCCGATCGCCAGCGGGGCAGCCCGACGGCGGCGATGCACGACTTGCTGGTCTCCCCGAGCTCGGCCCTGGGCGGCGCAGGCGGCGGCAACAAGCACTATGACGACATCATGCAGCGGCTGGCCGTCATTACGGAGCGCGTCAGCCGTCGAGCCTCCTCGTTCAAGATGGACAGGGGCGCCGCCGGCAAGCTGGGCGGCGCTGCAGGCCCTGCCGGGAGCGGCGGCCCTCGGGAGCTCCGGCGCACGCACAGCAGCACCGCGGAGCAGCTCTCCTCGGCTGTGTCTGGCGCGAGTCCCCGGCTGTCAAGTCCCGCGCAGTCCATTGCGTCTGAGGACCTTCAGTTGTTCCTCTCTCCGAGCCGCCCGCATCCCCACCACCCTCTCGCGGGCAGCGGCGGCGCCGTCCGTCACCCGCCCGGGGAGGAGAACGGCGGCTTCCGGCGCTCCAAGACAGAGGCCTTCTCCCCCTCTCACCTCCTCTTCCGGGACAGCGCTGAGGCCAGCCCCCGGGGCCGCCGCGAGCACGAGGGGGAGGAGGGAAGGGAGATGCTCTCGCCTGGCCTTCGGGACCCCTCTGGCAGCTCTGTCCCAGCTGGCATCTCGGGGGGAGTGCCTGCGCCCCCTGCCGAGCTGCCGCCTGCAGGGGAGGCAGACGGGGGGGCAGAGAATGACGCCATAGGACGCAGCGCGGGCGGAGAGGCGCCCGGGCTGCTGGATGCAGAGGAGGCGATGCTCGTGCGCCTGGCTGTGCTGCAGAGGCGGAAGTTGGACCTGCTGCAGCGTGGAGGGGGAGCAGGTGTGGGCTCAGCCCCGCAGCAGGAGAGCGGCGGGGCGGGGGCAGGGGCCGCTCCCCCAGAGGACGCTGCCCCGCCGCTCTTTTCGGCTCCAGAGCCAGCAGTAGTGGGCTTTGAAGGGCCACAGGGGGCAGATGGACTCGCTACTACCAGGGGAAAAGGCGGCACCTCAGAGGGGCAAGGACAGGCACTGGCTCCAGCTCAGGCCCCCGAGACGCCGCAGGCAGAGGCTGGTGGGCCCTTGGATGCGCTTCTGCTCGACAACCTGGGACCCGAAAGCCCCCTGGTCGACAGCCCCTTGCTGTTTCTCGTTAACTCAAGCGCCCCAAGGCCCTCAGGAGAAGGAGATGGAGACCACCCGCTGCCACCTGCAGACGGGCTTGAGAGAAGAAGCGCGGAGGTGGGCCATTCAGCTGCTGCTGCAGAGGGCTCTGCTGCGGAAGGCGAGGGCGGACCCCACTTGGCCGGCTCAGGTGGCAGCTTGCCCCTGGCTGCTCCGGAGAGCCCCTTGGGCGTCTCTGGAGACGACGACGGGAACAGAGGCACATTGCGGGTGGTGGCGGTGGCAGATGGAAGCCCGCCGCCCTCTGCAGGTACACCTGGCTTTTCCGCTCTTAACAGCGTCGTGCCAGCTGGCCGCGGGAGCCAGCAAGTGCCAGCTCTAGGGGGGGCGCATCCAACGGGGCAGATGAGTCCGCGTGTGCCGAGGAGCCCCCGTCTGACGCCACGTGGCAGCCCGCAGCTGGGCGGCAGGGAGAGCCCCAGCCGGCGCCTGGTGTCGGAACGGAGCCCTCGCGCCTTCGCCCTCAATAGCCCCAGGGTGGCTGGAGAAGCGCCCCCCCCTCTCGACGCTGCAAGTAGCCCCCACTTACTGTCCAACGGAAGTCCGCAGCTCGCGCCTAAGGGAGGGTCCCCGCTCGTGAGCAGAGGTGCCTCTCCGCAGCGCGGTTATACCACTGGGGGCCCTCTGCCAGCTGGCAGGCTGAGTCCGCGGCGGCTTCCAAAGGCAAGCCCCCACCTAGCTGCTGGTGGCAGCCCCCAGGTGGCGGCTGCTGGTGGAAGCAAGAGCTCGTCGCCCGTCATCCGGGGGATCCCTCTGGCCCTCATCGTCGCCCAGGAGTCTCCCAAAATGTCAGGCCAAGCCTCCAACAACCTGGGAGATATTGCGCAGGGCTGGATGCTGGATAACTATTAGGAGTTGTTATTAGGAGTTGTGCCTGCAAACCTTGATGCTTTTGCTTTTAAGTGAAGTAATAGGTAGCCTTGTTTTAGTGGTGCTGGATATAAGCCGGCCCCTTGTTGATAAAGAGCGGTTCGTGGGCCCTTTAATGGTTGATAGTAATATATTATTACATTACGGGGTGTGCTGAGGTTGCACCGACTTGCACGTGCCTGGCGGGTGTGTAGCTTGTAGAATGTGGTCGTTGCATGAGGAGCTTTTACATTTAACGCAGCGTTCACATTGGTCTCCTTAGTCTGAAGTTTGCTTCAGGGCGCTTGGTTGTTGATGAGAGATGTGGGCTGGCGCATGATCAGGGTGTAAGTGAGGCTATTGTGGGAGTCTAGTTTATTGTGTGCTCGTTGGTTGCTTCACATTTGTGGGGTGCTATATATTATACTATAGTCGTGCGTTGAGTACATGGGAGGGAGATACAAAAGTTGTGCTATTCTCTTTGTACAAGTATTGCATAGTGTACGAGTTTTTTCTGCAGTCACTGCAGTTCTAAGCACATTGAGTTGAGACAGAATTTATGACGTATCGTAAAGCTTTTGGCTTCATCTACAGGCTATTGAGTGTGGCTAGGAAATCGATAAGCAGGTAGAGGAGGGACCTTGATCTCTTGTATTGTATACATTATGCCAATTATATACGGCATGAGAGCTGAGCCCTCATCCAGTGCGCCATGAATCTCTTGTGTCCGGTCGCTCTTGAGATTTTGATATTGCCCCCTACACGCAGCTAGGCCTGCCTAGCACTACCCTTCATCTTTTACTGATGCTTTTCGTATAACCGTGAGAAAAGTAGCCGTCATTCTTGCAGTCAACAGCTAGCCATTTACGAGTCTCGTTGCAGTGGCCTTCTTCCGTTGGCTAGAAAGAAGTGAGGCGTTTGTTCATTGTGGGATCCGGCTTTCTACTGTGGGATCTTCTAGTTTGAAGTTGATATGGGAAGCGATGAGCAGGAGCACGTTGCAAGCTCATTCGCTTGAGAATACCGATGTAGAAATGTGGATCGCATTCACACCAATTTGCACAGCCCGAGGCTGGAGTCCCGTGAGGAGGTGACTTCGCCCGCCCTCGCCTGGCTCACACGGCTCACCTCAATGAAAGTGATCGTGAGGCACCGTGGCAAGGAAGACATTGAGCAGGACGAGAAGGAGTTGAGTGCTGCTTGATATGGGCGGCCTCTCTGCAAATGCTGAAGCTTGGATGGTGCCGGCTGGTGCCTGGGCCCTGCAGTGAAGGGTCTTTCTTTTCTCAGCAGTGTAACTGCTCTCACCTGCTACTGCCGGTGCAAAGAGCAGGCGGAAGACTAGAAGTTATGCGGAGTATGTGAGGTGCCTGACACATGGCAGCGCCAGGCGGGTGTATCAAGACTCCCAAGAGGAAGTCAGCTAGTGCCACAAGAAACCCCAGGTTGAGCAACCCGCAGAGGCGGTGCCATTGTAATAAGGTGGTGAGAGAGAAGTGAGGTGGCTGCCAGTGATGCTGGCATGCAAGATGTCTGCTCGCCTAGCTCGTATGGTAACTCCATCTAGTATGCTCATCAGAGGTGGACAGCCCTGGAAGGAGGAGTGTGACGGGAGGGGTAAGAGCGGGAGACATAGCTCTGAGACTGTGGTAGAAATCTTAAAAAGAGCTCAAGGTGTAGGGTGTGGGAGCAGGAATGGAAAAGTAGAGTTACTTGATTGCGTCAACGCTCTTTCTTTTGCAGGTGAAGCGATGACCTCACAGGAGACACTGAAGATACTTCTGTTGCCACAAATTTGCGTACTAGCTCAATGAACAGCCTAGTCTTCTGCTTTTGGATAGGCTTTGGCCATCGTTTGAGGTCCAAATTTTATGCATGCATGGATTAGCAGTCTGTCGGCTCTGTACATACACTTTCAGGGTGAGTCAAGTACACTCAGCTTCGATCTTACACCTAATTCTCCATCCAATTCTTTTGCGAAAGAAAGCGTCCAAGAAGGCAGTGGCACGTATTTAATTAGGTTGCATTGTGATACAACGGTTCCTCAAATTGTTTCTACTAAGTGGAGATAATAAACAATGAGAAGGGGCATAGTAAGTTTAATTGCTTGTAAATAACCGACGAAAGGTATCAAAGCCTATAGGTGATTGTATGTGCATGAGGGGCTTAAGTCATAGTTGAGACATGAATTCTGTCTCGGCATAGCTACCGATTGTAAAAGAGACATTAACAATAGTCTACAATACTCTCTACATATGTGACGCCGGAGAACCGGCCGCTTACAGTAAAGAAGCAAGTACTCCCGTGTGCGCGCGCGCGCCTAGGATCCAAAAAGAGCGCGTTGAATGCCATCTAGAAAGCTGGTGAAGAGCGGCTTCGTCTGCAAGGCCCTCTCGAGCTCGACCTGGGAGGAGGGCAAGCGAGCTCCGGGCAGCACATTGTCCATGGCGTCCTGCATGCCGGGCTTAGACATCATGCTCTCCAGCACATCCATGCCCACCACCTCGCAGTCCTGCGGCGTGTCCTTAATTGCCGCCCGGTCGTACCCCAGAGACGCTAACCGCTCCTTTTGCTCGCTTATGAATGCCTCCCCCGGGTTGGGGACCCGGGAATACACCTGCATGCACAGCACGGGAAGGGAGTTGTGTCACAACGAGATGATGCAAATCAGAGAGACTCCTTGGTCAAGCTGCGAGTGCGAGACCAAAAAAAAAACACCTACTGGCGGCAACCAGCTCATCCTACCGGAAGTAACTAACATACTTTGTTAGAGTTTCGGCTTTCTGAAAGCCCGCAAATACTGCCCTCACAGACTGATCACTAACTTCCAAGCGTGTCCCTCACGCAAACTTCGACGGTAAACCCCGCGCAATGCCCTCTTGTGCTTTCGTAGAAGGATGCTCCAACAATGGCCAGACATGGCTGTTGCCCTTGCGCGCACAGACGCACGTCCTCTTGCACATGATATCCACCTATGTTCCCTTATGCTGTCCTGTGCCCTCCTAGCAAAAGCCAGCCATGGCCGCCCACCCCTGTTTGCTCGAGCACAAGCCACATCACAAGCTGTTCCCTATCATAAAGTGTGCGTATACCTGAACAAATGAGAAGTTCTGGGCGCCGGAGACGAGGGCGAAGTTGTCGTAGTCGGTGGCGATCACGTTGTAGGTCGACTTTGGAATGAAGGGGATGGAGGGGAAGCGCAGGTAGCACTTCTCGACGATCATCTGGTCCCTCTCAAAGCCGCTCGACCTCGCCTCGCGCTCCTCGGCCGCCACGCACGCAACCTTCCCGCGGATCCCTGTGATGTACCCGGCGGGGCTGCCATGGACGCAGAACGTGTCGACCTCAATGCTCTTGTTGGCTTCGTCGAGCGTGTAGATACCCTGCAGCAAGCACTCACAGACTAAGCCATTTCTAAAATTCTAACGTGCGCAATGCGGATACTGGTGGCTCACTAAGGAGGCAGCACACACAGCCTGGCTTCAGTATGAATTAGGTGCACCGTAAATACGGTATGAATTTCATTTCACGCCGCCCACTTATGCAGATTCAGGGGGCACTAATGCTAGTAGAATTGTTTGAACCTTCAAGAGGCGAACCTTCAAGAGCCGCAAGCAGATACAGGGCCTACCACTCAAAGCACCGTCGGAAATAGTGCCATGAATCTTGCTTTGCTCTTCCCCCCCATAAATCCACCCACAACCAAATATAATCCAGAAATTGTCCCAACAAAGGGACGCGGGCATGATTGAGAGAGCAACGGTGCAAGAGAAGCACCCCCCCCCCCCTTTCCCCCCCGGTTCATACGCGCGCATCTGCGTACCTGCGTACAGTGGCAGTCCTCCTGGCCCTGCCCAGCAAAGCCCTTCTTGATGGATGCAACCTCGTACCATCTTCCCATGTACCGCCGGGCGTCGAAGTTGGGAGCTGACATGCCGCCCATCATGAAGCCCGGCCTGTCGCCGTCGCCGGCTCCTCCGCCAATGGGGAGCGGCGGCACTGCTGGCGCGGCAGCAGCTATCTGGCAGAGTGAGGGAGCGGGCGGCGCTGCTGATGCCTCTGCGAGCGCCTGCTGGGGTGCACGCGCGACATGGGGAGAATGCATAGTGCGAGGGCGCGTGAGGTGTCATAGTATAGAGTAATTGCATTCTTGGCTGACTTGCACCTTCCTGGTGTGTGGCAGCCATGACCGATGGGCGAGCAAAACGAATGCTGCTTACTGTCTCTCCTCTTGTGACCAAAATAGTGTGTGCCTGATAAGGTGAAGATGTGGAACGTTTACTCAAGAGCTGGATATCTGACCTGTTGTTTGTACAAGTAATGTATATTCAGAGGGAGAAAAAGATGTAGATATAGATATATATGTATATTTATACATATGTGCATATAGCTTTATTACATATATACACATTTACACATATATATAATATGCATACATGCATATGTATATGTATGTAAATGCATATATTATATGGTAAGACATGCAGGGTAACAGATTTTGATACACCAGAAACACATACAAGTATACACAAGGCGAATTATAGGGCAGTGTCTGGCAAACACGCATGAGGCCATCAAATCTGCCAATCTACAAAACTTATGTGCTGTAGTAGGGGGAGGTGCACAAAAAATGCTGGCCTCAAACTTGATGCCTGGCTCAAACCTTTAGCTCCTAGAACAAGAAAGCAAGCAGGGAAGTATTGTATCGAAAGAAAACATCAGATGGTTTCTCGCTGTCACCGAACAGTACACTCGGCTCAATGAGCGACAGCTAGACGCCTGATGAGTAGGCCACGACCCTCAAAGTAGAGGACAGAGCGGATGTTTCATATACTGACCTGGGGAGAGAGTCCAAGTAAGACAGCGGCGATTGCTGCACCAGCGGCAAATCTTTCAGCTGCTCCCTGAACTTCCTGTAAGTAGTCCACTACACGAAGTGACTGCTTCTCCGGTTTTGTCAGCCTGAAATAGCATGACGTCAGGGGAGACTCACTTTTTAGTTTCGCGAAATAATCTCGAGCTGCTGACCAGCGGTGTATTAGTACTTCCCCTTAGTCTTGCACTTAGATGTAACACCCGGGCACTGTTCGTGAACACGGAAGCAACAATTAACATGAGAGATGAGGCGACCCTCCAGATTCAGTGAACAGGTGCCGAGCGGAAAAGCTTACGATGAGAAGACAGGGCTCCGTGTTGGAATTCTCGAGCCACCCATACATTTCCTTTGAGGCATTCTAAGAAAAAGACGTGGACGCTGTCTATTCTGCTCCATAATGTCATTTATACGACTCGAGGATGCCTCATTGCAAGTGTTGATCTTTGACGCTACTTTAAGAGGTCCCGCTAATAAAGTGTGCGTCACAGAAGTCATCTAGAAAGTTGTAGATATGTTTGCTCATAGAGGCCCTGGTAATGAGCATGAGAAATAAATCATGAACCCTATATTCATGCACGAATACGTCGCTGCCTGACGGCTTAATGGAATCCTCAGGCCACCTCTCCATCCATAGCTAAAAAGCTGGCTGAGAGTCGACACGAGAAACTGGCGCTTCATTAAATTAAACTGGGACCAATTCGCATCAAACTGGGACCAATTAATATGGCCATTTAAGGCAATCGGGGGAGAATCGAGGTCTTTCGTATGTGACACGGCTTCCAGCGTTGGCCGTTGACCGATAAACAACGAAGTTGACTATTGGCTCGATCATTAAGCTCCGGCCTGCTCTGGGCCAGCTCCGGCAAGCTCTGGCCAGGTCCGGCCAGCGAGCACAATCGAGCGTGTTCGAGTGAGTTTACAGACCGGACTCCGACTCCTTGAGCTGGCTTGAGCTGCGCATGCATGCTGGCTAGAACAGACTAGAGTGAGCTAGCTAGAGTGAGCTAGAGCGTTCGGCGTGCACACCGGCGTTCACACATACTTTTACCTGAACCGCCGGATCACATGGCATGGTTTACCTTCCTGCCCGACGTGACGTCATTAAACATTGTTATGACGTGCGCATTTGCGACTGGATGCCCAAGCAAGTCATGTCACGATTCAATTTGTTGTGTTTCGAACCAGCTTAACCCATGCAGAGCACCACATGCACATAGAAATAACTTAGGATCATGCCTGGTCGTAGATGGTGAAACTATAGTCTCATATCTTATGTGCACAAACGCGAGTCTCGGACTCTAGTCCCTTTGATTCACTAGACTCTAGAATTTTGTTGGTGAAAGTACGATGAGTACCTTCCCGTATGACCTCCCTTAGACCACCTGCATTCAGCAGACTTTGTTCGGAACGCCTTAGGGGGTTGTTTATGTTCGTCTCTTACAGAGGGATTCAAGTTGTTTAGACGTAGCATCTCTGCGTCGTTTGTTGTGTTTTAAGTGCTCTGACATCTGCCCGGCAAGTAGTTTGCAAGTGCACTACGAAAATTTACTGGCCTGTGCAAGATGGCGCTAGGGGAGGTGGAGCGACTGACTGCACAAGCCAACATCTTGAGAGCCTCCCTGAAGAAGGCGCAGGGTACTAGTGATGACATGATTGGTGTCCTTGGATCTTTCGACCAGCGTCTCTCTACTCTCGAGGCTGCTATGCGGCCCACTCAGGTGCATAGCTCTAAGTTTGGAGTCCCTGCTCAAAACTGAATACCATCAAAACAACCGTCAAAATTTTCTCCAACCTTTGAGGAATTATAAAAATAAAAAATACCGGGCAAAATTGTAGCTTTGGTGCACATACGTGGTGAAAGATGCCATCTATATTGGTAAGTGGAGATATTATCCGCTTCTGGAAGGCACGTGCTCATACCACGATACATTTTCCAGCATACCAAATGAAGGGACGCTGCATTGTAAACAATAAGCAGACGAGGGCCGCAAAGAAAAGAGTTGTTGGTAGGAAGAGAAGCTGTGTATGTATACTTGACGACCAGTTACCCAAGTACCCTTTTTTACATGGCTTTACATGGACAAGAGCATGGCACAGATTGGACCGTTCTTTGCGCAGCCTCTCATGCCCGTACCTGTCCTACCTGAAACCCTAAAAGTGGCAATATGGCTCTGCTGCTTAGCAAAGCCAGCGACGTGGATGCCGGCGCGGCATCATTAAAGTTCCATGTTGTCTATGTCCGCTCATACATGGATCACGTGTTTATCCCACCCACATAGACCTCTTGGTGTGTAAGCTTCTGTGTGCCTCTTTACTTAAAACACCCTGATGCCTGACGAGTGCTTTTCTCCCCTTGGTAGCGCCACCTGGCATGCTTAAGACTGCTAGGTTGTGCATGCATGTATGCTGCCAGCTAGGCATAGACCCACTTCACCACAAACAGATGCAATACACCACTGGCATCCGTGCATGCACCCATGAAACCCTGGCAGATGCGCATTTATAATTCATCATGCTTGCATGCTTGTAATGCATCTGCATTGATACATGCACACATGCATGCACACATGGAACCCTGGCAGAACTGCACTTATCGTGCATGCAGTACACGTGGAACTTTGGCTGATGCGCATTCGTCATGCATGCACGCGTGCGAACCCTGGCAGATGCGCACGCACCTGTTCCGCAAGTCGCACGAGAACATCGACAGCACCGTGAAGGAGATCGAGACGGTGCTGACCCAGTTCGACATTGCCCGCCAGGTGCTTTCTCACAACCTTTCCCTCCCCCCCCGGCCTGCCAACCCCCACC
>WELA01006610.1:179718-258608 GCA_009602735.1 Mesotaenium endlicherianum
CTCTCTCTCTCTCTCTCTCTCTCTCTCTCTCTCTCTCTCGCCATAGATCTAGCTCTTCCTCTCCTCGGGTCAGCTTGCTCAAAAGCGTGCTGGCGCGTTGAGGAGTTTCTGTGCCTTTCTTGCGGTCCTCTTTATGTGGAATCGGAAGGCTTTCAAACAGCTATCATCTCTTGGGGTTTGTGTTTCCACGTACAAGCCGGCATTGAGAGGTCCTTGCGTACATGTTTGTGCCCATGTGTTTTGCAGGCCAATTTTGGAGCATGGGAAAAACCCGGGCAAGTATTTGAAGTACACCGTCGACGACCTGGAGAAGATGCTTGGGGAGTTTTTCGAGGGCAAGCAGCGCCAGATTGCGGGCGTCACACTAGGAGCAAGATAATTGGGGCCACGCTCCTTTGGGTTTCTAAAGTGTATGGTTGTAAGTTCTATATTTGTAGTAAGGTGTCGGCATTCTTCTTGCCGAAGTAAGTGCTCGAGGAGCTTGAGTAAGAGCTCATGTGAAATGTAACAAGTTTTGTATCGATCTAGTTGATGCGGAATTTAGACCAAGAAGGGCATGTGTCTCGCTCTTGCCTAGGGAAGGAATATAATGTGCTTGTTGGGATTACGTTTTATCTCGGGATTCCGTTTCATCTCGCCTACCTCAGGTTCTTAGCAATGCAATTGCTTTTATCAAAAGTAGCCTATTGTTGTGCAACTTGAAGCTGAACGTGGGAGAAAGTAGCAGGAAAAGGGGTTGTCTATGAATATATGCAGCCTTTTCTAAGTGTTCCATGTCAAGTCGGTTTGTTTTTCACGTTGTCTTGTAATTGTATCGTCAAGCCTCCAATACAAGAAGCAAAGTGCTCTGCAGACAATGAGCATTACTTATGGCCTTCAAATAATTGGGTTGTGACCTGTTATATGTACAATACATCAACATAAATTACGCACAAAAACAAAGACAAATGTCATGCCATTCATGCGCTACAACAACTCAAATTGGTGTGCACCAGACATGTTTGATAGGTGAGTTTTGGTATCGGTATAATAGATTTTGCAACCCCGAGAATGAACCCTGTTGAGGAAATGCTAATCTTCTGGCCACAGAGTCTGCTCAGCAAGCAAATGTCATCGTAGAGCAAAAGAGGCGCCTGGCAGGAGTAGCATGGACCTTTGCACCTTTGGAATAATCGATCCGGTCGATGGCACACATATTGGCGACCATCACATGTGCCTGTGGCTCCTTTGCAGTTAGGCACGATCAATGACGTAAGTTTGAGAAAAAATGCACAATATGCCAAGCTTGTTAAAGTGCATCATACCAACACAAATTGCTCAACTTCTTGCTTACCAAACTTTATTCAAGAAATGACGACCACGTCAACACTAACCGATTCAAACCTCTAAACTTTTCAAAATCTGCCTTTTATATTTTGGACTTAAATAAACTAATCCAAAGTCATTACACTAGCACATTTTGACCAAAACGTATACGCGTGCTATTAAATACGAAGACAACAATGTTGTAAGCTTCACTCCTAATTAAGAACGTAAGACCCGCCGCCAAAATGGGATTGCAACACTAGGTTGGAGCACGGCCACCACCTTTTATCAAATTTTTTGTTTGTTTGAATATGAGGGATTCTCTCTGGGATTCCAAAGAATGAGATACATAATATGTCCTTGAATAAAGTCATGATGTGACTACATTGGTCGATTTGGTGCCTTTTCCAAACTTTGTCAACTTTTGATATTGCAATTGTTTTCTGTGCTCCTTGGAAATCCACCATTCCTCTTTTAAAACTGTAAGACATCGTACCAAATTTGAGTGGAGTTTGTGCTTCAAATAATTTTCTTGTAAGTTGCCCATGCACATTGAGTTAAAAGGAAAATGATTATTGAGCTACACAAAAACGTGATGCTGACATGCTCAATTGTAGTGCAAATTGTGATTAAGAATACATTGGACAAGGAGCTATAGAGAGCATATTGGAGCCGCATCATATTGTGAAAACAAGGTGTTGACATGAAACATATAGAAGGCGTTGAAGATGCGTTAGAGTTATGATGATGCAAGGAAAACGCGTACCTTGGTCGAGGACTTTGTCACGATATTGAGACACGGAGATAACATAAGTGAGTAATACGTGAAAGTTTGGGGGCTGTTTTTTTCAAGTTTGTGCTATGCGAATCTTCTTCATTTCGTGCACGTGGTGCACGTAGCAAGGCAATATTATTTAATATTTGCATACTGTACATGTGTACTAGGAAGTGAGTTGTGATTACAATAGATATGTTGAACATGCAATCAGGTTCCTTAAAGAGTGTACTCAAAGGGTGCATTGGATTGGATTATTTGTGTTGACAAGTTTGTCTCAAACTGGCTTGCACACGTTCATGATAATGCTTGTGAATTGCAAATAAGAGAAAGGACAAACTATTGTGCTTTAAAATCTGATACTAATAAGCCATGGTCCATTGCAACTACATTAGGATATTTTTGAACGGACTAACCCGTTCAACTTCAAAAAGTACAATTACTATAATATTGCACCCTTTTGGATTTGTAGTACTCACATAAGTGCATATACTTGTCATAGAGCAAGTGAAGTACATAAGATTCACTTGGTGGAAAATGTGGTAGAAAATGATATTGCGCAACTCAAAATAAGATATGGGAAATTACTTAAATGGATTATGGCAAAAAGCTCCCAATTGAACTGTTTTTCTCGATAAGCTACTGCTCGCAATTAGCTGCAACGATTAGTGTGATTATTGATGCCGATTTGAAACAAGAAATAAAGGGAGGTCTATACCAGCAATCTTTGGCTTCTTAAATTTGTGTTTCAAAAAAATTAATTTAGAATATCGTTGCCTGTAATTACGATCATTGTAGATTAAAATAACAGTCATACGATTTCAATTTTCTTTTAAAATTTGGGTGCTATGTACCGATGATATGGGTCTATTGGTCGCCCTTTCACTCCACACACCAAAAAATATGCCTGTGGCAAAAAATGGATGAATAGATGTGACGCTGGAATTAGGTTCTAGCGCCAATGAATGGGATTTCGGAGAAATCCACTTCGGAAATTTTTGCATAAAAAACCAGCAAATAAAAATGTTACAAAGAAATGATCAGTTGAAGCATGCAATGCTGTCAATTTCAAATTTTGAAAATCAAAAAGCAAAAGTCTTACCTTACCAATAGCCCTTTTAGTGTCAGATGGTTGTAAGAAGATCGACCAACTCTAACATTTTATTTTTTCTATTCAAAATGGTCAATTGTTTCTTCATTGTGTATTTGATCCTGATTAGATCACACCCTAAAAAAGAAGGAACAAGGAGAACATCAAATGGGCCAAATTGCCTAACTTTGCAATACCTAAAGTCATGTTTTTCCTCCTTGTGGAGGCCAAACTGCGGAAAATCTTGGTACAAAACGAGATACATTTTACCAAAATCTGCTTGAGAGCAAAGAAATAAACCTCTCATGATCCATTGTCATGAAAACGTCAAAATCTTGCGGCCGAGGTCTTTGAAATTTGTTTTAGAAGGATTCAAAAAATAAAGAAATGTGGCAAACATTGCTAAGAAAATGAAAGTGGTCGTTGGCCACTTTGTTGTGATTGATCAATCCGCAACTATGTGCGAGTATCGTTACGGTGGAGCAAATGGTCAAAGCAATGCAAAAAAGTTAAATTGAATGTGCAAAAGTCTAAAATCATGGAAAACCATTGAGCAAAGTCAAGGTGCAGTTGATTTTTGTGATTGATTAAACATGTCGTGTCACGTGTGCATGTATCCAAGCTATAAAAGTACAAAGTAAGAGGAGTTTCTTAGCGATGTTTGCTGCAATGATAAGTAATGTCTTAAGCCATATTCAGACGTTTTAATATACATGCAGTGAAAAGAAAATGGAGCAAATCTTCAAATATTTCATATTAGAGAGAGTGTGTAGTAAATAAAGTGGCCATTTGAAATTTTCAAAATTGAAAACTGGAAAGAAGAAAAAAATAAAGTTCAGCCCAACGAATTTCTAAATAGCACAATGTGTGACCTTTGTAGAGTAGTCCTTTGCAAGTAAGCTTATGACCTTGGTCACTATAAGATAGGTCTTCAAGTGATTCGATTTCTGTATGAGGAAGAACGGATTATTCTTCACAAGAGATCTTGAAAACACAAGAGAGATAAAAGTGCTATCTTTGCTTATAACTTGTTGACTTACAACTGCTATCAGGAGTTTAAAAGGTAAAGCTAGGGATTTTTGGGAGCTTTTATCATAAAGGATTCTCACGGATTTAAGCGTAGGTGAGCTCGACATCTACTAGTGCGCCTCCCTCAAAGAGGAAGCGTTCGCGCTTCAACAAGCTGGTGCTATAGTGTCCATCTATGCATGAGTCAAAGATGATGGACAACTTCAACCGGAAACTTAAGCCAACTCTGACCAAGGAAGTGGCACTCAAGGACTCCACTAGTCTTGGAGACATGATGCCATTGGCAACGAGGGTCGACGCTGTAGAATTTAGTCAAAGGCAATGGGGCAGCCACAACTTTGGAGGACATCAATCGTTTGATTCTCAAGAGCCAAGCACGAGTGGTCAAGGTCCAGTAGCTATGTAGTTGGACTTGTCGGGAACCAACGCAGGCAGCAAAAATATAAGCCAAAAGAAAACCCTGCTAAATTTGTGGCAAGATTGGACATAGCTGGCTCAAGACTCTCGTGTGAAGGCAAAGCAACCACAACAGCGGAATAAAGGAGGACACTAGTAAGTCGTTTTGGGGTGTCTAATGGCGTGAAGAAGGAAAACTCACAAGGAGGCTATTCCTAGGAGCCTGTCAAGAAGCGGAAAATAAGACATTGACAAGCTTATTATTTGGTGTAAAATTGTTAAAATCGTAACCGTGGAGAATGCTTCAAGCGGCTCTTTTATCTCAACAATCCTATCTTTTGAATTAAATTTGGGTTGGAATTTGCAATGGAATTCCTTGGGGGGGTTTGTTTGAATTGCCACCCATTAAAGTTGGGACAAGCAGGGACAAAATTCCAATCCTGAAACGGACTTTCAAATTTTGCCGCTTCGCCTCTTGCACATTCTCTAAGTGCTTGTAGAGCTTATTCAATGTATGCACAATATTGAACTTGGATTTTGTTTCTAAATAATTTGTAAGAAGGTACATAACTGGTCGTCTATATCTTTTCGATCACACAAGCAGTAATCTTGAGAACGAGGCCTGTTTTGTGTTCGTCAGTGAGGCGCCCCTCACGTAAGCGCTGTGGAGGGGATTCAGTAAGGGCCGTCGCTCGTGTGAGCTCTGGTCCATTATGTACGCGTTTTACCTTGATCGACGCGAAAGCGTTCAATCGTGTCTCCGGCAGCCCGCCCTTTGGCGACCGCCATAAAAGTTACATCTTGCATCTATTAGGCCCTCTTTTTTCTGATGCTTTTCGGTTAGAGAGTGCGCTCTTGGGACTTTTTGTGAGCGGCCATGGTGAAGCGGAAGGCTCGCCTGGGCCGCTAGGTAGCTCTTGATGGGGGCATGGGAGAGGACGTTTTCGTTGCTTAGATGAGTTCGTGGGGTGTGAGGGTTGGGAGCGCGTGCTCGTGGGCAGCCATGGCCGCTCGTCGCTGCTAGTTATTAGGGTGTTACAGAGAGAGAGGGTGGGAAGGGGAGAGAGAAGGCAAGGTGGAAGGGGGAGGGAGGGAGGGAGGGTAAGTCGTAGCATCGACTGCGAGCGTCGACATCGTTTGTGCTGTTTCGACGCTTCATTTTGTAGGGATCGTTCGGAGGGGCTTTGTGAGGGAAAACTTGTCGGTGCCCTCACAAAGTATCAATATCGATCCAGAACGAGGCGTGTTTTGTGTTCGTCAGTAAGGCGCCCCTCACGTAACTCTTGTGAGGGGGGAAGCAGTAAGGGCCCTCGCTCGTGTGCGCGAGGGCCGGTACGCGTTCGAAATCGGATCTTACGACGCGAAAGCGTTCGTCGTGAACGCTTTTCTTGTGCGGCCCCGGTGCGGCCCGCCCATTCGCGACTGCCGGCGCACTATATATGTGCATCGGGTGTCGTCGAAGTCGTCATTCGACTGACACTCTTGCTTTTTGTGTTTGTGCAGCGGCGATTGCCGGGCCATGGCCGCTGGCGGGAGGGGGGAGCCGGGGGCGGATCGGTTGAGGTGAGTTGTGTCGAGCCTCCTCGTCTTTTCGGTTGTCGGCCATGGCGCGGGCCCTTCTTGCTTGGCCGCGCCTCTTTGTTTTAGTGGAGGTTGATTCGTTTCGACGCCGACGGGCGCCGTCGACTGTTCCGACGTGTCGTTCGTTGTCGTGGACGTTGCGGTCTGTCCTCGTCGCCGACTTGCGGTCTTCATTTCTGCTGCTAATAGTTTGTCGTTCTCGTCCGTGTGGTCACGGTGACGCTCGCTTTTCGGAGTTAGGCGTTATCGTTCGGGGGCGTTCGTGAGTACTTGTCGGTCCCCTCACAAGCGTTCCACCACGATCGAGAACGAGAACGAGAACGAGAGCGAGAACCAGAACAGGGCACTTAAAGAGCAGTAATGCCTTTGTTGATCGGCAACGCCAGGCAACGCTGTTCGTATCGATGTCTTTGAGGTTAACCGCCTATTGTCGCTTTTAAAACAAAATCTCCTCTTAACTTGAAACCGCTTGTGCGGTGTGCTCGACGTTCTCTCCTTGCGAAGTGTAACACAGCGCCCAACAAGGACCTGATTTACAACGGGATTGCGACTGGTCGCGACAGGTCTCGATAGTCACTGCGAGATTTACCTCGTGGCCATTAAGTGCAACCACAAATGCCAACAATCATCAACAGTGGTCCAATCTGGTCCAATGTTTGGTGCAGAGTCGTGGTCCGTGGGTGGTCATAGGCCTCGATTTGATCTTGCAGCGTGCAGATGGATATTTCGCCACGGCGCACGTCAAGCGCTCGAGGAATCCGCTTCAGATGTTCAGGACCATCTCGGGACGTGCTTTGTGGTCCGCCTGGGGCTTGTGGAAACATATGGCTATGCATGATCGCTGTGTGTGTGCTCTCAAACACTTCATTTGACTTCTTGCCTTGTCGCAGATGGCTTTGCTCGTTGCCAAATGGCTTCCAGCCCAAGCGGCTTCTTGTGCTTCTTGCCTTGTCGCAGAGGGCCTTGCCCTTTCCAAATGGCCTTTATTATAAGAGAAGCGTCTAATCGAGGAGCATATTATATTTAACCTCGTAAAAAGCCGTCGAGGCTCGAGAACTCGAATGCAGCCGAATGGCGAACACTCCCTTGAGCAGGGACTCGAGCGTAAGAACCATAGCGAGATGTTCCCGATGGATGCCGCGGAGCTGACTTTATGATAATAGGCGAAATAGGTGCCGAAAATTTATGACCCTTCTCTCGCGCAAGCATTCGCCGTTCGAGATGTAAGTTGCTGAAGTCACGTCGTTGCAACCAGTTGCAACTCCTCTCTTGGACAAGCATTTGGCATCGAATAATGTTGGGTAGAAAAGGTGTGCTGAGTTAGCAGCAGTTACTACTCTCGTCTGCTTCATCATGACGCAAGCACATTCATGCACTTCCCTTATCCATGCCTGATCCATGCAGAGGCGTTGTAGCTGGTTGTAGCTCTCGTTCTTGGTGCTCTCACTTGCTAAGATGCCATCATCAATGAGGGAATGTATGATGTGTAAAGTGAAACAACGGTACGTTCATTTGACACGGAACGGCCGGAGTGACGGTTGTGTGCAGCTGCCAGCACCTCTGCATCGAATGGTTGCAGCACCGTGCGGCACAACGCAGCACCGTGCAGCACACTTGAGCACGCTGCTACTTGCCCGAACCTCGTGACAACCAGCGACACAGAAATACCAAATATAGAAAGTCGGTGTTGACTTCAGCAGCAGAGCAATAGCAGCATACAGCAGCGTTCAGGACTCTGGATTTCACTGGATTCAGTCAAAACTTAGAGTCATGATGACAGTTGTCAAGCTAATATAGCATAAAAGCTCCTACGTAGTAAAGTACATTTGCCACGTTAACTATTGTTGGATAAAACTAACGAATCTCCAGGCCTTTGCTGACATTGCAACCAATACCGGCAATAGTGTACATAAGTCCGAGTCCGGATAGCGCAAGAAGTGGCAAAAAGTGTTTTGTTCTGACTTGGAGCTTTCTTGCAAGAGCCTGCAGTCGCATATAGTCGTTTCTAGGAAATCCGTATTTTTCCATACTTTTGTGGCTATCTTTGTCGCTGAAAGAGGAGCGTATTCCGTCAACAAATGCATTTATAATCTGTATAGCTACTAACTATTTCGGCTCCTGACTGACCTGAAAACGGGAGGAAAATATACAGCCGATTGCATGGTGCAAGTTTGGTGCAACAATGAAGTGATTTGCCTCGATAATTTTCGCAGCACGCCAGATCGTGCGACCCATCGACGTCGAAAGTCGTTATCCAAGTATTGTCTTGTCGCTTTCCGATATTTTCAAGTATGACGTTGTTCCAGGTTCCGGCAAACATCAACGGCGGTTGCACTAAAGAATATTTCGCAAAATCCCGAAACTTTTGAAACCAATCAAGTGAGAAAAATCGTCAAGAGCAGTCGAGAGAGTAGCAAGCTCGAAACCCGGTCAGTGTCGACAGCCACGTCATATTCTGGCATAAACGTCACTGGTAGCTGTTGTCATGGTAACATCCAGGAAGAAGTATGTATATTGCAGTCTCAGTAGAAGCTAATGTGAGGAGGGCGAAACTGACTTGTGGCCTTGAGTAAGATAGAATGCCAGGCCTATATAGTCTAAGGAAGTTAGGAGGACTTCGAGTGGTTGGTGGTAAGCTTGAGCAAGTCTTTGAAGAACCAACGACAATAGAAAGGGGAAGAACATGGGGTGCACGAGTTGCCCCTCTCCCAGTTGTTCAGCCTAGAAAATTCAGCTCAGAATCCATTCGTTCTGAATCCTGCAGCCAGCATGAGCGCTCTAAGCAGGTGACGGACCCAATTGGCCAGTCTGTCAAGGCTCGAATCTTTCAAAGTGAACATCTCGAGCGATATGGAAGTGATATGAGCGCCAGGTATGCTTACGCACATCGAGGGGTGTTCTTGTCGAACATCATTCCGCAGTTCAGCTGTCGTGCTGATGATGTGCACCATTGGTGTCCTCCCAGCTGTTGGCATTGCATGCTGCAAACAGGCAGTCTGGTCTGGCATAGTGCGCTACTTCCTGGTGTATCGTAAGCAACATTGGTTGATTTCAGCGTATGAGAAGAGCTGGTTAGTTAGTAACTTTCTGCAGACTCCTAGGGAGCTCTCGAGCTGTTTTACATGTTACAACTGTTTCGCATAACTCAACAGTATGAAGATTCATGTCCTAATTGGATTGATTTTCTTCTTTATCCAGCTCTGGGAGTGAGCACGAGCCAAATTCTGTGTGCCTGGCGGCCATGGTGCACAATTTTTTCGAGGACGATGACTACGAAAGGAGGTTGCTGCGGGCCAGAGCCTGCTACATTTGTGGAGGTGTCAGCGGCTGCAGTTGTTTCAGTGACGACGAAGATGGTCACAGCGATGGGGAATTGGCTCGAATACTGCAGGTAATGCATGTAGAAAAGATTCTGCCGAGATTAGAATCCCAAAGATGGTCGTGCATGCTACTCTGCAACTCGAGACTGCCCGCCAAATTTTGCTGGCTCTGTGTGATAGTCTGCTGACGTCTCTCTTTTCACCTGGTGATTCGTTCACAGAATGCTGACATTTGGTCCGTGCTCATGGCAGCGCCTGTCGCAGTGCTCGGATGCCGGAGAGACAATGCTTTTTGCGAATGTCACCAGAGCCCTCACTCATGCCAAAGAGGACCACACCATCTGCAAAGGCAATATCACGAACTGCTCGGGGAGCTGCGTGAGGAGAGCAGTCATGACTTGTCTCAGAAGCGCTGGCTATGATGCCGCCATCTGTAAGTCGAGGTGGGACCACTCGCAAAGCTATCCTGGAGGTGAGGACCCACCTGGCAGCCATGCCACCTCAGCTGTTCTTGCATGGGTTATTGTGACATGTCAGCTTCTTGTCTAGCAGCATACAGATGGCGCAACTCTGAGCGCGAGGAAATTGCTCATGCATGCTTTGCCTGATTCTTGAAAGCACTTGCAGCATTTTTTTGCAATCCACTGCCAGGTTGAAATTAGTGAGAAGGATTCGTTGGTTGTATATGACAGAATTGTTTGGAACTTAGAACTGTAAGAACCTCAGGAAATTTCCTCTCAAATTCAAAAATCAATGTTCCTGAAAATCTTTTCCATGATGTGAAGTATTTGTTTCAATCGTGAAAGTTACCTGCGTGTTGTGTGTTTCGCAGGCGACTACGAGTACATTGATGTTGTCAGCAGCACCCGCCACCACCAGCGGCGCGTGATAGTCGACATCAACTTCCGCGCGCAGTTTCAGATGGCCAGGCCCACGCGCCGTTACATGCAGGCCGTGCAGATGCTGCCGCTCGTGTTCGTCGGCCGGGCTGAGAGGGTGCAGCAGCTGGTGGACCTCATGACCGAGTCCTGCCAGCGCTCTCTGGACAAGAGGTGCATGCACTTGCCGCCCTGGAGGAAACCGGCGTACATGCGCGCCAAGTGGCTTGCTCCCTACAAGCGCACCCACAACGAGGTCCCGTCCTCTGGCTATGACTACGGCGGCTGCTCTGAGAGGATCCACTCCTTGCAGCCCAGCTCCACCACCACGACCATCCCTTCCTCGAGCAGGAGGAGCACTGCGGCTGCTGCAGGTGCCGTGGAGGTGGCGGCGCCAGAGTGGGGGTACAATGGCCGGCTGCTGCTGCCATCCCCTCCGCAGCACGGGGACTGGGGGCCTGATGTGGACGTGGTGGTTGCGCAAAGGGGGGGCAAGGTCTTCCCCTTGGCCGTGAAAGAGTGCAGGCACCACCACCCCGTTGGCACGACAGGCAAGGCCGCTGGCGGGGGCAGGCGCCACCACACAAAGACGCAGCAGCAGCAGCAGCAGCAGCAGGCTTCAGCAGTGGGCCTCGCTGGCGACTCGACGTATATTGAGAACTCTGCCTGGCAGCTGCCGTCTGTCGAGCCGAAAGCGGGGGGAGCCTCAAGCCTCCCCAAGAGAGCGGGGCTGGCCTCTCTGCTGAGGGAAGCGGGCCTGCTGCCGTCACTGCACCGGGATGCGTCATCACACATGTAGATATGCACAGAATGAGAGAGAGAGAGAGAGGGAGAATGCTGTCAGCTCTTCGGCCCAGTGCCCACCTGAGACCAAGCAAGGAGCCATGGATGGGAGCCACAAGGAGGCACGTGGCGCTTCACGGGGAGCCTCTCCGCCTTCTTCTGGCGGTTGGACACAAGTGTCCGTGTACAGATATCGGGAAGATATCAGAAGTTTTGATGTCCAGAATTTTGTAGCCAGGCATATTTTCTATTGGTTTGATTCCTCTTTTTGTATCGGATTCAATTTGTTTTGGGGAGCAACTGTCACAAATGCGTGCAGCCCTTTGCGCCATACAGCACCTGCCAGGTGGCGGCATTAGCCCCTGTACACTTGCTGTTATCTCGAGCTTGAACGCGGCAGAGATTGTAGTGGTCCAGTCATTTGATTGCAAAGCTTGCCAGCAGCAGAGACTCGTACTTACTATTTGTATACATAGCTAGTTAACAGCCTTGGTACAGGCCGATGCCATAGTACATACTAGATTTTGCTTTAGGTTGCACACAGTGAGGAGGAGGTCTTCCTCTTGGGTTTGTCTCCTGTGAACAATTGGGCCCATCTGTGGGGACCCCAGCTTCCAGGGTTGTGCTGAAGAAGAAGTCACAAATTTTGGCAAAGTTAGGGAGATAGTGAGATAGGGTGAGCAAGATTGCGTCAAGGATAGCGTCTGTAGGCACGAGGTGTGCTGGTGGTGAGGTGTAGGTGGAGAATAGTGTTTTAGTTGAACTTGAGCTTTGCTTGCTTTTTTGCTTTGCGATCAGTGTTGCAAAAGTGATTTGCATTCATAAGGACAGGCTTTTGTAAGTCTTGCAGCATCAATATGCCAAATGCGCTTCGTATCTTTTTGCTCCAATTATGATTTTTCTTGATGGTTGAGCACACAGAATGTAAGTGCACAAAGGTGTTAGTCGAAGCACTTCTGTAAATTAGTCAGGCTCAATGTTATCTCAGTCCATGAGCCACTGGCTGTTGCGTGCAATATTTAGGGGCTGAAAGAAGAAGCAAACCATCTATTGCGTGGGGGTCCTCTGCCCAGCCTCGTAGTCATGTTTTTGATCCGAAAGAGTATATCCTGTCCACATCAGTCACCATTCATCTCCTGAAGCATCTCAGCGAAGGCATATAAGTGTTGCCTCATTTGCCAACCCCAGAATTCTTGGCACGGCCGCTTAGCATCATCAACTGCCAAAATGATGGTATGTACGTCAGCTCGTTTCAGCTGCATGAGGTGCACTCCTTAGCCTCAAGGACACCGGGAAGTGCTTTGCAACAAAAGCTTCAACAGGTCATAAGAACGATGAGCGTTATGCATATTCTCAATTTTGTCGGTACTCATGTGAAGCCATCTTGTTTCTAGCCAAGGTTTTGTTTTGGATCAATCTTTTATCATCATTTCTGTGTGGCATCGAGAATCTAAAGTCTCCACGCACCATTTTCGAACTCTCTGCACCATCATGATTGCACACCGAGTGACGACTGATGCAAGTGAATCTCTTATTCGCTTATATTATTCATTGCAATACACATGTTTGCTTACAATAATATTCCAATAAGGATTGTATAAAGGAGGTCTTTTGATATTAATGTGTTGACATGACAGAGTTCTGTGTAACTTGCATTATGATGTCTTTCCTGCAATTCCTTTGGGCAGCATATATGCTGCGAGCCTTTATGCCAGCCAGGTCAAGAAGGCATAAGCCCAAGACCTATATGCAGCCAAGAACACATTTGAGCAAGCTGGCAGTCAACCGACTCTCTATGTGCTGTATTTGCTTCCAAACGAAGAGACAAGGAGAATGTGCATACATTTGGACTGAGAAAACGGAAGGACATAGTGAGGACACAGTCACTGGAAAGCTATCACCTTGCTCTGAATCGTCGCGAAGATTGCAAGAAACTGCCTGGATTAGTCAGAGTGGCAATGTTGTCGTACACCATCTAATTCTCAAACATCAAACTATTGTAGATGTATCCTGAGATTATTGACCTCAATAACTAGAACTTGGAGTCTAAGGTGTTCCCTACAATCAGCAATATTTGTCGCTGATTCAGACTAGCGACAAAAGCAGCTAGTCATTGTATCGCTAAATACAGACCAAAAGTATGTTTTAAAACATCTCTGCCACGCTTCATTCAACACCCTCTTGAACTTCGTACAGAGAAGAGAAGGGGCGCTACCGGGCTACCCCAGTTGAAGAGAAGCTTTTCAGCCTGCCTTGAGCCTTTGCTTTCAAGTACAAAGGAGGCAGCCGTTTCGATTTCGAGTACACCTGGGCACATCGCAGCAGGCTGTTGGCCATCGCATCCGGCTTGATATTGCACGACACCATCTCGTCGTATATCTCGGGCACCTGCTCACGTTCCACCATGTTTCCTCCTCTGCTTGGGTCAGATTGCGGATGAATTAAGTGGGCACATTCTTCGTCCTCACCTTCAATAATGCTTGAGGTCACTAAGGTCTCAAAATAGCTCGCATTCACCAATGCTTCAGAAGTTTGACAGTCATCCAGCAAACAGAAAGTTGGCCAAACTTTACTTCTTTTGTGCTACTAAGGGGCAGTTTGACACCACTGCAACAACTAAAGAAATCTGCTAGCGCCAGATGTGGGGATGAAAGTGCGGGCACCAACATTGTGCAGCTAGCTGATTTCTAAACCTCAAGCCCTGACACCCCAGCTGATTGATTCTTCACGCGGCCGAAATAGTAAGCTAGTGAGACGTGGGTAGACATGTTGAGGTCGAGCTCCGGATGCACGCAGGCGCCGCGCAAGAATTGACGCCATCCACGTGAAAATATCGCTGTATCAAGTGCCACTTGAGACGAGTAACAATGCACTGCCACAGCTGGGACCTGGACCTTGTGGCAGTCATGTTTTCTATATTTTCTTCGCTTCTTTCTGTGACGTGCAGAAAACTGAACTGCGAAGGGGCCCAGGGACCAAATCACATGACGCGGGTGCTTTATTGCTCTCTCTTTTTCGTTCCTTCTTTGTTGTTTCTGGGTGAAGAACGCTTACTCTGTTGAGAATGCCGCCCGCCAAGTGCGCCTTCATGACCGCGGTGTAGCTTATCACATCGGGCTGCAACCCCTACACACAAGAACACACGTGCAGGAGAGCACACCAATAATCGCACAAGAAGAGAAGTCAGCAAGAGTGAAAGCACAGCAGCCTCCCATGCAACCCCTACGCACGACGCGCACAAGCATGCAGGAGAACACCGATCGCACCCACAGCCTCAGCGGAAATAAGAAGTCAACAAGTACGACTGGAGGGCAACCTCCCAAACTCCCGCCTAAAGTACATCCTAACTCATGCTTGATGACAAGGATAGGGGGCTTGCGGAAAAGGGGGGGCTCCAGGAAGGGGCGGAAGGGAAGGGGCGAGGGGGGGAGCGAGGGGGGCGCGGAGGGGGACGTTTGTAGGAAGGCGGCCAAGGAAGTGCGCACTGATGCTATATTTGCTCATCATCGCTGCACACAACTTCCTTCCTGTATCATTCAACACCGCCCCCTGCCCCCCCTCTCTCATGCTACCCCGTTCCTCCAAGAATTATCACCTTCCCCTTGCATTGTCACCGATTCAAAAGGCTCTCACAACTGATAGGAAGTGAGTTCTGGCGTGAGGAGCAGTGTTGTCATTGGCCTTAATAATCACATGGACATTCATATGACTCATGCGCCCGAATGTGTCAAAACAGTCAGAGTCAAACACGCACATCCTTTCACGTAGGCGCTGCGGGAAGCATACGCGGGAACGATACGCGCATTAGCATGAACAAGGTTGCACTCCACAGGCAACAGCTTGCCAGCGCGCGTGGTGGCGTGTACGCGCATGAATAGACAAGGGCACATGACAAGCAGTGCTTGGGCAAACACAGAGGTGTGTGAGCAGCCAAAGCGCCCAAGCGAAAACCCCTTACTGGCCCTGCTGCCCCTTCTATGCACAATTGCCGCCGGTACATCGTTGAAAGCGACACACTGACAACCCGTCTCCGCCAACTAAATCGAGAAAATGGGCACTCGGAGCACAGCTGGCCAGCTCTCCAAACGAAGCCCTCAATTTCGAGACCCCCAAAAGGCCTGACGTTCAAAATGAAATGCTCTACTTCTGAAACCCAAAAGCCCTACTGAAGAGAGACCTTGATGAGAGCCTGGGAGGGGCACACCTGCTGGCGAATGGCATCGAGTAGCAGCAGGGCCTGGCGCGGCAGGGCGCCCTCAGCAAACGCGTTGATAAGCGTGTTGAAGAGTCGCAGCGTGACGGGCAGCCCCTCCTCCCTCACGGCCTCCACCACCCCCACCGCCTCCTCCGCCCGCCCCTGCCGCCAGGCACAACAAGGAGAACGACGAGGATGACAACGAGGAGGAGAGAACAGGACCACACCCCTGTCAGGGCTAGGAAGCAGGGCCGCACGGAAGGGGATCACAAGCAGACTTGGAGAATTGGGGGGGTGGGGGGGGGGGAGGGGAAAGGGTCAGGGGAAGGGGGGCGGCTTGGCTGGGGCAAGCATTTGTTTCGCTCTCTGGTGCTAGCATCGTCAACAGACCTAAGCCAGGGTGAGGATCTTGCAGCGCAGGTGCAGGTGCAGGGTGGAGAGGCTCGGACCCGGGACGGTCCTGTCAAGGGGCGTGGAAACTTTTTCCAAAACACTCCCGCACCTCCCCTTTCTCCACCTCGACCCTGGTGCATCCACAGAAGGCGCCACCATCACGTAACGGTGGTGGTCCCCCTCATTGCCATCTCAGCAAGGGTCCATGGAAACGGAACGAGGGCGAGGAGCATCTGGGAAGAGGTACGAGGAGGGGGAGCGAGGGGTCGCGAGAGCGACAGCTGAGCCGACGCTGGAGCAGGACCCGACACAGGAATCCGAAAAGGAATACACGGGAACGGAGAGATGAGTAGGTGTGCAGATGTGCAAGCGGAGATGGAGGAGAGAAAGGGACGAAGACGAGGGCGCATGTGGAGCGCTCTGCAGGAAACGGGTATACGACTGCGTGCACTCACATGGCGGGCGTAGGCGTTGGCGAGGGCGTCAAAGGCAGGCGCCAGCTGTCGGCCACGGAGGTCCGCCGCCCGCATGCCCGCCAGCGTTTCGTGGGCTTCCCGGAAGCTTCCCCGCCGTCCATACGCGCCCACCAGGGCCGCATACGTGGCAGCGCTCGGCATGATGCCACGGCCCCTCATCCACCTGTACGTGTGAATGGCCGCCCGCAGCCGCCCGGCCCGCCCGTACGCGTCGATGAGCGTGGTAAAAGTGGCGACGTCGGGCGGCAGCCCCGCGCGCTCCATCTGCTTGATGACGACGGTGGTGGTGTGGAGGTCGCCCGCGGCCGCGTGCGCCGTCAGGAGCGCGTTGTACGTGGCCGCGTCCGGGACCAGGCCCAGTTCCGGCAGGTCCTCAAACAGCCTGCCTCCCCCAGCGGGTCCGGGCACAGGCGCAGACGCAGAGACAGGGTCAGGTGCGGCGGCAGGCACGGGGGCAGGGACAAGGACAGACACAGGGGCAGGGATTGGCCCAGGGACAGGGACAGGGGTAGGGACAGGGGCAGGGACAGGGACAGGGACAGGTGCAGGCAGGCACAAGGGCCGGGGCAGTCACAGGGGTAGGGGCAGCGACAGAGACAGGGACAGGGACAGGGAGGATGAGGTTTCGGGCTTTGGCTCAGGCCATCGCCTGGATCTTGTACAAAGAGTGCGTAAGTTGCAGCGCCCTGGAGGCAGGACACTCCAGGGATGTGCCACCTGGTGCGTCCCAAGGCCGGCCAAGAGAGAGGCGTTAGCGTGCGAGCCCTGTCACACAGCGGTGGCTTCCTTCTGTGACTGTCCTCTGTCCTCATGAATGGCGTGAGAGCATGTGGCAAGAAGCGACCAACTGTAACTGAATATATTGCTTGCTATAAAGGACAATGACCAGCTTGGGCCCCGAGGACGCGCGGAGGAGCGTGTAAGGATTGGCATCGCTCTCACTGGCACAAGTATGGCGATAAGCATGTGCCAATCATGCATACAAAAGTGACACCAGGATATCACGTGCACTGGGTCGCGAGAAACGAGAAAACAGGGAAGAAAGAGGAAACAAGCAGCAACTGGCAGCGTCCGCCTGGAGCTTTCCCCCCGCATCTCAGACGCCGTAAGAGAGACCACGCAACATGAGATGGTGCAGGGGCCAGAAAGACGCCGTAAGAGAGACCACGCAACGTGGGATGGTGCAGGGGCCAGGAACGCCCACACTCACTCAATGGCCTGCTGGGGCTTGCCGCTGCACGCGAGCGTGTGGATCTTGAGGTTGTAGTGGCGCAAGTCCGGGTCCACGCCGTCCCTCTGCATGACCCTGTCCACGCCCAGGGAGCTCCCCGCCCGGTCCGCGTTCCGCAGGGCAGCCGCAAAGATGTTCCAGCTGCCCGCGTCGCGCTCCACCCCCAGCTGGCGCATCCTCGCCAGCACCAGCTCCACCCCAATGTGGTCCCCGCGCTCCGCGTATGCGTGCTCCCACGCGCCGAAGAAGATGGCGTCCGGCGCCAGGTGCGCCTCCCTCAGGCGCGCCAGCAGCGCCTCCCCCTGGTCCTCCCTGCCCTGCTTGCAGTAGGCCATCAGAAGGCCCGTGAAAGTGCGCAGGGTGGGGGCCACCCCCGCGCGGCGCATGCCCTCCAGCAGGTGCTCCGCCGGCCCCACCTGGCCAGCCCTGCCATACGCCAGCATGAGCGCGTTGTACGTCACCACGTTTGGCTTCAGCCCCTCCCGCCGCCGCCCGGCGCTGTCGTTCCTCACTGTACCTGCCGCCCACGCCGCTGTCGTCGAGGCCGTCGGCGTTGTCGCCGGCAGCAGCGGCGGCGGGGGCCGCTGCATCTCCTCGAAGAAACTCTCGGCCAGCCCGGTCTCGGCGGCGTGCGCGCACGCCACCACCATGGCCGTGTAGGCCACCGCGTCGGGCTCGCCCCCCGCCCCCTGCTGCCGCAGGAAGGCCTCCCAGACCCGCAGGATCGCCGGCAGGCCCTCGCCCCCACGGTCCAGCGCCGCGATTACAGCTGTGCACGAGTACGCGGTCAGGGGGCAGCTGTCGCGCGCGAGCGCCTCTGCCAGAGCCAGCACCTTGGCGGGCCGGCCCCACCTGGCACCGGCGCACAGGAGTGCGTTCTGCGATGCCACCCCCAGGGACCTCCTCCTCTGCGGCAGCCCGCTCACGAAGTCCTCGGCCGCCGCCAGCCCCTGGTCGCGGCTCACGGCCGAGATCAGCTGGGCCATCGTTGCATCGTCCATGGCCTGACACGTGGCAGCCCCCGCCACGATCCCGGCCCCGGCTGCAGCCCCAGGGACAGCCCCAACCCCGGCCCCAGCCACACTCTCATCTCCCTCGAAGGGAACGCTCCCCCTCCCAGCAGGCTCGTTCGTCCGAGGCTCCCATGACCCTGCAGGAGTTCCAGCGTGCACCAGCGCGCCGGCATCGGCAGCAACGGACTGTGGGGAGCTTGAAGTCGACAAGGAGGAACTATCCAAAGCAGCGCCGGAGCTCGGCGCAGCCTCGGGTGGTGGCCTTCCAGCCGCGCTCTCCTCCTGCACCCCCCCCTGTTGTCCCTCCTTCTGCTCTCGCTCCCCCTCCTCTAAGCGAGGCACCCTAGGACCCCCGCTGCTAGAGCCCTTGCCTTCCCCAGGTGTACCTGGTGAGGGGGGTGGGGGCTGGGATAGAAGCCACCTGGACACTTCCAGGGCCAGCTGAGACTCCCTCCGCTTGCACAAGGCCTGCACCAGCGCACTCCTCTCCCGCTGCCCCAGAGTCCCGACCCTCTCGAGCATCTCTACTCCCGCCCCGTGCACGCCCGCTGCCCCCCTGCTCCCCCTCTCCTCCAGTGCCTCCAACAGCTCCACAAACTCCTGCGAGTTTTTTTTCCTCAGAGATGCCAATGAGGCCCTGGGCTTCTTGCTCTTCCCCTCCCTGCTCCACACATTCCTGGAAACACTGCTCTTGTTCTTATTGATATCGTCCTCAGCGACAGCTATGCTTTCTGTAGGCCTGTCCTTGCTGGCATCTCGCCTCCACAGCCTCTGGCCATGTGCACTAACTCTATCAAAAACTACCTTCTGTTCGTTGTGCTGGGTCCCTTGAGCAGCAGCAGAAGAGGATGGGGCTTCAACGCCTCTAGTTCCCTGCTCCCTGATACTCAAGCTGCTGCTGAGCCCTGTGGGGATCCGCCTGCCATTATTGTCCCCATAAGTTTCTACACCACCACCAGGTCGAGGAGGCTTAGATCGGATCAGAGAATCTGAAAGTGCTGGACCTCCAGCAGCTTCCCATTTTCCGTTAGAGGTACTCCCGTTGGTTTCATCAGAGCCGTCTAAAGTAAGAGGCCTGGAAGGCTTCGATCGGATCACTGGATTCGAAATTGCAACAGCTCCGTTGCCGCCTTTCCTGTAAGAAGTATTCCCGGAGATAGGTGTATTGGGATCACTTTCACCAGAAGAACTTGTGGAACTTGCAGAACAGCCTGGTTCCAACTCGGTGCTACTACCGTGGTGCCCAAAATCAAATGCTCGACAAGATACAATACCTGACTTCTTTGTTTTTGTATAAGAGAAGTACAAGCCACCCCTGTGCACACTATCTTTCAGAATTTCATTGCCTCCTGGGGCCCCAGTAAAGTTGCGGCCAGAGAAGGCTGCTAAAGAGTTGCTCTCTCTTCGAGATGCATGCACAACTTCTGTTCTCTGAGTGGATCTGCTGGATCCCAAAATTGTCGTTGAGCATGCAATATTGGTAACCAGATCAACAGGGAACAACGTTATAGTTGCCATTGGAATGCTATAGCTTGGAAGCGTCACCCGTTGCGTGCCCGTCCTCCCTTGATTAGGAACAGTGACAGGCGAACATTGGGAACGATTTTACCAAGGTCCTGACGCGGGCATTCAGAATGTAAAGTGACACCAATAAGTGCTCGGAGCTCAATTCTCCCTATCTTTGCATGCCCCAGTAAGCACCCATTCGATTACCTCGTCGGCACCAAATTGGTCAAGTGATAGTAGTGTAAAGTCTGATCGAAGTATGCTGCTCTTGCGTACATGAGCTTCCACAAGCATTTATTTAGAGAGGTCAGCTTCCTCGAGCTGCTAGAAAGACGTGAACATGTCTACGCCACGAATTGCAGTGGGTTGCAGGTGGATAGTTGTATCCGGAGTTCAGGACCAGCGTGCATGCCAGTGCATACGATCAGTTATAATTGGTCCAAAGAGGTTTGAAGCTGGTCCAAAGCGCAGTTGCGTTGAAGTCAAAGCACCGAACGCTACTTTTTTGCTGCAGCTTTCTGGCACGCACGAGCATGTTGCCAACGCTCGATGCAGTTCCGATGCTGCTCGATCTCACTCGATCTGATCCGCATGGCACAAAGTAGTACGATAACGTCACAGGGGGTTAGTTAGTACGGAAAAGAAAAGCAAAATGAGGCAACATGATTTCCAAATTGGCCAACGGAGCAGGACCTGAGCAGGACACGAGTTGACGACAATTTACATCAAGTGCGTTACACTGGCGTACACCGATGACCGACCCCACACGATGTCATAACCAACTGTCAATGGACTTCAAAACTCAGCTTCATCAAGTGATACAAAGCAACAACAAACCATACCAAGCTGGGGGGAAAAACATGCGTAAAAGAATGGCTTACCTTTGATTTTTTGCGTAATGCATTGAACATACGTCTTTAATACAATTATTTAATTTGATATTCTATGCATTATATAGTATTAAATAACACTATACCTTACACTGACCAAACATTTTTTTTGTGTAATTTCTCCTCAAACCTTAAATGGAGGTCCTTCCCCATGATACCAAGCTATAGTTATGCATACTCATCTCAACTCACCATTAGTCTGCTCTAGTACAGCTACCTACAAAGGCATACAGCTTGCCGCAAACAGCGCCACTTGTCAAGCCACTAGTAAGCGTGTGCACCCACGCGTTAACAACAATTCAAAAAGGTTCACATCTTTTTATTGACCTGCTTGCGCTTCGCTTTATGCTTGAAAACCATTGACACCTAACTAATATTTCAAATCTATCTAAAAAATGTATGTGATGCGAACGAGTTTGAATCTCCGCATTCTTCCTCATTCTTTGCCAATTTTCATACTAATATTCTGCCCTTCTGCATACAGAAAAGAAGCCAAATTGAGTACTTGTAACAAAATTGGTTGCGCTTTTGCCTTTCACAATCAATAACTCGAAAAAAAAAAAAGGGGTGCATATTTTTGCCACCTCTCCACGCTGGAATGACGGGGACATCACCAAAAAGAAGAGGAAGGAGTGTCGGATGACAGCAGCAACAGCTTAAGTAGAAGTGTAGATATTGCAAAACAATTTCACTTCTCGATGCTGCAGACGTTGACCCAAAGCCGCCTGCACTTCCTTCAAATATTCCCAAACACGAACTTGTCACCATGCACATGTATAAAACATAGTTGAGTAACAATTGGCCAGAAGTGCGCATAAAGGCGAGGCAGTTCATATCCACCTCTCCACAGTGCGCATAGTGGTAAACAGATACTCAAGCTACAAAATGTCAGGCAATAATTTTATTGGCCATGCGTGCTCCATAGTGGGCACAATATATCTTGCGTGCGGCCCCCCTAGCATCCTCTCCTGCTGGAGCATCACCAGCGGCTACATGAATGGAGGCCAGCTTGGCATACTCGTGAGCAATCACAATGCTTGAAGGCGGGTAGTGCTGCTTCAAAACCTGGCCGAGGGCACCAAATCAAAAACGAGGACAAAGGTCAGGACTGGACGAAGGCCAGGACTGTGTCACATGATTGGGACAATGCACATCATTCTCTCTCGTCGTGCAGTGAGCATGAATATGCACGGGCCCCCGCAGTCCAACTGGAGGACACACGTGATGATTCCAAATAAATTGAGTGAACAAGAGCAAAGATTTAAGAGATCCCTTGACGCAACCCCACTCTTAAGTTGGTCTACGAGCTGGACCAGAGGTCCGAAGCAGTGTCAAGTGCAAGTAGCTGCAATGGGAAGAGCCACAGCCGGCGGCAGTGGCAGCAGCAGCAGCAGTAACAGCGCAGCAGCAGCAGCAGTACCACCGCCAAGTGACTGACACTTTTTGCTTCACACTAGACCAGGACACGAGTTGTGAACACTTCAGAACCAGCCAGCTCCACACTATCATGAGGGGGACTCTAACTCAGCACGTTCAAACCACGTTTTATTCTTCAAGGTTCGCGGGAAAGTTTTTGGCAGTCAAATACATGCTCTTGCGAATTGCAAGACACGCTAAAGCTTGCGTATCTCTGTACTCACTGTTAGAGCAGACAGACTGTGGGCAGCAGCTTCTTGGAACCTTTCTGCTGCGCACATCGCCTCCGCCACGGCATCTTCTGCCTGTTGACCGGAAACGAGACAGTGAACATGTTCGGTTGGAACGAAGACAACTGGGCAGGCCAAGAGGAGCCGGGCTGGGCAACGAAATCTGCGAGAGGAGGATGAGATCACGATGCGAAGGCAATCATTCTCCACAACCTGCACTGGCGACTGCGCAGTCGATGGGGCGTGGCCCCATACACAGACACCCTTTGCATGCAGAGAGCACAAGCTCAGCCAGAATCCTACAGATTACATCGTGAGACAAACATGGTGGACCACCACCGCACACACAACGCGTTTCTACGTTTATGCGAGGCAAGCAAGCACGCCACCACTCCAGGAGGTGCGAGCAGAGAGTAAGCCGAATTGGGCTAAGCGAGCGCCGAGAGCGCCCACCAAGAGCAGCTTGATGGCATTTCGCACCAGAAAGTCACGCAGGGCGCAGCAGCACTTCCACTCTTCCACGGTGTCTGATGCCCCACAGACAGACCTGAGGCCGCAGCCGCAGCATGCCGCCAGACATGTCCATATAATAACAAGCGCTTTTGGGGGTGGGACCACTACTGACCTCTGCGACGCGACGGCTGGCGGGATGCACAACAGCCCGCAGCCTCTTCAGGCACCTCTCCACCTCTCTCATGGAGGAAGAAGCAGCCTCCGATTCCAACGCGCTCGGAGGCTTGCTGGCACCACCACCCCCACCAGCTGCTGCTGCTGCCGCCCGCTGCAGCTTCTGCTGCTCTCTGCATCATTGCAGATGACACACGACACAAGCCGGCAGGAAGAGGCTGAGAGACGCACGCTTGAGTACAAGTGTCTCTGATGCGAGTCTCTCTGAGGGCACTCCTTCTGTGCTCCCTTCACGCGCATACAAAACAGCAGCCTTTAAGCAGTTCGCAAAAAAATGCTTGCTACGAGGCACACCTGACAAGGAGTCGCCACGTGTCATCACTCAGCTTCTCTAAGGTCGTCGCATCGACAATTGCCCCACACACTGTGCACACGCCCCTCTTGGCAGCTCCAGATGGCCTCTGAGAAGGCAACAATGCCCGGCCATTGCTCCTCGTCTCCTTATTATCCTGAACCTCCCCTCCAGACGACTGCAGACCCTCTCCCTCACTCCCAGGGAGTACAGACAATGCAGTCTCTGCCTCATCGGCCGCAGACTCCAGGTCTGCCAGGTCATCCTGCAGGGCCGCAGCCCTGGGGACAACCCCCATGCAGCCAGGTGTCGTGCAGCGGTAGCCTCTAAGGGTGAGGTTGCCGGGGTCATGGCGAGAGCAGGAGGGGCAGGCGCAGCGGAAGAAGTAGCGCTCCACCAGCCACTGCCTCCGCTCGCCTCTCGTCTTCTCCCCTTTCTGCAGAACGCCACTCCCACCAGGTGTCACTGATACATTGCACGAAAGGGCTCAAGACTTTTGCCAGGCAGGAAGAGGCTGGAGGCATAGGTGAGAGGATGAGAGAAGCAAAGTAAGCAGCAGCGTTGCAGAGCTGGGGATGCAACGACTACCTGGGCTGCTTGAGGTATAGAGAAGAAGAAACTGTAACTCCATGAAAAACGACAGGACAGAAGCAGTGGGCAGCTCTGGAATGAGTTACTTTGATGCAGACAAGGTCCTGAGACCCCCCCTCCCCTCGTTCCCTTTCCCCAGTGACTAGCAGTAGCATCTGCAATTTGTGACAGTCAAAGTGACACTCCACAAGCGTGCCCGCCACATAAAACCTTCAGCAAATTGCATTGCGGGGCAGGGCGCAACCCCGCCCCGCTCAACAGAACTGTGATAGAAGTATATCAGCAACAACGCACGGCACAGACAAATGAGTCTCAGGGCAGCGGGCCCGGTCAGAATGTGCCAGGGCTCACCCACCTGGGGGCCGTAGCAGAGGCTGAGCTGGCTGCCAGCTGGCACGTCTCGGACAGCACGGACGGCAAGGTGGCCGCCCGTGAAAGAAGCGGCGACGGTGGGGTCGCACGCGTGGTTCAGCAAGCTGGCCGACAAGTAGAGGCCCTGTGCCACTGCCAGCTGTAGACACCCCCATGCCGGGACGCAGTGCAACCAACATGCGAGGATGCAATGAACAGGAGTGAGTCTCCAAGCATGGCGTCGACACGCTCAGGCTCTCTCTCTCTCCATCCCTGCCTCCCTGTCCGTCCCTCTCCCCCCTTTCCTCTCCCACCCCCCCGCCCTCCCTCTCCCTCCCTCNCAACGTCGATGGGGCACATCCTCATGCGGTGCACGTGTGCATGTGTGCTTGTGTACGTGTGGACAATTCCGTCCCAGGCTGGCCCCCCACTCCACGTTGTTCTCGCGGTTCAGCCAGGACAGCAGCTTGGCGCGCAAGCTTCTGCTGCAGGTGACTCGCGCTCGCCTCCCTCCATCCTATTTCTTGCTGCGCCTCCCCACGCACCCCATGTCTCCCTCCCTCCCTCTCCCTCCCTCCCCCCCTTCCTCCTCCCCTCTCTCTCTACGTTGGTTCAGGGACAGAGCGAGGGAAACAGCCCTGCTCTAAGTGAGTGTGCGGGCTGCCAGGGTAAGGGGCTTGAGTGCCCCGATCGGTAATCCCCAGGGAAGCGACTGACTGTTGGCAAGGGAGAGCAAAAGCGCGTACCCTGACAGCTGGCCATCAGCTTCTACAGCGAGCCTACACGCATGTGTACGCTACAGACTTCTGCAGTCTGCATACACAGTTCACGTAAATATGCAAGTACTATACACATCTAATTCATGCAGCAAGCACATTGCACAGCAGCACTTCAGAGCTTCCCCGGGGTCGAGAACAACGTGCCTACCAGCCGCATGCTCAATGTCCCCTCAGTAGCGTTGCATGTGGCAGCCACGTGGCATCACGTGGCACTGACATGGCGCTGCGGCACTGATCACACATCCCACATGAGAAGGGCGCAGGATGGAGTGACTGGCAGGAGCCCCAGGCTGAGCAGCAGCACAGCCCGCCATCGCCAACGAGACAGGGCGAGGTGCAGTGTTGTCAGGTGGCGTTTACCTGCTCCACCCCATTGATGACTGGCGCCCGCGCTTCCCCTGCACCAGCCCCGGGGCCGATTCGACGGCTCACATCAGCCTGGCCCAGCCCAGAGAGCTCGACGACTGCCATCGAGTTGGCCCTCAGCTGAGCCAGCACCGTCAGCACCTCTCCGGCTGCAATGCGCGGGGGGGCGCCATCTGGCCTGCTGGGACCAGCAAGTGGTGCCAGGGTGAAGAGGGCCCCCAGCGAGTGCTGGAGGCAGCTGGCTGTCACAATCGCCAGCAGGGCCATCTCCACGCGCTCGTCGGGGGAGGCCTTGTCGAGGTGGTGGCAGAGCTCCCCAGGCTGCAGCGCACATGCACACGTGGCAGGCAGGCAGGCAGGCGAGCAGGCGGGCGAGAGCATGCGGATATGGGTGGATGCCAGACGTGAGAGGGCCATGTAACACTGCACTGCAACCACAGGGAGGCAGAGAACCCCCCTTCCCCCTGCCCCTCTCCCCCCCCCAAAGAAAACACTGAGTGGGGTAGCATTGAGTGGCCCTCCCTCTGCACCTTCATTTGCCCCTCTTCCTGTAGAAAGGTGAAAGTATAGATGATCAGGAATGAACACGGAGACCTGGCGCATTCCCAGACACAGTCAACTCATCATCTCCCATACAACCTCCTTGGCCAAGGCCGTCTGAATTCTGAGATACCCTTGGCGCCATTGCAGGGCGCCAAGCTGCACTCTTTGGATGTGAATGCCACGCACACAAATCCGGCCCCAGGCGGCAAGGCACGGCAGCAAGGTAGCCAACTCACACTTAAAACATGAGAAGGCGCGGCATGCCGATCCCCCTCCACTGGCCTTCTTGGCTCCTCTTCGCCCCCCTCCTCCTCCTCCTGGATGCCAGGACCAGATGTGCCAGCTGGCGCCAGGCCCCCGGGGGTCCTAGTCTCGCTGCTCGGAAGCGGCACCTGCGCCCTGCTGCGCCCCCTGCCCAGCTGGCAGGCCACGAGCACCCGGGCAGCCAGAGCAGCCTCTGCAGGCAGCACTGCCGCCCAGCTGCCGCCCCCACACTCGTGCACATGTGGACCCCACCCCTGCTCTTGCCCCTGCCCCCGCGCACTATTGGCCTGTTCCTGGTGGCCCTCCAGCGCTCCAGGTGGCGTGCCGCCCTCGTGCGAATTCCGTCCGAGCCGGTCCAAGCCTGGACACCAGGGGCTGCCACGTGTCGCCAGCTGGCGGCAGGCAGGACGACAGTAGAGGGCGTGGGAGCACGCGCTGCACGGCGTGGGGTTGGGCGGCAGGGCGGCGAAGCAGTGGTGGCAGCGCGCACTCCGGAAGCTCTTGTGCACCACCTGCCATGTCATCCGCCGCCAGCTGGCATGCACGCTCACTGGGACCGGCACTTTCTCTACGAGCCTCGAGGTCGTATGAGTACGCCAGGTGCTCGCCAGCAGAGGCAAAAGACCGTTGCTGCCCCGTATCGCCCTCATGGCCGTCAGTGGGCCAGCCAAGGTTACCCCTCGCTGGCTGACAACTGGCAGAGCGCAAGGCTGAGCACACAGGCCCTTCAGTGGGGCTTCTATTCTCAACTTCTCCCCTTTTTTTTTCCTGACACGGACTTGTACATCGTACACAGTACTTATATCTGCACTTGGCTATGCTGACAAAGTATTCGACCCAACTAGCTTATCTCGTTCCCGCTGGGGGTTTGGGGCGGTGATGTGCTCTGCAGGCAGTGACCACACCAGAATAGTACATAGAAATCCTGAACCCTAGAAACCTAACCCCGACTCCAAACCCTCGAGTGCAAGTACAGTGTCACTCCCAATCCCCCCAATAGATGCAGCAGCAACTGCAGCAGCAACGCGCGTGCAGCACGAGGCACAGGCGTGCAGACGCGCATGCCCACGGCCACACAATCATCTATACGTACAACATGTGTATACAGCGCAGGGAGAGGAAGAGCTAGAGAGAGAGAGAGAGAGAGACTTACAGCAGCAAATGGGGGCTCTGCAATGATAAGATCTCCAGCCTTGAGCGCCGTGGCAGCCCTTAGGCTCCTGCCAGCAGAAGCAGAGTGCTCCACTGCCACCGCCTCAGCTGCCCGCCAGCTGGACGGCCCCGCCAGCTCAGCCCCCACCCGGGAAGAAGCAGAAGAAGCATCTGTTGCTCCTCCCACGTGCTCCTCGCCTGCCCCTCTTTCGCCCTTCGCAGCGACACCAGCACTGCCCGCCTCCTTGCTTGTAACGACAAGTGGCGCTTGCACGTGAGCCCCACAAGCCGAGGCAGAGCTTCTGTTCCCCCCCCCTGGGCCGTTGCTCCCCTGCGCCCCCCCCAGCAGCGCTTGCTCGAGCGCTTCCCCTCCACTCTCAGGGGGCGGCCCCGCAGCATCTGAAGGACAAGAAGCGCGCACCCTTTCCAGCTCAGCAGCGACCTGTCTCAGGCTGCCAGCTGTCCCCGCTAACTGCTTCTCGAGCGCCAGGGCCTGCTCCAGGTCTGCCTCCGCAAGCCCAGAGTGGCCCAGGGCTGCGTTCACACACCCCCGGCGGTACCAAGCCTGCCAGTGACATCATCCCCAACAACATCACTATGTCAACTTCACCCTCTCTGTGCTGAGTACCAGCCCATAGCAACAGCAACAGCAACAGCTCCAGCCTCCATCATTTGCATCACTTCCATCCGCGTTCGGACGAGATCTCCGACATACCCAGCCATGGTCTGTCTATGCGACAGTCGCAGAGCTCCCGGGAAGCAGGGGAAGCGGAGAGACTGGGTAAGCCAGGGGGAGCAGGGGAGGCAGGCGAGGTGCCACGTGGCAGGTGGAGCACCTTGGAGTGCGCGGCGTGCAGCCAGATGGCCTCGCTGCAGTCGCCCAGAGCCTCCCGGTGCAGGTTCAGTTTCTGCACACACACGGGCGTTCAGGCCCCCTGCGCCCTCCCACGTTGCTTGAGCCCGGCCTTCGCCACTCTCACCTCTGGCCGACACTTGTCATCGCACTACTCAGTCCTGAGCATCCGATGTCACGTGCCAGGCTTGCTGCCGTTCACAAAGGCAGACAGGTAACAGGCAGCGATTTGACAGAAAGGAAGACCTGCGCCGCCAGCAGCACAACTCTCGCAGGGTTTGGCATAAGAGAGGCCACCGGAGACTGCATTGTGAACCGCAGGGGCCCAAAACCCCTCCTAAGCCCTAAGCATCCCTCATCCTAGTTTTTCATTCTGTGAATTAAGCCTGACACTGAACTGGGAGCTCAGAACCTCACTGCCGCATACCTGGAGAGAGAGAGCCCTGTTGGTGAAGATTGCAGCCGCGGCTTTCCGCTCCTCCGCCGTTGTCATGGGGCTGTGCTGCAGGGCCTGCCGAGAGGGGCCAGAGGGGGGGGCATGCATGCTCGTCACACAGAGGAGGAGGAGGACCGACAACTGGACGGGGGCACCTGCCTCGCATCGACCATGATCCAGAAGCACTTTCGTGCATCTGGGCGACCTATACTGTTGTCACACAGGGCACTCTGACGCTCGCTACTTCTGAGGCTACTTTCTTCTGAGCTTCCTGAGAGTCGGCTCAACTCAGCCGGTGCTTTTACTGTGGTAGAAGTGGAAGAACGTCCTGTCCTTAGTGCTGGCGCCTGAGCATTTGGCCGTGGAATTTACGCCTGCCCGTGGCATGCAATGAATAGAGAGCAGTGCTGATGACAAACAGACGGGCGCGAATTTCCGCCCACGTGTATCAAGGCGGCACCACAAGCTCGTAAAAGCAAGCAGACAGCCACGAGAATGCACCGGTCAGAAGCACGAATGGCATTGCTTGTGCGAACCTTCATCGCCCATCCGGGAAAGAAGGTCTGGGTTCTCCTCGGGTAACTCAACTCGCAAGGCAGAATGTGGGTCAGTCACAAGTGGTACCTTAGTGTAGCACAGCAAAGCCTCGCCAAAATCCCCCTTGCCAAAGAGATGGTTCCCCTTTGCCCTCCAGTCGTGCGCCTGAGAGCTGGCCTTGAAGCATGGCCCCCCCGGGTCCAGGAGAGGACGGAGCAACTGCATGCAGACACATCACGCCTCTGAAGCTCAGTCCAGACTCTCCTCAGAGTTCACACGAGGGCACTCAAAAAGATGCCTGACCCCATGTCACTTGGATTCCCACTTTTCCCTTCCCACTTCCCACTTCCAATTCTCACTTTCCACATCCCACGTCTCACTCCCCACGTCCTATTTCCCACGTCCCACTACATTCCTGAAGGCGGTTGATCGGGAATATGATCAGAGCAACTTCCACGCCTGCTTTTGAGTGCTCATATCGTGAGGGTCTTCAGCAAAGCCATAATTATGCCACCCGTCACTGCAATTGACGTTCCTGCGGCTCTTCGACAGACCAATGAGATGCGAGCAGAGCCTTGTGGTCTGAAGTAAGACAAATTCTAATTCACAGGGTACTACTTCATGCAGAGCATAATGTCTCAAACCAGCATGCTTACTGGTACTACTTCATGCAGAGCATGATGTCTCAAACCAGCATGCTTACTGGCGGCTTATATTAACGCAAATTACGGGGATCAATGGAAGCTTACAGCTAATGCCTATCCTTCAACTTGGAATTTCTGGTGCACAGAATCCGTGCCGCTGCGAGCTAGGAGAGAACCAAGGGACGAAGAAAGAGAGTTAAAAGACATCGTTCAATGATACCTGTGGGAGCAGACGGAGAGCGCTGCTACATTCTTCGCACGCACTAGTGATGTCTGCGCTATTCTTGGCTGCCCTCACTTTTTGGAGCAAGGCTGAAGGAACAAGCTTCGCTACCGCCTCCATGGTACTGGCGTAGGCCTATACCAAAGTATGTCGTTGAAGTCGTTCAAATACTAATTCATTGACAATGTTGAGCTATTTGTAGATGGTGCCGCTGGCATATACGGTAAAAAGTATTAGAGCTGCAATTAAGCACACGATGGAAAAGAGTATCTATGACGGCAATCCTTGACTTGCGAAAGTATTGCACTTGGCGAGAGTCGTGGATCAGCGGTGCATTAATAACCCGGATGAACGTCCTTTTGCTCCGTGAATAGTTATTATTTTCATGACCCTGGATCAGGAAAGTATGGCCTCGAGTGCTGCGTGCTCGATTTGCTCGCACGCCATTTATATCCTTTTTTAATTTATGATTCTTAAAACTGCCCATTCCCTTCTGCCTTTCGAGCCCATGCTTTTCCTCTCCCTACATCCCGGGACCATCACTCGGATTACAATGAGCCCCTTGACGTACAGAAGCATAAGTAATTGTTTATAAGGCTCCGAAGCATGCCTGCATGCGGTTGAAAGCGTGAACTTGAGAATGGGCTTTTTCAATATGTTCTCCCTGGTTCTCCTACGTCGGTAATGCGCTTAACGACATGTGGAAGTCGCTGAAAGTGATATCATTTCGTTTGCGCCAAACGTGTCGCGAATCAAAGGCGAGACAGAAAGTCCAACATCTCTGCTGTCCTGCTTGCGACATACCAGAGACGCTGACAGGGCACCAAGATCTACAGGAAGGCAAGAGGAGAACTTTAAGCCACTGTAGACCTTCTTAGGAAACAAGCGTCTGCATTGTTGTGCAAGATCGTTCCTTTTTTTGCCTTGCAGGCAGGAGCCCAAATAGCCCTTATATTTCGTAGCAATGTCTTCATCTCTTAGGCACGGAATGTGAAGGTCTTTGCTGAAAATTTGCAATTGAGGGTGTTGTTTACCCCTCTGTCTGGCTCAACGCTGTGTTTAGATCTGTGGGTCACATCTTGTTGTTAACATGGAGCTCTGTCTCTCTGCTTCGATAATTTCTTCAGGTCCAAGTTATGGAGTCCTGTGGGGCTGTGGCTGTAAGCCACAGCAGAATTTCTCTTGCCTTATGTATTCAAATGTAGCTTTTCGAGTAAAGAGAGGCACCATAGTCTCTGGAACGTCCAGGCCACTACATAGACCGGGGCACGAGATGCACATTAGAGCAGGTAGTAAAAACTTTGACTCCATCGAGCGAAAAAATGCAGTGAAGCGCGCCTATAGCAATTCGCTTGAGAGCAGGGCTGATGTAAATCTGCCATCGAAAGATAGCGTGAATTCTCCCGCCAGCTTGCAGAGGTTGACGATATTCAATTGTGAAGAAGAGATTGGACACAATAAGAGCAATTTGGAGGAACCTCCGTTGGACCAGGTTCCACCCATTGAGAATCAGTCTACCACGCCTTCAGAAAATGTTCGTGTCGATAAGGGGAAAGGCAACACGGCTAAAACAGAGGGGCAAGGAGCTGTGCCTTCGTGGAACCTGAGCAGGCTGCTGGACGACATGTTTGCCTTTGTCACACCAAGGGAGAAGGGGGACACTCGCGATGTCATCCTCGTTTGTCTATCGTTTGCTGTCTTAGTCTACATCTCCCAAAGACTTGTGGGTGCCTACTTAACTTTCAGTAATATGTTGAAACACATGTCATAGTGAGTACCTTGAGAGTGTGCACAAGTGGTAGAAGAGCAGCTTAGTATGTAGATAACAGCTTCACAGAACTTCAACATTGATAGTAGGTATTTGCACACTGTAATCGCAGGGTTGCAGTAGCAAGAGGAGCTAGTGTATATTGGTAATTAATAACAGTTGGGAGGGGCCATGACTGAAGTAGTTGGTGAGATCATATGGGATACATCGAAGCCCAAACTTTTGTTCGACCTAGAGCTGCAGCTGTACTGCATCAAGAACGAAGAGAGTTCGTGCAGTTGACTTATAGGTCGAATGACATGCTCCTCTGCCTCTGCTGCTCCACTAAGGGTAGGAGGTTAACTAGTGCAGCTACATACTTTTTGGCAAGACTTGAGAAGTACATGCGACCAAGTCTTGGTATTGTCTTCAAAGAAGGCCCAAACCATACGTAGGCCCTCTTCAGGGTTGGTGGGCAGACCTTAGATGTTGCGTCAGTATTGCAATCATAAGCAGTCCGCTTCCAAGCGCAGATGTCACTCCTGTAATTTCCACTTAGCTGAGTCGACAAAGTAGAACATTTTTCCATTGCAATGCATCCAGTCTTCAAGTGATATTGCTGCATTCATGACCATTGACATCATCTGGGAACTGCTTCACAGTGTACTTCACTTCCTCTGTAGTGTTACATAAGCTACTTATCCGTACACTACTCATGCCTCTAGGCTTTAGTGCTTCTAAACAAGGCCTCAAAGCTTCTCTGTACTAGTTCACTACTTTTGATGGTACGCTGTGTAAGGCATTGGTATACACACATACATGAGCGGGCATGCATCAGACGGACCCATACATAAAGTGGGCATAGAGTTTACCCCCTCAATAATGTGCAAGCTGGCTACGCTAGTTCACAGATAGTGAAGAAAATCACACACGACGCGTTGTAGAATGACATAGCAAGGCCGTAGCCCAACAGCTTTGAAAGCTTGCACGAGAGAATCGGCACACTAGATTGAAACTACAAACTTGCCTGAAATAAACCTTGCATTACAATGACCGTCATAGTCGACACTGTACATTCAGTTTGCACACTGAGTGCAAGGGCGCATACTGGACTCACAAGGAAGATTCTGAATCCCTCTCCCTTTCCACAAGGAAGACATTTCCCTTGTCATCCCGTCCAATCCTTGTGAAGTTGTCCACGTACCTATATTTGCGTTAGTCAAGGACAGCACGGGGTTGGCAACATTTAATTGGTCATGAGCTAGAGCAAGAACAACAATCTCAACTCAGTTGCAGGAATGATGCCCAGATATCAACCAGTTGGATCATATTTGATCCTTGCCAGATGATATTGCTGAATAAGAAGGACCATAACCCAAGCCTATTTATAATATGACGCACAAGGGTTCAAACTTTTAGAGTGCTGCTCAGTGGCCCAGGTATCGTCACAGGACCCTTAACAGATCCACTCAAACTGCATTCCATCAAGCAGTGGGAATTAGAAGCAATGTGGAACATTATAGTGTCAGATGGCAGAAAGACGCAATCGACGAGCAGGCTTGTATGGCTGCTGCCACACAGCAACTCCGAGGAGCTCTCACTTGCCAGAAAATAAAAGTCTGGACCCCAAGAAGGCATGAAGGAGTCCAAGCATGCTCAACGCATCTGCAAGTCAGGACCCAAAGAGGCGCGTGCATTGTGAAGGTATCTTTGTCAGTCGACACAGGAATGAGGATACGTTATTTCAAGCCAGCCCTCAGGATTGAAGATGCTCAGCAGGAGGTCATAGCTCTTCTGGAATATGCTCAGGAGCTGCTCAGAAAGGGACGGAACAGAAGGCAACAAATATATCAGAGCTACTGCCTAGTGACAAAGGAGAGACACCAACTCAGAAGAAAGTCTGAGAAGACTGTCAGACAACCCTATAATGAACAAACCACCACCCGTACCAAGCACCTCACAACACACATCCAGAAAAGGCAGCATACTTCAAGTGCACAGCACTGAGCGAGGGGCAGAGGCAGACGCATGCAAATCATTTGAAACAGACATGCGCGTGCGGCATCGTGCTTGGACCAGATTTTTGATCCACGTGTGCACATGCAGCATCATTCCTGGATCAGATTTTGAATCCATGAGAGTGCATGAATCCATGCCATCACCTGCTCTGGCACAATCTGCGCGCTCTGGAACTTGATGTTCACTCTCTGCACAATCAGCAAGCACCCCACCCCCAGACCAACATGCATCAGTTTGCCTTGCATTAGTGTGTGGGCTTGTAGCTGGAGGAGGCGGAGGCGGAGGCGAATGAGGCATCCGACGGCTGGTAGTCACACTCGGTGAACTGAACATAAGTATTTCTGCAGCCGTGATGGACATCCCAGACTGCATTCACATTTAAGCGCCAACTGTTGTTGGCAAGGGGAGCAACAAGCAGGCAAAGAGCTCACCGTGGGAGAAGCGACAGAGAAGGATGCCTCTATTGTGAGAGAGCCTTTAAGGGAGGAGAGGCCGACCACGTTGAACTCAACCCTGTTGACTGCCCTGCTCTGGTCCCCCTCCAATTCCCACCCCCTCCCCCCCCTCCACCTCGTTAACTCCACATGGACAGTGCCCTTCTGCACAGAGTGTGTGTGTGTTTGTGCGTGTGTATGCGTGTGTAGACATGTACATGTGATCAAGTCACGAATTCACAACAGGCCAAGGCTCCCTTTCCTTGGAAGTGCAAAGGGATCGAATAGTGAAGGAGGCTGTCAAGTGCCGATCGATGTATAGGTGCAAGAATCCAGGTTGCAAGGATGAGGCCGGGAGGCGGCGGAGGCTCACTTGGGGCAGGTCAATGATCTGTCGGAACTCGCCGAGCTTCACAAACTCGCGCAAGCCTAGCTTGGTCCGGCGCGCCCCCAGGATGGAGATGGTGCTGTACAGCAGCCGCCATTCACCTGCCACCTGGACACGCCAGCCTGTCATGCTCGGCATACGTATCCAAGAGCAGGCACTACTGGTCGTGACGTAGACAAACCAAGAAATCACAGAAGCAAGCCCGCTCCAGAGGACCCTCTGGAAGAGAGTAACGTATGAGGATAGTTTGTTCTGAAAAGCGGGACGATGGGAGAGGATAAATGTGAGTGCTGGATGGAAGGGCTAGGACGACCAGAAGTGGCCTGAAGGGGAAACACCAGGGGAATAGAACACGCCCAGTGGCAAGGGGCAAGATCTCTCTTTCAGTGACTCTTAAGTCTGCAAAATACTCCCCGCGGGGCATGAAGGAAGAAGACATTGCTGTGACTTTGAGTGTTTGGCTGCACATGGAGTCAGATAACATCTTCTTGTGAGAGATTGTCCATCTTCTTTCCTAGTTGGAGCGGAAATGGAAGAGGTGAACTTGAGGAGAATGATTGAGGAGATGGTGGAGGGCGAAGGTTACAAGTTCCAGCGAGTCTGTGGGGCGAGGCAGGGGGTTCAGCGCCTCCAGCTCAGCAACAAGGCTCTCTATTTCCGCTTTCTTGCTGGACTGCACTCCAAAGATGCCCCGATTCAGACCTGCAAAACCAAAGAGGACGAGTTCAGTACGAGGCACCCCCTTCAGCGAAGCTTTCACTCACCCTTCACTCTCCATGTTCATGCAAGCACGGTGGTGGCCTTGGGAGCTTGCTCCACTCACAGGGAGGGTGCAGCTGGGACGTGTACCTCAAAGGAAGAACTTGTTGATTTTTACCCTCGGGCCTGCGCATCCTGTATGAATTCATGTAAAGCACTAGCAGCCACAAGCCCATGGGAGCCCCCATGGTCTAAAAGCAGCGGGCCTGGCCAAGGTGCTACACACCAGGCAGCAACTGTCTACATGGGGCAAGAGCAGCAAATTAACTGCAATTCTTACTTACTGGCATTTGTGCACAAGGAGAGACAGCATCATCATGTTAACTCCAGCTATGCATGTCCACCAGGGTGCCCTTACTAGCCGTCACATCTGCAAGGAACTGCTATCAGGTTCTTGCTTTATTGTGGTGTACATTGAGCAATAAGGTGGTTATCGGACATATGACGTATAATAAGCACATGACTGACTTATGCGGGAAACAGCACGGACAGAGCCTTCTGACATTGGATGGGACAATATCGTCTCCACAGATGCTATTGCAAGTTGGATGAATTAAACTGGCTTAGTACACACGTCAAATAAAGTCACCTTCATCTGCAGGTGTAAGGCAACATCTCATCTGCGTCAAAAAAGTGGTGTTAGTGTCATCACTATTGAACTCAAAGGCTGCTACCATGACGCACAAGAGGGTGTAGCACGTGGTTTTCATCTTCACTCATGGACTTGGCACAGACTAAGACACACAGAAGCCATAGCATTTGGGTTGTTCTTTGACAAAGACGTGGAGGCATCAGTTGGAATCTCTAACCTTCTAGAGATTGTCGAAGTTTGGCTTTGACGCCCTCAGCCTCCAGGGACGGTATCAAACTTTCGCTGCTTACTGTGCTTTGCCTTGCCGAACCTTCCTCTGCTTCTACCTGGCTATTTACATGCTCTGCGCGTGCTTCAGTTTCCACATTCAAACCAGCATAGGCAATGAGTCTTGGTCTCGATGCTTTTGAGCGCATCAAGGAGCGACTTAAAGAGGAGGTCAAATGGCCACACTGCACCCCATGCCTGCATGCATGAGACGTATGAACCATTGCGCTTCGATGGGCACACTCCAATCTTCGTCTCAGAAGTTCTCTTGGCTTCGCATATGCCTCAACCGGTCCAGTACCTTTCGCAGATGAAGGAGTTGGTCTCGCAGCTCGCGTGAGGCTTGAGCTCAAGCATGAAGTGGACACTACTGCAGTGCCGCGAGGTAACACTGATACCATCTTCACGAGCAAAATGTGACAGAGGTGACAATTGTTTTGTTTCTCTTACTAGCCTGATCACAACAGTCTCAGCATGCAGGAGTCGTCCAGCTTAGCTAGGATGTAAAGCACACTAATATTTAGATGAGTGAATGGATGCATTAGCAACGTCAACTTAAAGTCGGCACGGACTGAAGAGGACGGCCGATTCGCGCTTATAGTTGCAAATTCAACCGAAGTCAAGTTGATTTCGCCTTACATGGTTCAAATGAAGGCAGTCCAGACCAGGTCCAGACTGGTCCAGACAAGTCCAGAGTGGTCCAGAGACCTAATTCAACAGCTAGTGCGCTCTGCATGGAGCTATGGGCTCCGCTGGGCCCCGCTGGGCAGCTCTGACTTGCTCTGACTAGCTGCTGCTAGCTGGTGGCTGCTGAAATGGGACCTGAGCTGGACCTGAGCGCCCGTGAGCAGGCATTCTGAGCGTCAACAAAGGTCCAAGTTGATCCAAAGTCGTCAACAGCAGAAGTCAGACATCCACAATTTACATTTGAGTATAATTCTAGAGATATAATAATAAAGTGCCCAAAATTCAAAAATAAGGAAAGCCCTCGAAAATGAGCAACCGCAAACATATTGTGAAAACCCTCCTGCCGTTACTTAGCTCTCTAAGACCAGGTTCCGTGGCCTCTTCTCCTTGACGGCCAAGGCAGGTAAGGAAGTATCCATGTCTGTCGCACAGGTTGTATTCGTATTTTTCACATAGGAAGCACTGCAGCATAGTAGAACAATTCGATTGAAATTGTCATGTATTTGTGAGACAATGTGTAATTGTCCAGAGAAGAAGTGTGGGGAATACAAGACGGCTGCAATTCCCATCGGAGTGCGTCTTAGGGGTAGTCTACGTCTGCAAACGGTATATCTATATTGCTGACAGGCTGGTTCTTTTGAGGGATGCTGCAGGATGGCGAAGTCGAAGAATCATACCGCTCACAACCAGACCTATAAGAACCACAAGAACGGCATCAAGAAGCCTAAGCGTCATAAGCACACTTCTCGTAAGGGAGTAAGTTATCTAACCTTGTTCTCAGCCCTCCTAAATGTGTCTTCATCTTTGCATATTTCGAACTCAGTAAAAGGGAGGCAAGTGTGATCATTTAATGCTCACAAGTACAAAGCAGCTCAATGATATGTAGATGGGATCCAAACGTGTACAGGGTTCTTCTACCAGGGTACATCCTTGAACGATACTTTCAGGCCAAACACGGTGCTTATATGCTCTCGAGGTAATTTGCTGATGGTCCGGAGAAGTGCGCATGGCTTTGCATTCGATATCCGTCCGTTTGACACTTCTAGTGAGGTAGTCTCGGAGTTGGTAGGGTCTACAAGGTTTTGCACTGAGAATGGTTGTAGCTGATCAAGAAAAGGACTTGGTGCACCAACTTCTGGAGATCTGAAGCTTGGATGCCGGTGGTCTGGGTTTTTTTTCAGGTCGTGAGCTGAGAGGCACCCGCAAAGCAGGGTTAGTAGAGGGTGTCATGTGAGACTGTAGTTTGTGACTTGGTTCCACATTATGTTGGAGGCGGGATTATGAAAAGAGCTCAAGTTGGTATAGCTGCCTTGTAAGGATTTCAGATGAGGTGTCATACTTTCTCTCCTCTGGGCAATGGTAACTGGTGGGCTTACACTCAGTCTTCTGTGTTTGCTGCAGATGGACCCTAAGTTTTTGCGCAACCAGAGGTACGCCAAGAAACACAACAAGGTCGGTGGAGAGGTGGAGGTGTAAATGCCTGGTCACCTTTGTGAGGCTTCAGAGTAAGGGTATTGCGGCTCATTTCAATCGCCTCGTTATACGATATTCATTTGACAATTTGCGGGGCTGTAAACAGAACCCTACTTCAATATAAAAGTATTTGGCCGTCATGGTTATGGTTGAGCTCTCCTCATTGACTGAACTGTCGGCACCTTAGAGAAGCTGCAATCAAGTTGTTTGATGAGGGAAGTTCACTAAACATTGCCAGCAGTCGTCTTAGCATTATATAATTGTTCCATCCTGTAGCCACAAAGGTTGGAGTGCTACTGCATGCTCAAGTACTGGAGGCTTGTTACCGCTGGTACATGCAGCTCCGGTATCAGTGTGGAGTTCTTAGCCATGGCGACGTAGTGACAATAAGATGTCCATGTACAGAACGGCTGGGTATTCTTCTGCGGCACTTGCTTGGACCACGAGCTGCGCCTGCAAGAACTTCGTAGTAGGAAATGCAGGTCAATCTAGAGATTGTTGCTTTTGCAGAAGGTGCTCTTGGATAGGTCAAAACCTTCTCATTGTCATTCTTTGATATGATCTACCCTTCTAGCGCAAGTAACTTATGTCCAAAGAAAAAGGGGGAAAAAGTTGGGGTAACCTGAAGTTACAGAGATAGATGCACGACTGGAATTTATGCTTAAGCAGAAGTTGCATCTAAAGCAGGTCAACATAAACCATTCAAAGAAACTACTTCAACATTGTTGGACTAAAAATCCAAAGCAGAGGGTAATTTGCGCTGAAGTAGCAATTTGTTTGGAATAAGCAGTCAATATTTGATCAACTCCTTCCTTTATGCCCAAAACGACACTACCTAAGGCCACCTACCTATTAATACTTTATAGACTGAGATGAGGCATAAATCTCAGGAGAGGGAACACCTAGGTGAATAACTCGGTCATGTCCATAGTCTACACTGCAAACCCCCCAACAGTCCAAACATGAATTTGTGTTTCCCCCGCCTGGTTTTCAACGATGAACTGTCCCTACACATACACGATTGAATGTAACGCAACATTGGTCAGCAGATCTGTTTCAAGGACACACCCTCAAAATCGCTAGCTAACCTTGAAATGTATCCACACCAACATTGACACTGCCAAATACGTGAGACAGGCACCAACTATTTTCTTCAACCATCGTCAACAAAGTAAAAAGTATGACAAACATGTTCCAAGATACAGCACGAGGCCAATGCTGGAACTTTTTGAAGCATGACCCATGCACACAAAACAAGATACTTAGCAGCTTCAGCAGCAATCTAGCTCTATATGAGGTTCAAACACCACTTTGCACCATCCCAATAATACAAGAAGCGTGCATGACAAGGCCACGCGCAAACATCAAGAAGGAAAGCGTAGACAAGTACCTGTCGGTCGAGGGGTTGCAGGCGAGCTGGAGCCGCGCGGAGAACCCGACAAAGGCCTGCCCCCTGAGCCCGACGCAGGCATAGGGTCGCTGGCTCTCCTGCTCGTGCTAGGTGTCCCACCGGGCGCCACCTTGCGCGTTGGGGCATTCAGCGCTCCTGGAGACTGGGCACCTCCTGCACCTGAGGTAGACACGGAGCGTCGCAAGCTGGCAGCCGTCGGCGCTAGCAGCCTGGAGACAACAGGCTGGGCGGCAGCAGACGAGGCAGACAAGCTACGGGGAATGGTGTTGCCAGCGGGGGCACTACTGCCAGAAGGTTTCGTGCCGGGAGAGGCCCGCACCGACGGGGAGCTTGGCCTCGGAGACGACGGCCTGGGCAAGGACGACGTAGAAGGGACAGCTGGCGCGGCAGTCTTGCGCGGAGCTCCGGAAGCGATCCCGGAAGTCGAGCCGTTACTCATCTTGGAGGCAATGCGAGCGAGCTTCTGCGCCTTGGCCTCCTCTTGCTTCCTGCTGGCCTCGCTCTGCAGAGACAGCAGCAACTCGTCCAATGCCATAGAGAGTAAGCGCAGCCTGGCTTCCCTTGACTTGCCCACCAGTCTCTACAAGCGAGGGCCTGGAATGATGCTTGCACCGCATGTACTTTGAAGCCCATGTGGGGGACTGTTTCGCACCCAAGTGCAGGGCTGCTTCGCTTTCACTTGCCCCGGTACACAGAAAAGCTGATGATAAACTGGCCCAGTGAAGAAAGGACACACTGACTCTGAAAGGTCACAGTAATGGTCGACAATATGAGAGAGACGACAATGGCTCCTCAACACACCAACTCAGCAGGTGCTCCATAACTGATGATGTGGCCAGATCTGGGATGAGGTTCTTAACACTCAAGAGTTCTTTGTGCCAATGAAAAAAGGCCCCTTTTGGCCCTTTTCAGCCAAGAAAGGCTGCTAAGGGTGTAGCTATCTTTCTGCCCAACTGAGACCACATGACCAACTACAATATATAAAAGAGGACACAGGCATGAAGAAGAGAACACAGGGAGTGCAACAGCACACCTTTTGCTTGGCGATCTCAAGGCGATGCGCCCGGAGGCGCTCCTGGGCACGCGCCTGCGCTTCTGTTACAATGGACTCCGACGACAGCTTGCCGACAGGTCGCCCTGTCCTGCCACCTGGGCTCACAGGGGCCCTCTTCTTGTCTCTCGGTGACGGCGTGTCTCTCTCCGCTACTTCAATCGACTCCACGTTTACCACCTCGACATCTGCAACCACCTCCCCCTGTGCTTCGACTGTGGCTGAAGGCATCTCTTCAACACCAATGACATCCTCAATATTTTCACTTCCACTAGATCTGGGAGCAGCTTGTCCCTGGCCAGCTGCCAAATCTAGGGATGGATCCCAGCCCCCGGCTTGCACCTGATCCTTAACTGTGCAGCTGTCAGGGGGACCCCTCAGATCCTCCCAGCCCAGCTGCGATCCAACGGCGTCCCTGCTGTCATTGCTGGCAGCCACGAACTCGTGCTGGCTTTCACTCTCGAAGGGGGAGCCAACTGTGGAGCTGGCGGGCGTTGCAGGCCCCCTTAGCTCCTGCTCCCCCAGGAAAGCCCGCTGCTCCTCCCCTGCCGGCAGCTCTGAAGCTCTCCAATGAGCGCTGGGCTCGAGGCTGGAGGTCCCATCACCATGTGCCTGTCCCACCAGCATGCACTCGGGTCCCCTCGAATCCTCCTCCCCAAGTTGCCTGAGGGACTCGCTCTTGCTTGCCCCGCTGCTGCTAACAGCATGAAGCTCCTCCTTAAACACCGGCATTTCCTTCACAAGTATTTCCTCCTCAACCTCACCCTTTGCTGCGACTACCGCCGATGAGCCTCTGAGATCATCCTCCCCAAGCGTGGTCCTCTCCTCCTGGTTCGGGCGCTCGGCTACGGTCAGAAAGGCCATCTCCTTAGCAGGATCAAAATCAGGTTCCCTAGTGCATTGGCTTGCTGCCAAACTCTCAAACAGCATAACGTCACTAGCCCCCCCACGAAAGTCATCCTCCCGGAGTGAGTCCCTCTCTTCCCTCCTTGGGCGGCTATGCTCAGATTCTAAGTGCACAAACTCCTCCACAGCAAGTGATTGCTCGTGCTCAACAGCTCCCGCATCACGGCTGCTCTCTGCCTCCTTCTGACTTTCCTCACTGTCCTTAGCGCCCATAGCAGTTCCATCTTGCTTCAAACTAGACTCATTAACATACTTCGTAATGAGCACAACACGCCTTCCAGGTGTACTAACTCTGAGCTTGCGGCCCGAGGGAGACTTCAGCTTGCGTTTGGAGGACTCTACTCCTGGCTTAGGGGACGCAGTGCCTTCAAAAAGAGCGCTTGCCTCGTCAATTACCCCCGGCTCAGGCAGGGGGACCTCAATTGCACCAGGCCTGGGCCCCTCGAGATCTGGAGATTGGGGCCGGTTACCCTGACTGGGACTTCCTGGACTTGCGCTGCCGCTGGGGTTTGGGTAGGGCCAAGCATACACAGAGTGGCCCAGGTTGGGCCCAGCTCCTGGAGAGACGGGCATCACCATGTCAGGACTTCTCATCTGGTAAGCTCCAAAGGGATTCACATTGGACGGGGGCATCATGGGGCCAGGTTGGCCTGCGTGGAGCATGTGCTGCTGCAGCCCAGGATAAAGGCCGCCGGGGGAGTGCATCATTTGGCCCATGTAAAAACCACCGGCAGCTGCGCCCGGGGCAAGTGGCAGGCCCATGGCTGGGACTGCCCCGCCGTGCTCCAATTCCCCGTCTTGCGCTCCTTCTGGGAGCCCTCCCTTGCTCCCACTCGCAGCCCAGTACATGCCTTGCTGATATTCCCCGCCTCCCCTCGGGGATCCATTGCCACGGGTAGACTCAGGGCTGAAATGCCGGGAATCACTTGCAGCAGGAAAACCAGACTCGGCCTCCACCGCTGCTCTGGCTGAGAACTGACTGAGATGCGAGCTAGCCACTCTGTAGGCAGTAGAATCCATGTAGGCGCGCCTGTCTGCCTGCGGGGACCCAGGAGCCCTACGAGGCGGGTCCTGATTGGACATGCTTCTCTGAAGAGACATGCCTGAGTCTGACCTAGGGCTATGGGCCCTGGCGTCCACTGACCCCACAGAGTGAGGGCGGGGCAGATTGGGCCAGTTAGAGGAACGAGGGGACTCAGACTGCGAGTGCGAAAGCCTCCTGCTGTAATCCCTGGGCCCACCCCAGGGTTGCTTGAGTCCATCCACGAATGCTCTCAGCTCCTCGGTGTCAGTGGACACCTCCTGGTGCTTCTTGTTGTGCCTGTGTACGACAGAGACAGGCTTGACGAAGGTATGCCTACTTGTCATTCCTGGCCCATACTGCACATCTGAGTCTCCTCCAGAGGAATCCTGACTTGAAGTAGAGCCTGAGCCATGACGCATAGCGATGGGCTCTGAGCTTTCTCCAATAGACTCGTCGGCGGTCGAGGGACCACTGGTGTAGGGGCCCTCGTCTAGGGCAGCCAGATCGGTGCCTGATGAGAAGCGTTTCATCATAGACTCTACCTCATAAATACTACTAGCCTCTGACTCTTCATACGACTCTAGTTGGCCTGTAGACCAGCCCTTAGCCGGGCCAGCATGCTTGGAGCTCTTGCCATTGCCAGTGGCTTGCAATTGGTGGATGTTGGAATCACTCTTGATGCTACGCAAATCCTCAAAAAGAGCCTCATCCCCGCTTCGCCTTTTGTTTAGCCTCATTTCCATGTCTGTCCCCAGACTGACACTGTCGTCTAAGCCAGTTAGGACAATATCTGGATCTGCTACTGGTGCCTCTCGTCTTCTTAAGAGGGCAACAAATTTGCCGCATGCTTCCCTGCATAACACAGGCCTCGCCCACATGCACCAGGTGCCTGAGATCCTCAATTCTTAACCCTCAGAAAGTATACAGTGCTTCCACCAGGTATAATTCCTGCCTGTTACAAACATGCATAGATTGATTTGCACTACAGGTATGGTCAATGCTTGCGACGGTGACTGTGCTGCAGAAAGAAGCCAACTGTGCACATTGGTGGTGGTAGCATAAACCTCACCTTAGTCTGAGGGCTCCAAAGCATTCAGAAAAGGCAACCAACGCAGGGATGCTCTCCACTAGAAACCCGGCCGCAGTTGCACGAGCAAATGCAACCCCTTGCTCGCGGCGAAGCATTGACCTGCGCGCTTCCAAGACCTTCCGCCTCCTTCTGTGTTTCCAGAGTGGCCACGTCGAGAACAACAAGGCATCCAATTCAGCTTAACAATATATTAGCACAGGACCAGTATCATGTTTGAGAGAACTCAACCGAGGTTCCCAAATCACATTGTCCTTGGCATGTTCTACGTTGTGCATACACCACCTGGTGATTGATTAGCAGACAAGTGAGGCTTGGTAATAGGGGCAGAAAGCATAAGCCTCAACAAACATACAGCAAGAAGAACAGCCGGAGCATCCAATCATACCTGACCAGTCCCCCTGAATCATCAAGCAAAGTCCTTTGTAGAACACCACCCAATCCCTGCAAAACATGGCACAAGCAAAAAAGCCCATAAACAACTTCCTGCTGTTCAGTGAAAAAAAGTTCCAAGTCTGCATGAAAGTGTGATGGACTTAATTGGGATGTGAAGAACACGCTTCATAATGTACTAACATCACAAATTTCTATCATAACAGGTCGAAAAATACTCAAAGAACAAAGCTGAATTGTTGGCTTAGATAGGTGATACGGTCACTTGAAGCAACTTATAAAGAATATTCGTACCACATTGCCCATGCTCTTGGATGAGTGGAGACTCCTTTGAGGTGAAGGCGTTCTTGAGATTTCAGATGGTGGGCCAGTAGAAAGCGACGACACTGAAACACCACCATAGCCATCTGCAAAAGTAATGCATTCTTCTTGTCAGATCCAGACCCAGTAGTGAATGACCTGCATATGAGAGCAACTTTGACTATTTATGCCCATGATCTAGGAAGACAACTAGAAGAAACAAGCAGTTCAGGCCATGAATAGTGGTTAAGAGACGAGGGTGGAACATTCACGAGTGCTAAGCTAGTCCCTTCTTTACCGAAATTACTGGTCCTCAGAATAGCTAATGGTAGAAACTGTTGAAGTCTAGATATTGCTGAAGAGGTACCTGACATTCCTGAGATGCTTCCTTCAGCCCTCCCATTCAGCTGCAAACAGACCGAGAGCAGAAGAGTCAAAGAGCTTCCAGTAGGACGAGCAGAGGTTGCTAGTAATCAGCAGAACTTGGTCTGGAAGCTTGAGCTCATGATTTCCAACTCACCCTGTAGGGATCGTATGCAAGATCGTCTTTGCCCAAAGCCTCATCTAGCTGGATAATCTCCATGTCAATGGAAATGACGCGTTCCAGCAGCTCAGGCAGTTGAACAAAACGTATAACCCTGCACCAAAGGCCATTCACTTGCAGTATCAAATCATCGATATGTCATTGACCAGGAGTAGCACCAACTAAAAAAATACTCAAGCAAAATTTGAACCTGCAGCAAAGGTAGACGAGGCCGCATGCAACCAAGTACACAAGTGTCTGATTGATGTTCTCGAAGTAGCACTCCAACAAGTGCGAGTGGTAGAAGTCCAGCACCGGGCAAGTACAAAGCCTGATAACACTGCAAATTCGCAAAAGCAACTACAACTATTCTTCAGTGTGCTACCTCTGGGCCGTGCCTTTGGTGAACCATCCATAGGGAATCTTAGTTCCTCCCTGTTTCTGGGCTTGATACGCCTGAGAAGATCTGTATGTTCTGCCTGGTTCTAACTTTATAACATATCCCCCTTGTTGAACCTGCTCTTCGGCTGCTTTGATATGAACTATAAAAGGCCTCACAAGGCCTGATGCTAGCTTTTCACTTATTTCACCAGCAACCGCTAGGACTTCACACCTGCATATCCGAATGAATAATATTGCAATTAATTCAGTGAGAAGAGATGCAAGGCTTGCTGGATGAAAAGCGGCTCCCGATCAGTTCTCGAGGTCTGCGTCATGATTGATAGATTTAAAGCTCAACACATATGAAGGAGGTTAGTAACAAACTCCGGTGAAATGATTTCTCCAAGCAACATTTCCCATGCAAGCACCCACGCTCTACTATGACCCGGCCTCTTCTGGCTTATGCTTGTCCAGAGTATTGAACTATCAGAGGCCAGCCATAACCATTACTAGATAAGGACGTGACTTGATAGTGCAACCAGGCAGCTCTAAGTCACGTTCGAAACGTCATGAAGGACGCATAGAACTTTGAAACACATATTACACAATATGATTGATGTGCATGCGAGGCCACGGGGTGTTGTACCGAGTCCTGGTGGTGGTCAGCTTGAAGAGAATCTGATCCAAGACCGTGTCAGGATTAACGTAGTCTCCACGAGCTGCTCCACCCACAGTCATGTTGCGATATTGACCAAGTCCGCTCAGCCTCTCTACTTGATTTGCATGAGGCAAAAGCTTTCACTTCATTCTATTTCACGGAATCTCTGTGAAGTGCAACATTGATCGCCCAGTTCCAGAAGACAGAAGACAGAAGACACAAGCAGCTAGCAACCAGCTCGTTGGAGGCTGCTACGTTCAGCTCAATAGTACATCTTGCCTGCTTCCCGAAACATGCACTTCAAGGTTTGCCAGTGATCTATCCCTTGCAATCGTTGTCAATGCGGCCCCCGGATTTAATGGAATACTAAGAAGGTAAGATCTTTGACGTGACCACTCTAGAGCAGCTACATTATCACATACATGTCCACTTTGCTAGGTTAAAAATCCTCCGCAGTTATTTCCCATCTCAGCGTGTATTTCGCGCTCCCTCTTGAAATAACGATTGACAGTGACAACAGTCTTGAAGCTGATTGAAGCCCTTTCACTGATAGCCGTTTCGATCATATTTGAGCCAGATTACAGAAAAGGAAAAGTTACCGGCAGCAATTCGCAGACAGAGGTCCGGCAAGCCAGAGGCGGCAAGATGACGGGGTAGAGCAGGGTAGCGGCAGGACTTCGGCAAAGGCATGCAGCTACTTTATGTGTATTAAGGTTTGGTCGCGTTACCGAAAACACGGGCGAAAGCACTCTTTTTAAGCTGCCCGGGGGTGGAACGTACGAATGGTTCCAACTTGCGCGCTAAAAAGCTCATTTGTCGGAACCACACCATGACATTTTTGAACATGCTCTAATTAAGGTCCCTTCTGTGTATATCCTATATTTCATTTCTTGAAGGATAGACCATGCCCGTGTTAAGATTGTGGCCTCAGAGGTTCTAGTAACACAGCAATTCATGGGACACAATGACTGTTATTGGATTCAAACACGGTATTAGAACACATTGATTTCTACACTATGACCTAGAATGCTAGGCACCAAATGGACCCACAGGGATTACTGAGTAGGGTTAAAGCTCCCCGTGGTGACTCGGCCCTTCTTTTTCTACACCATGACCTACAATAGCTTGGCATTGAAGTTTGTCTCTACAATTCAGCTTTTGTGTTTTGAAGTGAAATATGTACATCTCATAAATGTGTCGCTTTTCTTTTTCAAGTTAAGCGTACTTCTAGCAATGCTTAAGGCACTCATAGACAAAGTCTTGTATACATGGCGCGGCAACTACGTTACACTGGTCCATGGCCAAGTGCGTGTAGTTCATCTCCGGAGTCTTGCAATTGCGTAATTGGCAAACAATTTGCAGACTAAACAAATGCCATGCCAAGTTAACAAGCGCAATATAGAAGTATTGGGCACACATTATTTTGGAAAAACATTGAGGTTTAAATTAAATGCATCAACTTTGTTCAATTTTAAAAAATCACATCATGTTGAGGTGCACATACTTGGCACTATCTTGCCCATCAAAATGTTTGGCAGATGTAAACTTGCATTGTCGCAATCTAACAAGGTATATGGAAACAATGTGTTGTTGGCAAGTTTTGCCCGATCGACTATTGCACAAAGACCGTACACTTGATCAAACACACCCTCAGCCCATAGAACAATTAAATTGTCATTCAATTAATAGCGTCAAAATGTGTGATAATATTTGGACCCTCATGATGAGCCCCCTTCAACGTATCTTACTCATTCAAGCCAAGTAGAATGTTATAAGTTGCTACTAAAGTCCATAAATGAGAGCTGCTCTGTATTGCACGTATAATATCAAAAGTGTAGCTAGAATCCTCCCACCCTATCCTACAATTAGGATAAATAGGACAACATTGTAAAGAGATGCATGGATAGTAATATGAAGGATAGTTCTTGTAGTCAACTATGCAAGCTTAAACACTAAAACATTATTGCACCAACCATTGAATATAAGTGCAATCACCTTTACCCATGAATTTGACATTATTCAGTACAACGAATTAATAGAATGTTGTGACTGTTTATGGGATGAAAGACCTCATAGTCGAAGTTAAAAATGTCGCTTAACTTATCTTTCACCAGATAGTTTAACCGACTATCGGGGATTTAAGAAAAACATGGAAGAGTCGTTTTTGCCCATTTCTGCCTGGACTACTTTTGCGCCTCTAACCCACCGGGTCAATACAAAGTTCAAACATGTCAGTTACGTTTAACACCCCTCGGGAATGCCTGTATTTAATCAAGACAGTTATCAAAGACATTATAACTACTATTTCAGCCTTCGCGGCTTAGCGGATTGTTTTCCGGTGAACCATCATCGACCTTCGATCGAAGTCCGGAGAGCCGGACACTGTCATAAGCAGCCGAAAAGTAAAGTCACGGGTTCGTGCGGCGCAATCACTTTCCAAATTCCTGGCCTGGATTCCGCTGGATTCTGCAATCCATTCCCGCCAATTTCCTGAAATCTATGAGTTGCTGCTTACAACACCACGTAATCAGTCAAACATCAGTCAGAACTGGTGATTGACGGTAGAGATTTCAGATCGGGTGTTGGAGAGTTCAATCTTCTATTTCTTGTAACCAAGGCTGGGGCAGCTAGGGGTAGCAAAAGCAAATGAAGACAAAAACTGCACCCTTTGCGCACGAGAATGGTTGATACTGCTAGCAGCTACACAGTGCTACACAGTATGTAGAGTAAAATTACATTGTAGGTCTGTAGGCTGCATACATCCATGTGGCATCAAGAAGGTGCCCGAGCTGGCAACGCTGTATTCGATCAAAGTGTGTCAGACCTTTAAAGATGGAGATAAATACTTTTTTACCATCGACTTGCGCCGCTATACCAACTTTACCATCGGTTTGTGCAAACTGGACAGATATGTACAGATTCTGCCATTTTGGACATAAATACCACTTTTTCGTCCTGAACGCCTTAGGATATGTAGCAATGAGAACAAAGGCTTCCTTTATCGCTTGGTCGTGTCAGTAAACGCGTGTAAGGCTGACTGGACTCGAATGAACAAGTGTGTTAAATTGTTGTTCTCAAAGTAGGTTGTCTGTTGTCGAGGAGAGCATATTTCTTTTTAGAAGAAATTTTGGTTGGAGTACCAAAATGCTACAAATTGTACCCGAAAGGTCTGGAGGGGAGGGCCGAAAGCTTTTTGTGCCTGTGAAGGTAGCGCTTTGTACCACGGTTGGGCATGCATAAACCTCGAGAGTAGATTTCCTACAACAAAGCTTTAAATGCAACTAGTTGTCAATCAACAATACAGATGCTTTGAGTAGAACAACTTAAAGAACGTATGTTGTTTTTTTTTCCTATCGTCCTGGATGATGTGCAACAGCATTTTGTGAGGACAAAAACAGCTCACCAGACTTTAACAGACGTTGACAGCAGAAGGAAGTACTTCAAGAATTTAGACTGCGAGATGGAGAATTTTGACACCGTGATGGTAAAGCCGATTGGGCAAAATGAAGGAAGCGGAAAGGTTGGAAAAGTGAACGGAAAAAATGTTACCTACCAAAATTAAGACACTTTGAAGGCACTTGGTGACTTTTTGTGCGTTTGAAAAGACTGTCAGACGTATTCGTGTGGAGCTTGCTCGCACGATTTATACAGTAATTAACTTAAAGTGCTTGACATTACTAGCAGAGGCGCACAATGAGTGAGAATGCAACAATACAGGTTCAGGACGAAAAAGTGGTATTCTTGTCCAAATTGGTAGAATCTATATATTTCTGTCCAGTTTGCACAAAGCGATGGTGAAGTTGGTATAGCGGCGCAAGTCGATGGTAAAACAGTATTTATCCCTCAAAATGGGTCATTTTCAAGCACGACTGAGCACACCCTACCACACCCTACGACACAAGATCCAATATATGAAATTTGGGCAAATTATAAATCTACTCTCAAAAGTATTTCATTACAAATCTACACCTACTTTCAAACTAGTTACAAAACTACACCTCGCGCATGTAAGCCTAGGCCACGTAGGCTTCGCGTAAAAACATGACGTGCCACACGGAATCGCACGCGACCCTACCTCACACACCCCTTCATGGAGTGCTAAATTCCCAAAATATTGCTTGTTTTCGCCAAAATTGCAAGTCGGTCCGCCGAACTCCTTGCCTCATTGATTTTCTGCCCAACGTTCAATTCCGACGAAGGGTGCGGAAGATTGATTTGTTGCTCAAGGGCACTTCACGAAGGCGCCAAAAATTTCACTTCATCTATGGCGGGACAAATGCGGCCGGCTATGTCGCAAAAAAACCTGTATAATTGGTTTTCTCCGTTGAATAGTTGGACCTTTCGATTGAAGACACCAAATTTTGTAAAGATTGATTTTTTTCACACAAAATCAAGAATTATTGAAAAACATCCGCAACCAAAAATACTTTGATTATTTTTGCCAAGAAGCCCCTTCAGATGAAAAGAGTTAGCACCCCATGCACCCCTTCTCTGTTTTGGGTCCAATATTTTCGACACCATTTTTCCTAGTGACCCATCTTCACAAACCAAACTCCCGAAGGATGTCAAAATTTGGGTGGACACAATTCTCGCTACCTCCCTTTCTTCCTTCAATTTATTTACGCTTTAAATTATTGAACCCCTTTGCCGCGCCTCCAATTTGAAGACGACTCTTCGAAGTCCATACCTCGGTTAGAGCAAGGCAAAGCAGGCTCGCGGCAGAGCAGGCCAGCTTCTGTTGGCCTATTGCAAGCCTGCCACGAGGTGTTGTTGCCCTGTCGTAAGCCAAGGGCATGCGCGCGCGGCAGAGCTGGCCAGCTGCTGTCGGCTTGCCGAAAGCCAGCCTGCACGCAAACATGAATCCGGCAGAAAATAGGTAGGAAAAATTATATGTGGACCAATAAATTTGACGTCCTTGGAGACTTTGGTGCGTGAAGGTGGGCCACTTTAATATAATCAGTTTGCTTTTATTTTGAATATATTTGGAGTATAATTGTGTGGATTCAAGTGTGAATAGATACTCTAGTGACTTGGTTCATGTCCTTTGAACCTTCTAAGGCATTTTCGAAGTTAGAGGAAGGACCTAGAAGAACTCCATGTGGCAAAAGTCAAATGTGCCATTTTTAGGTCAAAAGGACATGTGTACATTATTCTAGAAAGAGATGGCAAGATTCGGAATGTGTTGGGTGCCAACACATCAACATGCACCTTCCTAAAAATTACTTATGTAACAAGTACCTAAACAAGAGCTAGAACATAGAAAGACATTCCAGAATCGCTCTTGTACGTGCCAAATTCCAAAAATATATTAACTTTCAAGAAGTCATCTCTCTTTCAAGAAGCTACCAGTTGTGTTCAAAGATCCTTGTCTCGAATAGATAAAGCTTTCTATTTTACTAAGTACTGTATCTATCTGTTTCACTACACAAGTGCATGTGTCAACAACTCCTTAATATTCTCAAAGGCTTGATGCTCCTTGTCACCCCACACTTTGAGACTGGTCACGGGCAAAATGAGCTCAAAATGCCTAAGGCATTTGAAGGCAAAGAGCAGGAGGCGGAGAATGTGTTTTCTCGGCCTCACTCCGCTCTCATCTCCGCTCATCTGACCAATTAAGAGACAGACTCCAAGACCAAAAGTCAATAATTTTCCTTGAGCCGATAGCTTTCTGTAAAAGGGGCAGAGTACTCTAGTGGAAGCGTAGTAACTCACGAGGAAAAGAACTAGTTGCAATCATACTAAAGAGTGCAGCGGCATATCACTAAGAAAGCTTAGGAAAATTACTCAACATTTTGAGTAGCAAGAAATTGCTCACAAGTCATGTAGGATGAAAGGCCTTGTCATTCCAAACCCATAGAAATTTACAAAAGTGAAAACTGATTAGAAACAAAGAAGTTATGCCTATTTATAATTTTCTGCCTAAGTGCTCCTCTCTAGGAGGAAGCTACGGATTTTCCTAAGTGTTCGTCAAATCGTCCCTTCCAGAATATTCGTGAGTAAGCCAGATTAGTCTAATCTGACGTGTCGGGCCGAATTGACGTCCACATACATGCATCGACATTACTAGAATATTCTATCTTAGACGCGCTAGGCTAAACCGAAACTTCTAGGTGGATCGACCTAGGCGGCACTCCGCGTCAGCCGANGATCGACCTAGGCGGCACTCCGCGTCAGCCAAACTTACGTGAAGGTTCGAGTTCATTCTAACGGGCCAGATCGCTCGACGCTGTCGATCAATCCGACGATTGCGCTCACCGCGAATTAAAGACAGTCGTCAACCGACCTCAAAACTAATTAAACTTCGGAAATCCATAACTCTCTCAATACTTCACCAAATTCGATGAACTTTATATCAAAATGATCACAAAAACAAACTCTACACTACTATACAATCAAAACATACTTTCATGAAACTCAAAAATGCACTTTATAAACCTATGACCTTACATCATCCCCCTCCTCAAGATGCGACGTTGTAACGAATCAGTATATTAGTAGATATAACATTCATTTAAGAATAATAGTTATTTAAGTTCAGCCTACTAAACTCTAGTTGATAATCAGTCTGCTGGACTTTAAACTTAATATCAGTCTAACGACTCAGCCGGAAGCAGCAGGCTGGAGTCAACTTAAGTCAGCTTGCTGACACATTCTTTGACAGCTAACTGACTTCCGTTCTTGGTAGCAGCGAATTGCCTCGATATGCATCTAAGTGTGATATGCTAGATGAATGGCCAGATGACATCCCTATGATGGATGGCGATTCGGGATGATGGGAGATGGCGGTGGATTTGGTTAACCGAGGTCCTACCAACGTGGTTAACTCTCGGGTAGGCGGTGCCATCGCACTGGCCGTTGAACAGTAAACTCATTCCATGTACATATGCTAGGCATTGCTCTCGAGTTCGGCATTCGGAAACGAGGCCAACTCTCTTGTACAGCTTACTGAGAGAGATCTGAATCCAAGGCGAGAAGCCATTGATACGCACTGTCTTCTAACCTTGCTTATGTATGAGTTTACTGATTTGCATTATTGATGCTAGTTTACTCGCATTTGACTTACGAGTATTATTCACTGCTAGTGTGTTGTCCTTTGCCGTTTAACCAGTTAACGGAAAATACCATAAAGATTACTTGCTGGTATAAAGATCTTTATTAATTGTTAATCGCCTATTTGGTAACTCGATTCATTTCAGTGGTATCGGAGCAGTTATCACAGTCTTCTTTGTATGGTACGGACAAGGTCTCAAACTAGCAACTACCAAGGCATGGAGAACCAAGATAACGAGAATGTCAAAAACCAGGCGGAAAGCCACGTAGCGGGAACCCGTACCTATTCTGAAGCAGTGGCAGATACTGCAGCTAGAGAGGCTGCAGATGAGGCANAGATGAGGCAGCTGCTATTGCCGCAGTCGCAGCACAGCAAGCTGAGGAGGAGAGAGCAAGATTAGAAGCTGAACAATTAGCAAAGGCCGCTGAAGATACAAAAAGGAGGGAAGGACAGCCAGCTGACGAACGCACTGTTGAAGAACTTATGGCATCAAGGGCCAATGTTCTGAACCCACCTCCTGCTGTACAACTCAATGTACCCCTAGGTCAAATTCGTGACCGGCTGAATGCGGCAAGAATTNGAATGCGGCAAGAATAGCTGCGGCAGGAGCGAGAGGGACTGTTGAGGACACTACTCAGCGAGTAGATGCCAATGCTGCTGCTGCATTTGATAGACTACCACTCTAGAGTGTAGACTTGGGAGCATTATTCGTTCAAATGCAGTCGCAAATGGCGACCATGTATCAGTCTCAACAGGAGGACAAAAGAATCATAATGTCTCTACTGCGGGACTGAAATGAATCGACTTACCAAATAGGCGATTAACAATTAATAAAGATCTTTATATCAGCAAGTAATCTTTATGGTATTTTCCGTTAACTGGCTTAACGGCAAAAGACAACACACTAGCAGTGAATAATACTCGTCACTCAAATAGAGTAAACTAGCATCAATAATGCAAATCAGTAAACTCATACATAAGCAAGGTTAGAAGACAGTGCGTATCAATGGCTTCTCGCCTTGGATTCAGATCTCTCTCAGTAAGCTGTACAAGAGAGTTGGCCTCGTTTCCGAATGCCGAACTCGAGAGCAATGCCTAGCATATGTACATGGAATGAGTTTACTGTTCAACGGTCAGTGCGATGGCACCGCCTACCCGGGAGTTAACCACGTTGGTAGGACCTCGGTTAACCAAATCCACCGCCATCTCCTATCATCCCGAATCGCCATCCATCATAGGGATGTCATCTGGCCATTCATCTAGCATACCACACTTAGATGCATATCGAGGCAGTTCGTTGCTACAGAGTACAGAAGTCAGCTGGCTGTCAAAGAATGTGTCAGCAAGCTGACTTAAGGTGACCTCAGCCTGCCACTTCCGGCCAAGTCATTAAACTGATATTAAGTATAAAGTCCAGTTGACTGATGGTTAATTAGAGTTCAGCAGGCTGAAGTTATTTAACTATATTATTTAAATGAATGTTATATCAACCAGTATACTGATTCATTACAGGGACAGAGACCAACTGGGTTCTCAAATATTACATGATCAAGTTTCTCGCGGATGTTGAGCAGTGGCAAGAGAACTACCCAGAATTGCAAGATTACGAGAAGGTCAGGCATACGGGTGCGCTGCTGAAAGGCAGTGCCGCAGACTGGTGGCTATACTGGAAAGGAGAGCGTAAGACTCAGCAACTCGGTGACCCTACGTGGGTAGAGTTTGTCGAGAAGTTGCATGAGAAGGTTGATGTCATCAACCAGCAGGAGAAAGCTATCTATGCGATGATCTCCTTGACACTGAAGCAGACCACTTCAGTTGCTGAGTTTGCTCAAAAGTTCCAAGAGAACATGATGAAGCAGCCAGATTTGCCAGAACGGTATAGGATAGCATACTTCAGGTATGGCTTGAAATCCGAAGTCTCTGGTCATTTTGCTGAGAAAAAGTATGAGAAACTGGCTGACTTGATCCAGGATGCTGATGCCTGGGATCAGCAGCAGTTCAATCACAAGCGCCAGAGTAACGCTTTGGTGTCTAAGATTGTCAAAAAGCCCCACGGTTCCTACAATGCAATTGAAGGAGACCAGGCTGAGGATGATCAGGGTGATGAATATGAGTATAATGTTATATAGTCTAGAGGTAGAGGTGGTTTCTCTCGAGGCGGCTATGGAAGAGGTGGTGGTAGGACTAAGCCGAGACCAGCCTCACCAAAATCGATTGGCTTCCATTGCCAGCAGCCAGGTCACTTCAGAGAACAGTGTCCAGTCAAGCACCTTCCTAAGGTCAAGAGAAAAGACCAGCCTTTGAAAGACAGCAACAGTCAGTTATCCAGTCTACTGACTGTGAGGATGCTAGAGGTAGTGAGTCGTCACTAGCTGCCCTCGTAGCAGGTATTATGGGTCCTGCTGAACTGGATTCACTATGCATGCCTGACAACCAGATAAAGGAGACCATCAGCAATATAGACGTCCAGAGAGTGCACACTCTGGATGCTCTTGTTCCACCTGATGTCCAACATTTCTTTGCTACGTCAGGAGAACAATGCGAAAGTCAGGAAAAGACAGTCCCCCCTATCCTACTGCATTGCATGATTGCAGTTAGGAAGGTGAGGGCATTTGTTGACGGAGGGGCGTCACGTACTTTATTCACAAGGACTTAGTTAAGCGGCTAAGGCTGCCTACTGTCACCCAAGGGAATAGAAAAATATTCCTTGGAGATGCCTCAAGTATCCCGGGAGGAGTTATAACCAAGCCTATTGAGGTCCAGCTAGGTTCTGGCATTGCAGTTCTAACTGAAACGCTTACATTTGAGGTACTCAACACTGGCTTTTATGATCTCGTGCTAGGCAGGCCCTGGCTTAATAGGCATCAAGCTGAAGTGTGTTGGAGCAGAGGTGCGGTTAAAGTGAGAGGAGCCAGTGATGGGCAGACTGACTTGGCACCCACCAGTGCTCTTCCTCTTGTCCTGTGTGGATGGCAAGTGAAGGAAAAGAAGAGGCTTCCAGAAGGATGCAAGTTGCTGAATGCAATGGAGTTCGTCAAAAGCTGGAACCAGAATGAAGACATAATATTCTGTCTGCTGCTAAGAGAGGTACCTCCTCAACCTGAAGAAGTGGTGGAGAAAAAGGTAAGCCCTCCGGAGCACCCTACTGCTGCGAAAATTGTTGCTCAGTACACGGATGTGTTTAATATGCCTCCAGGACTACCCCCTAAGAGGGAAGTAGATCAAAGGATTGATTTATTCCTTGGGAGTCAGCCACCCTGGCAACGCACTTATGGCTTGTCTTACGTGGAGAGCGAGGAGTTGAAAACAAAGATTGCAGAGCTTGAGGAAAATGGTTATATTTCTCCCAGTAAATCACCTTACGGCGCACCCATCCTATTTGTAAAGGAAAAGGACGGCAGTATGCGGATGTGTGTGGATTACAGAGCTCTGAATAGAATTACGGTAAAGAACAAGTATGCCTTACTTAGAATCGAGGACTTGCTTGATACCCTGTCTGGTGCTAAGGTGTTCAGTAAGATAGATCTCAAGAGTGATTATCATCAAATCAGAATTGCTGAAGGGGATGAACACAAGACTGCCTTCCGCACACGTCATGGACACTATGAGGAAAAATCACTTATATGCAAGTGTGATTTCTTTAAGGAAAGTATTGAATTCTTAAGCCACGTTGTCAGTAAAGAGGGCATCAATGTGGATCCTAAGAAAGTCCAGACCATAAGGGACTGGCCAGTACCACAGTCTGTCTCACACTATGAGTTCAACGTGATGCCATTTGGACTGACTAATGCTCCTGCTACCTTCATGGGTGCTATGAATGACATTTTCAGACCTTATTTTGATAAGTTTGTGCAAGTTTTCCCGGATGATATTTTAATTTTCTCTTAAGATGAAGCTCAGCACACTGAACACTTAAAGACTGTCCTGGACACCCTGAGGAAAAATCACTTATATGCGAAAATGAGCAAGTGTGATTTCTTTAAAGAAAGTATTGAATTCTTAGGACACGTTGTCCGTAAAGAGGGTACCAGTGTGGATCCTAAGAAAGTCCAGACCATAAGGGACTGGACAGTACCACAGTCTGTCTCTGAAGTTAGATCCTTCCTCGGGTTGGCTAACTACTATAGGAGATTTATTGAGAATTATTCCACAAAGGCCAGTAAACTGACTGACCTTACTAAGAAAGACATAGGGTATGTGTGGGGGGAAGAGCAGCAGGCTGCCTTCCAAACCCTTAAAGATGCCCTTTGTTCTGCCCCAGTGCTAGCCGTGTATGACCTTAGCAAACCCGTGCAAGTGGTCACTGATGCCTCTGACTTTGCCATGGGCGCTATTTTGTTGCAGCCTGTTGACAAGACCACAAAGGATGGTAAGGTACGGCAGGAGTGGCACCCTGTGTTGTACGAGTCTATGAAATTTAATCCAGCAGAGATTAATTACTCAGTGCATGATAAGAAGCTGCTAGCTATCATTCATGTGCTCAAACAGTGGAGAGCATACTTACATGGTAAAGCCTTTAAGGTGATTTCAGATCATCTAGCTCTGAATCACTTTCAGAAGAAGTCCAAGCTGTCGAGGAGGGAGAACCGCTGGAGCCAGATGCTGGAGCAGTTCCAAGTCCAGATCGACTACAAACCAGGGAAGTTGAATCCTGCTGATGCACTCTCTAGAAGACCTGACTTGCAAGAAAGGAACTTTAGTCAGCATGCTGTAGATAAAGTCCTGTGTGCACTCACTTCACTAAAGGTGAAAAAGTCCTTCCTTGAACAACTTAGGAAAGCCTACCTTTCTGACCCAACATTTGAGCCCAGCCCCACTACTGGTGTGTGTCGTGCTACTGCACTCGGGTATAAGCTTAAGGGAGGGGTCTGGGTGACTGAAACCACTTCAGGCAGGCTGAAGCTGGTCATTCCTAATAACTTGGAAATAAGGTCTCTCTTACTGAGTCAAGCTCATGACAGTCTCCTGGGTGGACATTTGGGGCAGGCCAAAACTGTTGGCAAACTGGCAAAACATTATCATTGGGAGGGGTTACCCCGGGAGGTCTTGAAATATGTCAAGTCCTGTGACCAGTGTCAGAGAAATAAGTCTCGGCACACACCACCCGGAGGTCTCTTGCAACCGCTGCCCATCCCAGCTGGACGCTGGGAAACTATATCCATGGACTGGGTGGTCTCACTACCAAGAACTGCCAACGGGCATGATTCAATACTGGTAGTCGTGGATAAACTGACAAAAATGGTCATTTTTATCCCCACAACTGTCAAAGTGACTGCACTCGAAACAGCGAGACAGTTTTACAACCATGTAGTATGCCAACATGGGCTACCTTCTAATATCATCTCAGATAGAGACTCAAAATTTACCTCTAAGTTCTGGAGAGCTTTAACGGGGTTAATGGGAGTCAAACAGCTGCTCAGCACAGCAAACCACCCTCAGACTGATGGGCAGACTGAAAGAACTAACCGAGTTCTGCAGGAGGTGCTGAGAGCATATATTAACCAAAACCAAGATAATTGGGATGACCTGTTGCCTCAAATTCAATTTGCGGTCAACAGTGCGGTGCACGCGTCAACGAGCAAGACTCCTTTTGAACTCAGCCTGGGTAGAGTCCCTAAGTCTCCTTGAGATGTCCTAGGGGAATCTTTAACTCACCCTGAAGGGATTGACAATCCGGTCTCCCTCCAGTTAACTCAGGAGTTTGCTGACACCCTGTCAAAAGTCCAACAAAACCTGCACAAAGCCCAAGAAAACCAACAAAAATACGCTAATCAACACCGTCGGGAGCTGACATTTTCTAAGGGCAATTTAGTCAAACTGCATTCTCAGAACCTGTACCTCCCTGGTGTGGTCAAGAAAAAACTTGGCCCTGTCTGGATCGGTCCATATTTGGTAGTGCGTCGTGTCGGTCAGAATGCTTACAAATTGAACATGTCAGCGGACTACAAGGATCACCCGGTCTTTAATGTCTCCTTCCTGGAACCATACATCAAAGGTGATACACTGTTCACAGGTCGGTTACCTGTCCAACCAGGACCGGTCCCCGCTGTTCGGGACGACGATCCTGAGGAATATGAGGTCGATGAGATTTTAGACGCTCAATCAGTCCGTCGATTGTCTAAATATGTCATGAAGTACCTCATCCGATGGAAGGGTTACGATGCCTCTTGGGACACTTGGGAATTTAAAGACCAGCTGACCAATGCCAAAGGGGTGTTGAAACGGTTCCACCTTCGGGCGGCTGGGGCACCGCCCTAACTGTCCCTTCAGTAGACATGGGAAGATGACAGGATATCCTGTCTCCATGTAAGTTGGAGGGGGATGCGACAGTTAGTGACAGTTGTGACGGGCAGCCCACCTTTAAAATTACGTTGGAGGGAGTGGTATTCTCTGATCACCATATTACACACTCAACCTGCGCTCACACTCACTTGCTCTCCAACTCAATTTTCCCCTATATTCACTCACACCAGGTACTCCACACTAGGAACTCTCCAGATCGCGTTCCTCTTCATCAAGGGCACTCAGTAGCGGCAAAATATCATGACTTCACTAACTGCATTGTGTTTATGATTGAGCAGGATGACTCAAAAGTCGGAGCTCAAGAGGAAGAGAAGGGCGGAAGAGGGACATGCAGAATACTTGCAATTTCGTGGAGATATCGAATCATCCTCCATCTCCGCTCGGGAATCACAACGACTCCAACAACAGCGGGAGGCACAGAAGAAGAAGGAGGAGGAGGAACAGGCCAGACTGAGGCAGGAAGAAATGGACAGAAAAGTTGCAGAGGAGGCCAAGAAAGCAGAGGAGGAGAGGCAAGCTGAGGAGAAGCGAAAGCATCAGGCTGAAGAAGAGGAACAGAGAAGAATCAGCAGCTACCGCTACACAGTGCTGGGCAAGGGCTTTGATCTACTGGAGGAGGCCTTCAAGTATGCCCAGAGAAGTCGCAGTGAGTCGCAGAAGGAAATCCTCNACCCTCCAGAGGGAAGGGGAGACATTCGAAAACTTTGACAAGTATATAGAGGTCAGCACGGGGCTCCTCCTCTACCACGATTACGCCAGGATGATAGGATATACGGTCAGAGAGGCCAAGGCAATGGCCCAAGTGAACGAAGCTGGGGCTGTCTCGATTCCTGGTATCTGGGGGGAAGATAGGGTCATCAGGATGATCCCCATGGACGCGGACAGCTTCAAGGGCTCAACACCCCATAACAGGTTCAAGGTCATGTATAATGAGGTGGAGAGAAGGAGCTGGGAATTCTTTGCCAGGGAAACCAGTCAGCTGGACTTTGCAGGGCACTGGTACCCTTGTACTCTGAAAAGGACAGACCCTGCCTTCTTCCAAAAGCCCACCAATTGGCGGTGGATGACCATCAACATGAGGGACCAGCAGAATGACAGGGCGACGGATGAGGATTTCTTGACAGACCTAAAGGGGAACATAGTATTGCCCCCTCACATTGCGGCTTGGGACCCAAGATTGGATGGAGTCAGAGACTGCATGAGCCAAGAGATGCAGGGGGACAGAAGCAGGGCCCGAGAGTCATTCTCAAAAGGGAAGCACGCTTATGCCAAATGGGCAAGTAAGCAGGGGGAAAAGGACCTCTATGCGGTCCGGACTCAGCAGCCCCCACCAGCACCTAAGAGGGGAAGGTNTAAGAAGGGAAGGTCAGTAGGATATTCTTTTTCTCCGGAAGAGTTGGAGCAGCTGACAGAAGAGACCCCAGAAGTCTCAGAGGAACCCGGGGACGGAGAGGAGGAGGAGTTAGAGGAAGACGAGGAGGAAGGCAAGGAGGAGGACACTAGCTCCGCCGTGATCCTGACACCTGCCACATCCCTCGTAAGGGAGAAGACGGGGTTGGCCTTGCAGCAACTCGCTGAACAGGAGGATATCACTTGGCTGGGAACTGCCAGAGGAGAGAACCCATCTCCAGGCACGGAGACCCAGTCAGACAGGGCAGACAGGAGGGCTGCTAGAGAAATAGCCAAAAGCCTGCCGGCATCTCCCTCGCAGAGAGGGCATGTACTCTTAGCTCATGGCATGCAACATCCTTCTGGGATGCCGGTATATGTACCAGTCAGCTTGAGGGATGCCCAGGAGAAGGCTGCCTCCATTCAGTTTCAGATTGTGCAGGTTGAAACAACACAGTTACTGCGTTCTCCGCCGGGTCCCTACACGGAGCCTCCCTCTCTGACAGGCTTCAGAAGACCCCAAGACAGGAGGAGGACTGACCCCCCTGACCATAGGGCCCCAGGGGCATCTCCCTCCTAAGGGCGGAGGGCCAGGGGCACAGCATGCTGGATGGGAGAGGGATCAGTAATTTCAGTTGGGGAAACCTATGTACCCGGTGTCAATGTTGTCGAGGCGACAACATGTTAAGTTGGAGGGATTGTAATGAATCAGTATATTGGTTGATATAATATTCATTTAAATATAACAGTTAAATAAGTTCAGCCTGCTGAACTTTAGTTAATATTCAGTCTGCTGGACTTTATATTTAATATCAGTTTAATGACTCAACCAAAAGCAGCAGGCTGAAGTCAGCTTAAGTCAGCTTGCTGACACATTCTTTGACAGCCAGCTGACTTCCGTACTCGATAGCAGCGAACTGCCTCGATATGCATCTAAGTGTCGTATGCTAGATGAATGGCCAAATGATATCCCTATGATGGATGGCGATTCGGGATGATGGGAGATGGCGGTGGATTTGGTTAACCGAGGTCCTACCAACGTGGTTAACTCCCGGGTAGGCGGTGCCATCGCACTGACCGTTGAACAGTAAACTCATTCCATGTACATATGCTAGGCATTGCTCTCGAGTTCGGCATTCGGAAACGAGGCCAACTCTCTTGTACAGCTTACTGAGAGAGATCTGAATCCAAGGCGAGAAGCCATTGATACGCACAGTCTTCTAACCTTGCTTGTGTATGAGTTTACTGATTTGCATTATTGATGCTAGTTTACTCGCATTTGACTCACGAGTATTGTTCACTGCTAGTGTGTTGTCCTTTGCTGTTTAACCAGTAAACGGAAAATACCATAAAGATTACTTGCTGGTATAAAGATCTTTATTAATTGTTAATCGCCTATTTGGTAAGTCGATTCATTTCACGTAGTGACTCACGAGGAAAAGAACTAGTTGCAATCATACCAAAGATTGCAGCGGCATATCACTAAATAAGCTTAGGAAAATTACTCAACATTTTGAATAGCGAGAAACTGCTCACAAGTGATGTAGGATGAAAGGCCTTATCATTACAAACCCGTAGAAATTTACAAAAGTGAAAACTGATAAGAAACAAAGAAGTTATGCCTATTTATAATTTTCTGCCCAAGTGCTCCTCTCTAGGAGGAAGCTACGGATTTTCATAAGTGTTCGTCAAATCGTCCCTTCCAGAATATTTGTGAGTAAGCCATATCAGTCTAATCTGACGTGTCGGGCCGAATTGACGTCCACATACATGCTTCAACATTACTAGAATATTCTATCTTAGACGCGCTAGGCTAAACCGAAACTTCTAGGTAAATCAACCTAGGCGGCACTCCGCGTCAGCCGAACTTACGTGAAGGTTCGAGTTCATTCTAACGGGCCAGATCGCTCTACACTGTCGGTCAATCCGGCGATCGCGCTCACCGCGAATTAAGGACAGTCTTCAACCGACCTCGAAACTAATTAAAGTTAGGAAATCCATAACTCTCTCAATACTTGACCAAATTCGATGAACTTTATATCAAAATGATCACAAAAACAAACTCTACACTATTATACAATCAAAACATACTTTCATGAAACTCAAAAATGCACTTTATAAATCTATGACCTTACATTTTGAGTAACAAGGATTGTTATTCCGTTTTGACTTTCGTATAAAAGTCATCAAAAATGTCCGACAATTGATCCAAGATGTTGGCTCTTGACTGACAAGAGTGTACGTCTTGACTGTTGTTTGCAAAAGACAAAGTCATGCACGTGTATGACTGTATTGATTTTTTGTCACACGCACGAGCTCATATCACGAAGCAATCAACAGCGTTGCATTTGGTTTTGTTGCGAATCCGAAGCGTGAACCCCCCCCCGTAGGGATTTTACCTCAGTGAGGCAAACCCCTAGAAAGGCTTTAGACACTCCATAGGATATGGGCCACAGAAAGCTTAAAATCCAAGGGGCTGACCCTTAGTCCCCGGTGACGACTTTTTGTAGCCGAAAGAGTTTGGTAGCTAGCAATTTGTGCGTCATACGTTTGCTAGTGATTCAAAATGGGTTTGGAGAGTCGAAATTAAATATGGAATAACTACTTGACTCTAACTGGTCCATGAACGAAAAATTTGCCAGAGCCACCCCCCCTCACCGTTGCTTCTCGTCGCTCGACTGAAGGAGCTCGCTTCCTTGGAGGGAGCTCCTTCAGCCGTCGTTGCCTGCTATACGTGCCCAGGCAACATGACGGGCCTGTCAGGGCCATGCCCGTCGCCCGGAGACTTTGGCCAAGAAAATCCATATTTCTTTGGTTTCCCCTGTCTGCTGACTGCCAGCTCACAAAAATTGAGCGGGCAATAGAGAAGCGACAAGGCAACGGGCTTGGGCCTGTCGTGGCCATCCCGGCCGCTCGGAAACTTTGGCCATATGTTACCTTGACCCCGTTGGCCGCTTAAGGATTTGAGCGCACAACGGAATTTGATCGGTCAACGGGGGCAGGCGTGTCAGGCACAACCCCACCAATCGGTAACTTGCTTTAAGAACTCAAATTAACTACTTTTCGCAAGTTTTTTTATTTGGACTTTTGTGACATGCTACTGTACCATTACGTTATTGGCACACGCGACTTGGAATGCGACCAATCACAAGCCAGTATTATTGACCATTTTCGTTGTTGGTTACGGCTTCCATACTTAGCCATTTTCTGTCCAATTTTGACATATTGATGAAACGGAGATAGAGTTCCTGGACAATCCTACCCCTTTGAACGGAGAAATTTTCCAACTTCAGGCACACAGGCGTGGAAACTGTCTCCGATTTCAGGGGCACATGCGGAGAAAAAGTGGCCAGAAGGAGCAATTTGCCCAATGTCCGACTTGGACGAGTCTCATAGTGCATAGCCACTTCTCCCGCTTCTTCAACATGTCCGTGAGCGGTGCATACACCTTGGCAAATCCTTCAATGAAGCGTCGATAATAAATTGCCATGCCGAGGAAGCTTGTGAGTCGATGAATATCAGCAAATATTGGCCAATCGTTGACTGCTTGCAACTTTTGCTCCTCCTTGACTTCTTCAGCTTCCACTATATGTCCAAAAATCTCGACCTCCTTGAGACAGAAGTTGCACTTGTTCAACTTATCATACAGTTTCTACTCTCTCAAGACCTCCAACACCTTTCTCATATGCTCCACATGCTCTTCCAAGACCTTCGAATAGATTAAAATGTTGTCCAAAAATACCACCACAAATTGGTCCAAATAGGGTCTGAAGTACTACTCATGAGTCCCATGAATGTAGCAGGTGCATTAGTCAACCCAAAAGGCATGATTGTGAACTCGAATACGCCATAGCGAGACCTGAAAGCAGTCTCCTGAACGTCCCCTTCCGCAATTTGTACTTGGTGATAGCCACTCCTCAAAACGATCTTCGAGAAATTCTTCGTCCCGATAAGCCTGTCAATCAACTCAACCACTCGTAGTAGTGGGTACCTATTCTTGAAGGTGATCTTGTTGAGTGCTCGGTAGTTGACACACATCCTCATAGTCTTGTCCTTCTTACTCACAAATAATAGTGGCGCTACAAATGGAGACTCGCTGGGTTGGATGAATCCTCTCTCCAACAACTATGTCAGCTGCTTCTTCAACTCATCTAACTTCGCAAACGATTGTCGACAAGCGGGTCTCACTGGTGGCTTGCTCCTTCATTCCAACTCAATCTTGTGCTCCATAGCTCTCTGTGGAGGTAATCCTACAGGTAGCTTTTCAGAAATACCGCACTTGAACTCCTCCAACAGCACCTTGATTTGGACAGGCATCTCAGCACGTTTCTTCTCTTGCGCAGGTGGGCTCTGCTCCTACTGATCGAGAGGACACCATTACTTGCTCCTCCGACGATGAACATTTGCCCAAGCTTTTAGGATTCACGCTTGCTCCATCTAATGACCTGGTACGGACCACCAAAACAAGGCACATCTCCTTCACCTGATTGGCCCTGCATAGCTTATTAACTTGCAGGCTTGACAGATACAGTTACTTATGGTCGTATCTACCTCCACCTGTTTCGCTGTCTCCATTCGACAATCACGCGCTTGGACCTTCACTTGTCTCGTGCTGCAGTGCTCTTGAGGGTTGGCTTTCCTTAGCCATGGTTAACTCAATATCACCTCATGGTGACCTAAGTCTGCCTGCTCCGTAACTTCCTTACTCCGGTGCCCCGCTACTTCCACGTGAATAGCTATCGTAGGTGCACCACACTTAAGTCTTAGCCCATTTGCCAAAATTGCCTCCTTAGGCCCATAGTGCTTCTGCACTGGGAGTTGCCACTCTTTCACCAGCTTCTTGTGCACAAAATTTGCACTTGCGCCAGTGTCAACCATACACTTTGCCTTGTTGCCGTCAACTACTCCTTCCACGATAGTAGGCTTGTCAACATCTTGTTCTTTGCTTCTTGACCTCCTTGTGAGTTTCCTTCTTCAGGCCACTAGGCACCCCTTAACGACTTACTGGCGTCCTCCTTTTTCCTGTTGCTGAGATTGCTTCGCCTTCACACGACAGTCTCGAGCAGGATGCTCAAGCTTGCCACAATTATAGCATGGTCCTCTCGTCTTGTAATTCTGCTGCTTACACTGGTCCTGGGCAAGTCCCAACTCCATAAATACCGGACCTGGTCCACTTGTGCTTGGGGCTTGAGATCCAAAGTGGCGATGTCCTCCAAAGTTGTGGCTGCCCCACAGCCTCTGGATATATACTCCACAACGTCAACCCTCGTTGCTGATGCCATCATTTCTCCAAGACTGGTAGGGTCCTTGAGCGCCACTTCCTTGGCCACAATGGGCTTGAGTCCCCTCTTGAACTTGTCCATCATCTTTGACTCGTGCATGGATGGACAATGTAGCACCAGCTCATTGAAGCGCAATACATACTCTTAATGCTTCCTCGTTGACGAAGGCGCACCAATAGATCTCGAGCGGTAGTTCGGGTGCGATAGGTTGAAATTGCCTCGTCAAGCCTTCAAAGAGCTGATCAACAGTAGCGGAAACCTCAGACACTTGCTCCTCTCGCTCATATCAAGCTCTAGCACTCTTCTTCAGCAAAGTAATCACAAAGGCGACTTGCCTGTCTGGTGTGAGCGCAAAATACTCCATAAACTTCCACACTCCAAAAATTCATTGATGAACAGGCGGTGATCCACGCTCTCCAGTATACACTTCAGATTTAGGTGCATGCACTCTTGATGCGGGTGGAATAACTGGTTGCACCACTGGTTGAACATGGATTGGTGGTATAACAGGTGCAGGTGCCGAACTCGTCGAAGCGGCGTTCCCAAAAACAATTCACACCATTCTCTCCACCTCCGCGCGCATATTTTGTGGAAACTGAGTGTATACTTCTCCTTCAATTGCAGTTGCCATTTGCCTTAGCATCGCCTGCATTTCTTGTTGCTCGCTGATCATTGTTGGCGCTGCTAGCTACTCCACGCTCTCGACGTGCTCGACATGTTCGCCTCCTTCGGCTGCCGACTGCGACTCCATAATTTAACATGCAAACCAGCCCAGCTCGGATACCAAATAGAAGGGGCAAAGTGCCCTGGTGGAAATGTACTAACTCAGGAGGAACCAAACTAGTTGCAATCATACTCTAAAGTGCAGCGGCATATCACTAAGAAAGCTTGGAAACATTACTAAGCATTTTTAGTAGCAAGAAAGTACTCACAAATGGAATAGGATGAAAGGCCTCGTTATTACAAACCTCCAAAAATTTACAGAAGTAAAACAAATCTGTAACAAAGAAGTTATGCCTATTTATAGTTTTCTACGACGACTGCTCGCCCTTAGAAGAGAGGGTCGCTTAGCAACGAAATTTCTAAGTGTTTGTCATATCGTCCCTTCCAAAAATTCGTGAGTATGCCGGATCAGCCTGACCTGACGTGTCAGTTCGATTTGACGTCCACATACATGCATCGACATTTCTAGAATATTCTATCATAGGCGCGCTAGGCTAAACCAAGATTCCTGTTTATTCGACTTGGTCGGCACTCACGTCAACCAAAATTACGTGAAGGTTCGAATTCATTCTAAAGGCCCAGATCGCTAGAAGCTGTCGGTCAATCCGACGATCGCGCTCACCGCGAATTAAGGACAGTTGTCAACCGACTGTAAAACTAATATAAACTTCAGAAGTTCATGACTCTCTAAATACTCAATGAATTTTATATCAAGATGATTACAAACATTGTAATGCATCAGTTCATTGTTTATTTAATTAATTGCATGTACACATATATAAGTAATATGTCAACATACGCACATGTGCGAGTTCATCGAAATGAATATGTCGAGATAATACGAGTTTACTTACTTTGTCAAAAAGGTCAGCAGGATGACCGTTGTATCATATTGTAGTTTGCTAAGATTATCAAAATATATATGTAGGACATTATACCAGTAGGTTGATATATAGTAAGCTCGCATAATGATAGTTAGTATGCTTAGACTCAGTACGCTGAGGATAGACATTTTCATTTAGATAATTATTTGCATATTGGCACATGTGACCAATTTGTAGTATACTGAAAGTCGGGAAGTTGATTGAGATTTGGTGAACCGATGTCCTAACAGTGTGGTTAAATCCATGGTAGGCGGAGGCGTGGTCACTTAGCTGAACAGTTAGGACTTCAGTCAACCGACCAAATAATATGGTCATTACACCTAGACCCGTGGGTCCCAACTTAACGGGTTTCCCACGAAACGGCGCACCTTGCGCCATGGTCAACTAGGTGGTCACTAGGTACATAGCAGGTTGGGATCTCGTGGTCCCTCAGTTTGGACAGTAGGCTTTATAGTCGGATTTCTACTGGCAAGTCATGTGTGCACTTTTGGGGTTCGTTATCTGACAAGCTTTCATGGTAATTGACATGGCATCTTTGTCTGTGCTCCAAATGGAGCGGATACAACTTTTCGGAAAGGTCTCATCAAGATGCGTTCGTTGCTGTTAAGTTTGCTCAATTTGGAGTAGTATTGTCAGAGTTATGTCTTCTGACATTTTGGGGTCTCATAGCGAACAGTTTCCATGGTTTTGCACCTAAGTCAGTGGGATGTGTTTTAGCTACATTATGGTCATCTGAATGAGAGTACCTTTGCTATGGAGTCTCCTGATGTTGTGTAAGTGCTTATACATGCTTGCATGCTTGGTAGGCAAGAGGCCATGAGTTTCTAAAGGAGAAGCTCTAATCCTCAAGCTCGCCTGTTTCTTGTGCCTTGTGTTAGTGTGCAACTATGGCACACTGCGGTAAGTGAGTCAAGGGGTATAGATTAGTAAACGAAATTCATTCTCAGGGCAAAAATCGCTCCCTGATTTTACACACTTATCTCTGATCTTACATATTTAAATGAAATATATTTGTCTTGAATAAGCAAGATTCATTTCAAACATGCACTCTACAATCCTATGGCCTTACAGCAGTGACGAGGTAGCAAGCGTGGCTAAGGGCGAGAAGCCCAACCAGACGAGCAGAGATTTGCTGTAGAATGTAGAGTTTTGTAAGCTTGTATTGTTGAAGTAAAGCGAAAGCTTGTGAGAAAGATTGTCTCTGAATGTAATTTTCTTTGTCAATTGCTTTGACATGATTCTACAACTATATTGTCAACCATGAACTCATCAACTCGGGCAAATGGCCTGCCAAAGAAGCTACTGGCTTTGACGTGATTCTACAACTATATTGTCAACCATGAACTTATTCACTCGGGCGAATGGCCTGCCAAAGAAGCTTCTCCTCTTGTAAGGAGAATTAAACAGTCAATTTTTTTTTTTGCAAAATAATTTTGGTTAACAAAGTTGTAAGAAGATGCAGTGTGAATACACTGTATCCTAATCAAGGTTCTGGCTTTTGCCAGTTCAGGCCAACAGAAGAAAAGACTTATGCAGGATGAGTCTGCCATCGACACATGTGCAAAATTATTTTCTTTGTGAAAATATAGGTTGAGTGACGTGTGAAGTCACCTACAAGGTCAACCAGGTCGATGGCACAGGTGTTAACAATATTCACACGTGGCTTAGGCACCGACGCGGATTGGTATAAAAACATTTCCTTCCTAAACAGATACGGATAATAGGGAATTAAATGACATCCGCTTCTGGCGACCAAAATTTTGCACGACATCTCTGCTTAAAAGTCGAATTTTCAAACGGCAAAAAATATTAACACCTAATGTATCTCGAATCAAGGGGTCTCCTACGAGAAAGACACATTGTAAGACGGGTGGCAGCAGGTGACAGTTCTTGATGCTGCTCAGATGCTGCTTTGTTGTTATCCTGTCTTCAGCTGCCACCAGCACACAATCACGAGCCAGGTCAGGCTCAGTCAGCTGTACCACCATGTCGTCACCTGCACCCTCATTGAGTTTTTGTGCTCACATGCACTCCCATGATGCTCGCCATACCAGCCAAATTCTCACACGTGGTGTGGCCCTCTGTGACGGAATTAGATGTCTCATGCTTATCAACCAGCATAAACCACTATCAACTCGTACTTTTGGTCAAGTGTGCGTAGTTGCCTATTGTCGCCTATTATTGACCACAGCGAACAACGTTGGCAGACATTGTGGAAACCAGGCGTCCATATCATTGACCATCCATGACCAACCATCACGGCCCGTCATGGTCCCTGGGGTGCACCGTACGACTGTCGAACATATAGCAACGGGCAGGCCCAGGCAGGCCACTTCAAATCGCGAAAGTGACGGTCACGTGTTACATTCCCTCACACCAGGCTCAGTGTTCACAACCATGCTGAAAGCTCCCAACGGATGCAGGGAAAGTAGCGACTTGGACGCTGCAAATGCCGTGAAGAAGTTGCGACTGTACGCTTCACTTTTCCATTCTACCATGTCGTCGCAGTTGCAGCTACTTTACTTATGTCATTCTGCAAAAGACGAAGTGCTCGCAAGGTTTGCCGCTAATGCATGTCCATGGTTGATAGCAACAGGTTCTCAGCCTGTTTGAGAGTTTGTCACGTTCGGAGGGTAAGTTGTTTGCATCCCCTCCTTGACTAGGCTATAAGAAGGATCAGGCATTTTTATTATGTCCGACCGTTGCTTCGTCTATATTCTGCTTATCATTCAGAATGTTATTTTAAAGAGATATAGGAATCTTTACGATTTAAAGTATGCTTGCTATGCTTGAGGTTGAAGGTCGAGGGGAAAAGAATGAGCTTGCAAACGATAGTATGGTAGTAATGCTATGGTCTTTAATCGATTTGGTTACCGTATATGCCCCCCCAGAACATCATGCACTCTCCGTATGACACAAATGTGTGATTTTTCTAAAGCTTTTCTCTTGTACGCCGCAGGCGAAGCTGCAAAGGACTCCATTGTTACCAAAATAGCTGCTCATCCAGTCTTCCACTATTCATCTCGACGGTGGCTGAAGAATAGTCTTGTTCAGAGCAGCAAAGATTCCTCCATTCTTCACTGAGCTGGCCGGTTTTTTGGTCAACCACACCCTATGAGTCGTGAAAGGCCAGTAGCTGCAGTGCAGCGCACTGCAATGCAGCAACAGATCGGCTTAGACGAAACAGGCCCTCTTTCGAAGGAATTCGGGGGAAGTCCGACGTGGCAGGGAGGGCCTGTTAGGAGTACAAGTACAGGCATGGCAGAGCCGCCGCTTGTTTATGACGACGATAAGAAGGATAGAGAAGCTGAGAGAGCTGTCCACTTTGTCCCTATTGTGATTCTCGTCTGTGGTGTAATCCTCTGGATGTTTCATACAGGTGCGTGTATTTTCTGCCACGATGATCATTATGGCAATACCAGAAGCTTAATCAGCCATATGCTTTGCATGTTCCGTACCCTTATCATGCAAGAAGACTTGTAACAATGTTGAAAGAAGACAAAGAAGGAGTTTGGCTGATGGAAAAGCTGCTGGCTTGGACACCTTGAACAGTTTATTGAAAGCCTCAGGCCTATTACATATTTGGTGGTCAAGGGTTGCTCTTGGGAGTGGTGGAGAGATGATGAACATGTAGCAGACCTAGAACCTGAAGACCAGGCACGTGATTTTCATGTTTGCTTTCCACCCCTTTCGTGCCTCCCCTTGTTGCAGGCATTTACTAAATAGCACCTTCACACGTGAGACTCCTGACAAGCCAATGCATGTGTATGCTATCCAGATGTTGACACCCTTCCTCCCCACATGGAAAGACATCTTCACAAGGTGAAGATGCAAGATGTCACCGCAGCCTCCACTACCAGCATCCAGCTGCCGGGAGAAGCTGCAGGCCAGTTGCTTGCAGGGAAGCCTGAACGTAGAAAGCTGGTCTCAGTCGGCAACAAGGACAAACCCCCCATATCCCTGAGCAGCCTCCATAAGTTTGTAGGGAGGGTAGCATCAGGGGTTGTCATGCTGAAGGACCATCTTGAAGCTTTCACAAGCTCCCGCTCTTCAGAAGGTGCAGGTGCTGCTGCTGAAGTGCCAGCCGAGGGTCTGGCGTCTGCTGGAGTTGGCAGTCGTGAAGGAGGTAGAAGTGGAGATCCCAAGGGAAGCCCTGGCTCTAGGGCATTGCTGTGGAAGGCAGGGGGGCAAGAGACGGGCACAGGGGGTGGGGAGGGGAACGGAAGGAAGACGGCGAGAAGACAAAGCAGGAGGGAATCCATCCTGTCGCACAAGGTGGATGACAGGGCATACCGCCTTGCAGCTGAGCACCTGGCCAAGCAGATTGCTAAGGCCAGGCAGCTTGTACCTGTTGACGATTCTGCATCTGCTAAAGCGGCTGCTGTTGCGAAGCAAAGTTACGGATACGAGGATGGTGTTGTGATGTCGTAGTTGTGAGGGGGGGTATTGTGTATTTGGTGGCCTAACTAGGTGGGTTTGCACCTTCACATGCAGGCAGGTGAGGAATCTGAGGAGACAAGTCCGGATTCTTGAATGAACTTCAGACCTTAGGGTTAGTTGTTACATACTTAAAACGAGTAGGAGATATGCACAGTGAGCAGCAGAAGAGTGAAAGATACAATGTGATTGCAAGCTCTTAGATACTATGAGGTGGGGATTATGAACAACCACTATTGTATCTATCAAAAACAAGGATGCTCCTGGAGAGAGGAGAAATCTGTTGCAAACATCACCAAGAAAAGGATGACATTCTGCTCACTTGCTCTATAAGCATGTTGTCCACCTTCATCGATACTTTTTTGCTGGACAGTTACTATTGCAAGCTTGTCTTGCAGCAGGCAACACACACACGATAGTCTCAGCAAGCAAGACACACTCACAACGCTTGAAGTTGCAAGGTAATGTTATTGACAGGTAACACACCACAATAGCGGAGGGTCTCTGTGTGACCTTTTGCAGTTTACAATGTAGGATGCCTATCTCAAATTAGTCATCCCGCACGCCTGCTTAAAAAGCTGCGAAGCAGAAAGTACATAATACCTGTCTACCCATACACATGTCCTACGACCATGGGCCTCTCTGCCTATGTTATTGAGTCTGATTCCGCCCCACGACACCAATGCCTTGACTTGTCATTCCCTACTTTGAATCTGGCACAAGCAATTAAATTCAGGTCTCAAACTGCTACTGCTCTTGGCTTGCTTATGCGGCTTCCCATAACATACTTGGCTGTTGCTCTTGCTCCACTTCAAGCTACCACCAACCAGGTCCCCTACTCCTAAAGCTGTACATCACGTCCGCGGCTGCCACTGGTACACATAGCATATACCAGCTTCTCTAGGTCAAGCTCTACTTCACAATCCTCCCCCGACTTCCCCCTCTTTCTTCCAACAGTACGCTGCAGCCCCCAACCATGTCATTCGGCGCATAGAGAGAGAGCCAAACACATCATCAGAACATGCACTATCTGGGCATGCCACAGGACCTCCAGAGATGACTGGCTTGCATCTGGCTTCCTCTCAATTGCTGTGACGCGCGCCACAGGCCCTCACGCATGCCACTGGCCTCGAGCGTTGAGTGCGTTGCCCCTCTCCCGGTAGTGGCGCTTGAGGCGCGAGATCTTGGCCTGCAGGCCCTGCAAGCCCTGGATCCTCTCGTTGAGCGAGTGGTGCAGCTCCGTGAGGTACGGGTCCATGGGTGCGCTGGGGTCCTCAAACATGTTCAGCAGCCTCATGTCCTGTCAGGGGCCCAGCGGAGTGTACGCACATCCATCCCCCCGCCGCCCCCACCCCAACACACGCGCACACACACAACCACGCGCCACGGGAAGCACCGCAACTGTGCTGTCAGGGAGGGGAGTCTCTGCTTTAGCAGCCGTTGGAGCAGAAGAGTCTGAAGCAGCAGGCAGGGAGCCACGCAAGTGCAGCACAGCAGTTCCAGCAGAGCTCGAGAGAACGCAGGTGGCCCCAAACAGCACTCCTCAGCCGGCCATGAGCCTGGCCTGGCCTGCCCTGCCCTGCAGCATAGGCAGGACCTGTGGTGCGCCCCAACAGCAGGAGGGACTCTTGAGAGCGGGCAAAAGGCGGGAGCAGGCAACGCGCGTACCTCCTTGATGTAGTTCATGCAGTCCATGGAGACCTTCCTGTGCGCTTTTATGAAGGCGTCCTCCTCCTGCCCACGACAGGCCCCCCCCTCCCCCACAAAGCTCCAAGACCTCAGCCAACTAGCGTTTGGCACCCGCCCTCCCCTCTCCTCTCTGACACCACGCTCCGGTCCAGCCAATACTACGGGCGCGTGTCAGCCCACACAGCGTGGACGAGCGCACTGGCAGGAGGGCTGTTCTGACTTGCAGATCCACCGAGCTCTGCCAGCTGTCAGGCTGCAGCGAGGGGATGCACGTCGCCCTTACTTCTGTTTCTACGGCCACATACGAGAGGTGCACGCATCTCTGGGCCAAACCGACACTCCTTCTGCCAGCGAGGCTGCAGATGGATGCCCCTTAGGGATGCAACGCCCGCATGCACGTGCGCGTGCGTGCGACGTCCAACGGCCAGCCAGCCAGCCAGCCAGCCAGCCAGCCAGCCAGCCAGCCAGCCAGTAAACAACACACGCGCTTTCATTCAGCTGGCCCTCTACTACGCACGACTTGAGAGCACGGGCCCAGCTAGTCAGATCAGACGCCGTCTGCTCTAATAGGCACTCATCATCCTCCTCGTCCAGCTCCTCATCCTCGGCATCATCATCCTCCAGCGCGTAAGCACGCATGCGCCTGGCTATCAGGCCCCTGGCCCCCTGCAGCCTTCACCTCAGGTACCTCAGACACACCATCGTCTGAGCCCAAAACTTCAACCACAAATAGATTGGACCATCCACCTGAGTGGAGGAGAGCCGAGTAGAGCAGGGAGGAGCAGAGGAGCGAGAGAGAGCAGAACTGAGGAGAGAGAGCAGAGCAGAGGGGAGAGGGGCTAGATGGCTCACCGCGGCGATGCTGCTGAGGCTGTAGGTGGGCGACAGCGGGTTGCTCAGGCTCGGCGACATGGGCTGCTGCTGCGGCTGCTGCGGCTGCTCCTTCTCTCGCGTGGGGGCGGCAGCCGCGGTGGCGGCGGCGGCCTTCTCCCTCTGCTGGCTGAGAGCCCTCTGCTTTTTCAGAAGGTACGCCGCAGCCAGAGGGGACTCGGGTGCTGCCCCCTTGGGTGCGCCGCTCCCCCCCGTGCTTGAGTTGGGATCGAGACCGGCGCCGGCATTGGCGCTGCCCTTGTGGTGCCTGACTGCGCCGCCGCCGCCGCCGCCGCCGCCGCCGCCGCCGCCGCCACCGGCAGCAGCGGCGTCCAGCTGTGGCTCAACAGAGTCGGGCTCGGCGGGGCCCACAACAAATGCTGCACCGCCGCCCGTCACGTGGAAGTCGCCGCTCAGCTTTGCCAGCTCCTCCACCATCGCGTGCGAGGGCCTGCCGGCAGCCGCAGCAGGTCCAGGGGCAGCCGTGGCGCCGGCGCCGGCACCTTGATACGTGCGCGTGAAGCCCTCCAGAGGCACGGGGCGAGAGAGCCGGTTCTGGAGCCCCGCCAGGCCCCCCACCCTCTTTTTCTCCTCCGCGCGCCTGCTGTCGTTACTCGGCGCCGCCGGCCAGTCCGGCATCTGGTTAAACAGCGGGAAGCTCTCGCCGCCACCTAGCGTGCCGACTGGGCAGGCGGCCTGGTCCGAGCCGGCGCTCCCTGCGTGGAATGCAAGGCCAGCCCCCGCGCCGTCATCTGTGCCAGCAGCTGCTGCGAACCTTGCCCCTGCGAGCCCGCCAGCTGGCGCCGCCCTGTTCCTGGCAAGTTTCGCCTGGCTCCCGTGAGCAGCTGGCTGTGCCAGCATAGCCCCGGAATGCAGCGGTGCGGCGCCAGCTGTTGGCTCCAGGGCCGCGTGCAGATCTGTGGGGACGCCTCGCTGGGGGGTCTCCGCCAGGCGGGCGGCAGTGGCGCGTGTCATGGGCCGCCTGGCAATGCCAGACCCGCTCTCAAAGGTGCCGGCCGCCCGCTTCGTCTTGTTGTTCTCCTTCTCTGCGGTGCTGCCCGTCTGGCCCCAGCCGGAGGACACCTGGCGCCTGGGTGGAGTGCAGGCCGCCCCGTCGTCATCCGCGCCGTCATCTGCCGCAGCGGGACCGGCCGCTATGTAGAAGCTGGCGCCGCCCGCGTGCCCGATCTCCTCCGAGGGCGCCCTGTGAGCGTTGGCCCTGTGCGCCTGTGCGGGGCTGCGCACGTGCTCGCCACCGTCCACGTCCATGTTGTCATCGACGGGCCCGAGCTCCTCCTCCTCCTCGGTTGCGCCCAGGTCTGCTGCGCCGCCCATCATTGTCATGGCCATGCCTTGCCGCTTCAGAGCAGCCGCCGCCGCAAACTCGCGGGCAGACGACGACGACGAGGGCGAAAAGTCGAGGCTGCGCGTCACCCCTGCTGCGCCTCTGCTGCTCACACCCGCCTGGCCGCGGGGCTTGGGCGCCTCAGACGCCTCTGGCGCCGCCCACCCTCTCTTCTGCCCTGCAATCCCGGTCAAGCTGGGGTCGGCCTCGGCGGCCCCCCCTGCCCCCCCCCGGGGGATGCCGCCTCCTGTCCGGTGGGCAGCTCTGCTGGCAGGCCCCTCGTACTGCTGCTGCTGCTGCTGCTGCTGCTGCCGCTGCTGCTGCTTGGCCATGCTGTCCGCGTGCGCGTGCGTTTCCGGCACGGAGTCCGGCTCCATCTCCGAGTGGTGGTGGTGGTGCCTGAGGGCATGCTGCTGGTTGCCGTGGTGGTTGCCGTGCTGCTGGTGCTGCTGCTGCTGTTGGGGGTGGTGGGGGTGGTGGACAGCTGGCGGCTTCGGGATGGCGGCCGCGATCTTGGGCGAGCGCGGGATCCTCTCCTTGGCGGCGGTGCCGGCGCCGTTGGCGTCGCGCCGCGTCAGAGGCCCGCCCGCTAGCATCAATGGGTCTCTATCCTTGGCGCCCTCCTTGGGACCTCCCCTCGACAGCCCCTTCACTCTGCTCAGACCCAACACAGCGGTGCACCCCCCTCAGAGGCTGCATCGAAGTGGGAAAGGACTGTACGGCGATGAAACTGTCACTCTGCAGCCGAAGGATGGCACTGCTAGCTAGCTCACTTTGCACGGAGCCAGAAATGAAGAGCCAGAGAGAGCGGCGCACGAGTTGCACGCGCGCGGAGGCGGGAACCGAGGCCAACGAACACATGCTGCAAGGAGCGCTAAGAGGAATGGAGTTTTATGGGGGGGATGCACACGCGATTGCTGTGCCCTCCCTCCTCGCATCCTGCACAGACAAACCCACGCGCGCACGCACGCACGCAGGCAGACAGGTACATGGGCTCGCAGGCGCACGCACCTGTCGGCATAGCGCAACGTGTTGAGCGTGTGCTGCACGGAGCCGGAGCCGGGTGAGATGCACGACACCATCACGGTGAGCGACTCCCCGATGAAGGAGTCGCGCAGCACCTCCGTGAGCTTGGCGCCGCGGAACGGGATGTGGTGCTGCTGCGCGTCCAGCCCGCGGATGCACTCCTTGAGCGCCAGCAGCGCCTTGTTGATCTCCGCGCCCTCCTGCCTGCACGCAAACTCGTCGGAAAAGGTCGGGCTCAGGTTCTGCATGCACGCACGCGCGCGCGCGAACCGGCACCCGCCTGCAGCACAAGCACACATGCACACTCTCCCCCTTCCCCCCCACCCCCCTTTTCCTTTCTCTTGTGCTCCCCTCCCCGGCAGTGACAGGCGATCCTTCTCGGTTCAGTGCTATCCTGTCGCTGTTTGTGCTTACGCACGGCCGTACAGACGTCCACAAGGACTGCTGCTACCTCGCCGCGGCTGGCGTGTGATTTCTTGGAGAGTCCTCTCCAACGCCCTTGCCTCAGAAGGGGCAGCACACACTTCCCTAAGCAGCACGCATCTCACATCTGCCCTCTTCCCCCCGCGCTCTCCCTGCCCCAGCAGCATGGTCAAGACCAGCACAGCAACTCTACAGAGCATGAACGTGGGCGGGGGGGGGAGGAGATGGGGAGAGGGAACAAGGGAGCAGATGGGGCGGGGGAAAGCAAGGCAGATGCAGCAGCATATGCGCGACATGGCATGCTGATGAAAAGAGGGAGAGGCGCAGCGGGCAGCGAGCGAGCTACCTGACTTTGGGGTCGCTCTCGTAGTTGTCGGCGCCGCGCTCGCTGCCGGCCAGGTCGATGAAGGAGAGCTTGCCCCACAGCTTGGCGGGCGGGCCCTCCTTGTCCGCGAGGCCGCCGGCGCCGCTGCGGCGCGCCTTGAAGGCGTTGTCGGGCTCGCTCTTGGGCTTCTTGATGATCATCTGCAGGATGGCGTGCGAGCGCGAGGACTCCTCGTTGGCGCCCGTGGAGCCCGTGCTGCGCGCGCTGTTGGCGCGCTCGATGAACGCGCTGACCTCGCGCACGCTGGACACGCGGTGCTCCTTGAGCCCCACGATGCACACCTGCTGCTTCGCGTCCTCGCGCGTCTGCAGCTTGCTGCTCTCGCGCGTATGCGCACACGAACACGCACACGTGTAAGCACACAGACAGCACACGTTCACACACACACGCAAGCACGCACACACGCACGCACATGCGAGCGCGACCGGGCGTAAGTGCGGCCAGCACGGGTGAGGCCCAGGGGCAGGCCCCTCCAATGGTCTCTCAGCTGGCTTGCTTCCTCACATCTTTAAACATCAAGGCTGACAAGCCTGGCACAAAGGGCAGCCTGCCTGCCTAGCCGGCGGGGCGAGAGGGGCAGCCGGGTCAGTGTCTCTGCTGGCCAACATATCCAATGGGTTTGGAGAAGGCTAACGGCGGCCGAGGGTGGCAGTGGTATTGGTGGGATGCAGACAGCAGGAAAGGGACGGGGATAGGGACTCGCGACAACATGGGGGTGGGTGGGGACAGTTCTTTTTCCCGGGTCTGGGGTGCGCGGG
>WELA01006660.1:3973-34241 GCA_009602735.1 Mesotaenium endlicherianum
CCAGGCACATCCCCCCCCCCCCCTCCCCAACTCCGCTCTCCTGCCTACTGCTACTGCTGCTGCTGCCGGCCCAAGCACCTCGCTCAGCTCGTGGGGAGGAAGGGGGTGCAGGAGGGGGGCATGGAGCTGAACACGGCGTCGTACACGGCGCTGCTGCTGCTGCACTCGCAGGCGGGCCAGATGCACGCCGCGCTGGCCGTGTGGGACCGCGCGCAGGCGGCGGGCGCGCGCTTCACGCGCTTCCAGTACGCCATGCTGCTGCACGCGTACGTGCAGCTCAACGACACCGCGTCCGCCGCCGCCCTCTTTGACCAGATGGTATGCTCTCTCTCTCCCCCGTCCCACCTCCAGCCACACAGAAGTGTAATAGCAGCAGCAACAGCAAGCACCCCGCCCATGCCCACACTGCCGCTTACACGGGTCTTCACACCTGAAACCCCTGATTGGTGCAGGTGCGCGAGAACGTGCAGCCGGACGGGGTGGTGTACAATATAATGGTGCAGGCGCTGTGCCGCAACGGGCAGATGGACCGCGCGCTGGCGCTGCTGCCGCGCATGCGCCGCGCCGGCATGGGCGCGGACATGCGCCACACGTACACCACGATCATGAGCGCGTTTGCCAAGGAGGGCAACACGCGCATGGTGGAGCAGCTGCTCACGGACATGCGGCTGGCGGGCCACGCGCCCTCCACCTCCACCTTCAACGTGCTTCTGCAGGCCGTCTGCGACAAAGGCCAGGTATGTATGTGTGTTTGGGGGGGGGGGGCCTGCTCTTTCACCCCTCCCTGCTTGCCCAGCAGGAAGCCCTATGCTGTCTATCTGTCTGCCTGGGAGCTGGAGGACCGCCAGAGTGATGCTTGGACTACTGTCGCACTGGAGTGGCGCAGATGGGCAAGGCGATGCGGATGCTGGAGGACATGGGCGACGCGGGCCTGAAACCGTCCCAGGCCACTTTCACCATTCTCATGGACGGCTTCGCCCGCGAGGGCAATGTGGCGGCAGCCCTGGACTTGTTCCAGCGCATGAAGGCCACGGGGCTTCCTGCAGACGTGGCAGTCTACGGTGCGCTCGTCAAGGTCTGCTGCAGAGCCGGGCGCATGCAGTCGGCAGCCGCTCTCATTGAAGACGCAGCGGCTGCAGGCGTTGGGCCAAACCCGCAGCTGTACACTCTTGTCATTGACGGGTCAGTTGCAGTCACCCCCCCAACACACGCGCGAGCATGCTCCTGTGACGTTGGGCCTGATGAGGAGCCTGGGACATGTGCACCGTGATGCGGAAGGAGAGCGCACTCTGATTGGGTTGGACGGGAGAGGGGGAGTGCAGGTGGGCCAAGAGGGGGGACGTATGGCAGGCGGAGGAGGTCATGCGCGAAATGACTCAGCGAGGTCTCCAGCCTGACGTGTACACCTATGGATCGCTGCTGTCAGCTGCATGCCGAGCTGGCGACATGCCTGTGAGTTCTCTCTCTCTCTCTCTCTCTCTCTCTCTCTCTCTCTCTCTCCCTGCCGCTCTCATACTCCGTATAACCTCTCCTGCAGTTGATATATCTATTGCTGTTGACTTTGAGAGGTATGTAATTGTGCAATATATTGGATTGCTCGTTCTTGGGCCGGCAGAGAGCAATGGAGTTTTTGGAAGAAATGCACAAAGTGGGAATAGAGCCCAACCTGCACTTGTACACGACGCTCATCTCTGGCTGGTCCTGGGCCGGGTTTCCCGAGAAATCTCTGGAGGTTTTTGCTTCGCTCAAGGCTGCGGGGTTGGAGCCCGACGACACGGCATACCGGAGCATTCTCACGTGCCTGCTGGAGCACGTGTCCAGCAGTGCTCACAATCTCAACGACCATGTTGTTGCAATAGCTAACGAGATGGCTGCTCACGGGGTGCCTGTAAGAGTAGACACAGCCCAGCACTGGCACCAGTGCCTGAAAATTGTTGAGAAACAAGGTGGCCCCCTCACCGCAGCATTGCTGCCTCTCTTTCCGCCTCGATGGGAGACGCACTGATGGTGCTCCCACCGTCTGAATTGCCTGGTTCTCAACTGATCTGTAAACTACTTATTGCTATAGTATCTACCGTGCAGCTTTTTGTCAACTTCTTGTCTATTGTAATTTAACGTTGTAATTGTTCCTTCTAGGTGTAGCTATTTCTTTCACGTGACATGCGTGCATCAGTCAAATGGGGGCGCAATATGTCCCTATCGTGCATGACTTGACTTTGGCCCATTTGGACAGAGTTTGTGAAAGTGGTCCTCAAACTCTCGTTACCACTACATAGTGTAGCCAATAATAGAAGCTCAAATATAGTGTTAGGTTTTAGAGTGTTATGGAAGTCTAATCTGTTCACGCTGTAGTGTTCTTCAATCACCTAGTGTTGGGCGCCACACAAATTGCTGTGTAATGGAGTATTGCATGGGTCATCAATGTCTTGCAATAATTCGCGTAGGAGGAGTAAAAGAGAACAATAAATGGAACTAGGTTCGTGGTGTCGTGCGGTAGGCGGTCGGGTGCGTATCATTGACACAAGCAATGCATAATATGCAAGCAGGCTTTGCTCCAATGAAGTTTATAATACATGTGGCTTTATAGCCAAACGACAGTCAAGAGTCAAATGTTTTAATTGAGGGAGTGTGTACTCTCCAGACAGCGCACCTCAAGACTGTAATCTGGTAGGAAAACAACTAATGAAGTCTGGCCCAAAAGATCACTGGAAGCACATCATGATCTTCAAGAGTAGACCTATGGCAGAGGGTATAAGCTGTGACTTTGCTCACCACTTGTGAAGTTAATCTAGTAACTGGAAGCCAGCAAAGCTTGCTCTCCACAAGAGAGAGACTAAGTGGTCCTGAAAACACAAGAGATAAAAGTGTAAGCTTTATTGATAATCTCTGTGATTTACAATTGGCATAATGGGACTTCTAAAAAGATGTTCCTCTAGGGACATCTCTAGTAATTATACTCCTGGAAACCCGACGTCATATGCGGCGGATCCAATGCATGTAGTCATTCTAGGACGCTCTCCTATGTCCACTAATGTGTACAAGGCATGTACTATAGCACTCCTTTAGGCTAAGCATAACTCAAACCAATCAAAGCAAAGCACGTAAAATATGCTAAGTGTCTCTCATTGGTGGAGCTTACCTTGGGTGGTTCTACCTAGATAGCGCCTCAAAAGTGAATCTGGAACTTGAGGAAGCTTCCTCTAGGGGTAGGTGATGCAGTCACCAAGTTATAGCCTCAATGATGCACTTATACTATGGAAATGCAAGACTTATGTAGTCTAAAGGGCTCGCGGATTTGTGCGCACAAAGCTAGGGGTCCTTGGGGTCACGGATAGTCAACATTGTCACCTTTGGGTGCATTGAGTCACAAGTTGGCCATTTGGTGCGATTCCGCTAGGTGCCGAAAGGGGTGCGGACGAGATCGCGTCTATCTCGCTCGATCATTAATCAAATGACGCGAAACCGGTGCCATTTGGAAGATGCTTTGACGCGCTACACTTTGGTGACTTCGAAATCTAGAGAAGGTCAACATATGGATGCGTAAAGTCAATGCAAAGTTGGTCTTCCTAGGTTGCTGGTTCACACACGTAGAGCTTGGTTTTGTACGTCAACCTCGACTTAATAAACCATGACAGTGGTAAGTTGGAGGGAAATCGTGGCAACTATACGTGCCTGCAATGTAGGAAATTAGAAAGATTGTCTTTGTTAAGCACTGTTATGGGAGGAAGAAATTGGACTACAATTTAGACATACATTGCTACCCTTACGTCAATTACATCAAACTTGCAGACTTGCAAGTGTTTTTTTGTGCCATGTTCATTGACTATCCTTTTAACTTACTGGTCAATTTCACTTCAATTTTGGTTGAAGATCTCGAATAAACGTCTCTAGTTTCTTACAGTTTTTTCTCCCACTTTGTGCACAGTTATGTGAACATACATATATTAAAATCATATGCGTGAACATGTATGTATATCTGTGTGTGTGTGTGTGTGTGTGTGTGTGTGTGTGTGTGTGTGTGTGTGTGTGTGTGTGTGTGTGTGTGTGTGTGTGTNTGTGTGTGTGTGTGTGTGTGTGTGTGTGTGTGTGAGTCCCTACATTGGAGGAACCTAATTGGGTTATGGACGCATGATGCCATCCATTGGCAAACGATGTAAGTATGGTGAGGGGTCAATGCTGAGAATCAGAAGCACAACGTGCAATGGTTTTGGTATATTAACCATGTCCTTTCTGTATTTTCAAGAAGAATGTAAGATAAGTACTTTTTTCCTGGTGATGTAAAGTGGGTCCGTGAGTTGTCGATATTGCAATTTGGCATCAAATGCACACACGACGATACATGTCTAAAGTTATGAGCAAAATAAGAGTCAATACTTGGAAGCACTTGGAAGATAAAGATACGCTTTCTCGAATGTATGACCTTTGTTTCCGGGGCCCCCACTGGGGTGCACTGGGGTGTCGCCTGCATCTATAACATATTGCTGTACCGACACGGCTGTTAGGATGACGTCCTTGACAGAGGCTAAACTTTCCCTACGTTGACAAGACTGGCTTGTTTGCCCCGCTGCCGTTGAGCCCATGCGTTGGACTGGCCCATAGTGGCCCATAGCGGGGACATATTGAAGTCGACATGCATACATGTGCTCGCAGCATCACGGAGCTGGGAGGCACCCTTGGGGCATCCCCTTCCTCCCAGGAAGTACCTATCGACTGCCATCGTGATCATACGTGTATTTATAGCGTAACGCATCATACACCAACAAACCCTAGTCACCTCTATATTGCTCGCCTTCCTTCGCTATTGGCGGTCTAGTGAGTAACTTACAGCGTTTCTTAGTAAGAGTGCCTGTTCCGCCAGACTGTGGTTCAGTGCAGGATGCCGCCGCAGCAGTCACCAGGTAGCCCGAGTAAGTCTAAGAACGTTACGAAGACTGTCAATGGCAGCCATCAGTTCACAATACAGGGTTACTCGTTGGCCAAGGGGATGGGAGTTGGTAAATATATAGCTAGTGATACGTTTGAAGTTGGGGGATACAAATGGGCTGTTTACTTCTATCCAGATGGAAAAAACGCGGAAGACAACTCACAGTATGTTTCACTGTTTATTGCACTGGCTAGCGAAGGAACAGATGTCAGGGCCCTCTTCGAGTTGACTATGCTAGATTTAAGCGGAAGAGGAAGGCACAAAGTACACTCTCACTTTGATCGCGCCTTGGAGTCAGGACCCTACACTCTCAAGTATAGGGGTTCTATGTGGGGATATAAACGTTTTTTCAGACGTGCTGTCCTCGAGACGTCTGATTACCTCAAGGATGACGCCTTGAATATTACATGCACAGTAGGGGTAGTGGTCTCTGAGACAGAGGGTGCCAAACAACTTCCTGACATTCCTGCACCTCCACCCGTGTCCGGCAAAAAGTGGGGTGCTTTACTGGAGAGTGGGGATAAGTGTGACGTTTCGTTCGACGTAGGGGGGGAGATTTTTCATGCTCATAGATTAGTCCTGGCCACGCAGTCGCCTGTTTTCGAGGCATTGCTTTATGGCCCAATGCGGGACAAGAGAGAAGGAGACATTCCTGTGACAGATGTGGAGGCACCTATCTTCCGACGACTTTTGCAATATATCTACACAGAGGATTGGACTGAAGATGCACCAGATCCAATTATAGCACAGCATCTCTTGGCAGCTGCTGATCAATATGGACTAGAGCGGTTGCGGGTTATTTGCGAGGGGAAACTTTGCAAGACAGTAGACGCCGAGACTGTCGCAACAACCTTGGCTCTGGCAGAACAACATAATGCGCAACAGCTAAAGAGCGTCTGCTTGCAATTCTGTGCACAAAAAGACAATCTCGCAAGTAGGTTATCCTCTCCTTGCCACTTATGCTGCCTCAAAGTCTTATGTGGTGTTGCTACGCAAAGCATACTTCCGTTGTTTTAGACGCACCTGTAGATGTCATACCTCAACTCCAAGTGTGTGTCCACATGGTCTTGATGATTTGATTTCAGAGCCATGACTGTCTCTACCACAGGTACATACATCGTCCCAGCCTTGTGAGATGGACCTGCTAATGAGTTAGTCATGTGCCTGATTACATCTGGGTGTTTTGTGGCTTTCAGGTGTCATGCAATCGGAAGGGTTTGAGCATTTGCGAATAAGTTGCCCATCATTGCAAGCCGAACTTTTGAGGGCTGTGGCTGGAGTGGATGGGCGAGATAAGGCGGGTGGGAGAAAGTTAGGGGATCTTCCTTGGGATAGTGCCGATGATGGTACAGACGCAAATGGGAGGCGGGTTCGACCCAGGCTCACTAGCTAGGTGTACATTTCTCTTAGCAAGCATGTAGGGTCTGTGCAGGCAGTTCATTGTGGGTAGAAGAGGTTAGTCAGCAGAAGGGTAGGTATGGTAGATGAGATTAGCTTTGTACTAGTGCACTAGCAGATGCAGCTCTATCATTGGCACAGCCTTTCGTGCTGTTCTTAGCTGAGAGTCTTAACAGCATGTATGTACATTTTCAGATAGAGAGCACAATGTTAGGGGTCCTTCACTCATTGGCACTGTCCTTGTTTGTGGGAAGTGGTTAACATGGAAAGCAACTGAGATAAATTTGTCTCGTACGGATGAGATACTGGAGGGGGCCAATTTCATTTTCCTGTATTGCACTCTGCTTGTGTTGACTTGATCCTTCGCTTATCTGTTGCACTTGTTTGCATAGGGGTGCAGTCACCCAGTGCTCAATTTGTGATCACATCTGAAGGGTTATATGCAGTAAACAAGACGTGCAGCTGAATATAACAAGATTTTCTATTGCAAAGGTACACAAGAACCACCACAAGGATGTGGATGGGACTGTATCTGAATTCAAATGGCAAAAGGTATGTAATTGATTTCACTTCATGACGTACAGTTCTGTCCATTTAAGAAAGTATAACCCTCATCACAATCTCCAGTACATAAATAGATGAAGTGGTTACAAGTACAAAGCAGCTGACGGCAAATCACAATGAAAACTGATGTCTTTACCTTTAAGCGGTAATAGAGCAATCAAACGTTGAGCCTTATGTAAGTTGAGCTAAGAGAAAGAAATATACATAATATAGTAAGGATACATAATGCACGTCCTCAATTTGCAGAGTGCTGTTTGCACTTGTTAGGTCCGAAGTGTTCGGCACTGCTTCGGACAATCTTCCCGCAAGAAGCACAGAAGTGGTTGCGGCAAGCCCAGCATAGCATATGATTGTTGTTGCCCTCCTGCAAGCACCAAAACAATTGCACAACTAAGCATCTAATCACCAACACCACGTCATCCTTCCAGCACCCATGTGAGCATGGTACGTTCAAAGTCACTACTTTCTAGTAGCACAAGCACTACAAGTGGTTCTCAGACACTCACTTTCAGATTCTGCTGATGGCAACTGGGACATAATCTTCGACGAGCAGGCCACATGGCAACAGCTGCCTGCGCAAACTGGCCCCTCACATCCATCTCCGGCTGTTGATTTTGGCGCTCCCATGCATCCACATCCTCTTGCTCAAAGAGCACACACTTTCCGCTTCTGCATTCGCAGCAACAGCAGGAACAACAGGAACCCCCCAGCCATCAGCAGCAGCACCATCCCTGTCCTGATTTCCATCCAGGCCTCGAAAGACGGTACGTACCACTTGCACGGAGCACCACTTTGCCTGGACCCCCCCCCAACTTGCCATCAGCTCTTTAGATGCTTAAGGCAGGGAGGGCGAGAGGTACCCAAAGTGATCGTAGCCATTGATGGCCTTGCCACACTTGTAGCAAAAATAGGCGTTGCAGTTGGCGCACGTCATCTTGTTGCAGCCTTCCGTCTTGGAGATGGCCATCCTGCACTTGGGGCACCTGCTCGCCTCCCTGGAGACGTACTGCAGGTTCTGCATCTCGTTCAGCAGGTCCTTCTCCCGTCGCCGCTGCTCCTCGTCCGCGGTTCTTCCCGCCCTCCTGCTCTGTCACGCCATCAGGGGAGAAGTGGAGGGGATTGAGGACCAGAGAGGGGCTGGGTAGTCATAGGAGAAACTACACTTTCATGCCTGCTGAACATTAAAGTGGCCCATAAGCAGCGGCCCCCGGGATACAAACACGACAGAGACCAGAAGGAGCAGCAGAGTGCTTACCTGCATGACACGCAGGCGGGCAGCAGCATCCATGCACGGATTTCCGGAGTGCCAGCTGTCGCGGCAGAGGCCACAGAAGGAGAAGAAGCACTGCGAGCACTGTGCGTGGTTGCCGGACGTGTCCTCCAGGCACGGCGTGCTGCAGCGCGGGCAGTACACCAGGTCCTCCATGGTGTCCAGAGTCCGCTGCAGCGTGAGCGACTCCCAGCGAGCGAACGCCTCCTTGTCCAGCACCTCCCGCAATAGGCCTGGAGGCAGCGGTGCCTTGCAGCTAGTGTCGGGACATGTGAGGGCGGCAAGCGTGCCGTCCGCCACGTGCGTCACTGCGAGAGCCGTTGTGCAGTCCCAGCAGAACATATGGAGGCAGGGCAAGCGCACGAACTCCAGACCTGCACCCTCGTCCCTCCTGCATCAGTGCTGCACTTGCCGTCCTGGTGGCGACGGACAGGCCTCCACATGCCTGCACTGAAGTCGTACCTGGCTTGTCACAGAAGCAGATGTTGCACAAGAGGAGGGAGCGCCGGAACTCAGCCAGCTTGCGCTCTTCATTGTAGCGCATGAGGAGTGTGACGTCCTGCTCCAGCGACACGCTCTCTGGCACCGTCCTCTCGTCCTCATCCGCACTTCCTCCCGCTCTAGGAGATGCCCCATATGAATCCAGCTCTATCTCACTTTTGATGCCCAGGTGGGAGAAGCAATCCCTGGACAACCAGTCCGCCCACAAGTACACTACCACCTGTCCTGCATGCTGGGACCACAGCACATCCAAGCCCTCACACAGGCGTGACAATTTGCTCCTACTGAGCCAGAGACATGAGAGCCTGAACCTGGGTGCTGTCCTGGAAGGATAGGAAGCCGGAAATACGCACAGGAGGTGCATGGGAGGCAGATGCTGAACAGTTACTGCCTCACTAGTGCATGCTTCCCCCCCCGGCGGGGACGGACACTGAGGCTGCTTTCCCTTGTCTACCTTGGGCTTGATTGGTGATGCAACAGGCAGCCCAGTGCCGTCTTCCCTCTCCTCCCCACCTGCTGCAGCATCAATGCCTTCATGGAGGGACTGGGGTAGGCGGGCAACAATCTTGACTGCCTCTGTCAGCTCCACATGCACTGCAATCTGGAGGACCACAACAACACGCAACTGGATAAGGAAGCTGACTGTACAGCTCCATTGTCTCTCCAAGTAACATGCCACACCGGATGCCGGTACATAACCTGGCACACATGCAATACATGTGCCATGACTTTTACTATAATACCATCAGCAGCAGATTTTGTCATCATGGACAATTTTGAACAATTTCACGCCTTGCTTCATCAATAATTTGAAAGAGGTGCTTTGCCTGAACATGATAAGAAGTGAGAGTACATACAAAGACAACGGTGGAGTCGAGCTGCTGAAAGTCATCCCCAAAGATAGACTTCAGGGCCTCCAGCTGCACACGAGTGAGTTTGTAGGACTATCAAGGATTATTTAGAACCACCTACAAATGGATGTCTGAGATAGAAGCAGAACAACACCATGTTTAAGACTTATACTGCTGGACATCTATCTATCTGTCGCTCGATGCTGAACAATCAAGGCAACATTCAATCTGCGCCAAACTGTCTGTGCGCTTATACAATCTTCTTCTTCCCGGTCATGCAATCACACGTGTTGTAACAGGAAAGTGATCACAACTCTGACTGGAAATTCTTCATACTAGCCCAGCTATCACTCAGTTTTGCACCTTCATGCTAATTTAGCAGTTTAACTTACCTCATATTCCTGATCTTGTATGTTCTGAGCAATTTCTTCTTCGGGCATGCCTTCCACCACGCCAAGATCCAGGGTTCTCATTCTTTCCAGAAGATCAGTTGCTGGGGCTTCATCATTCTGTTCCTCCTCTGCCTTTGAGCTGCCTCTGTCCTCCGGATTGAGAACAGCCTCTTCCGTCTTCTCGTCTGCAGCACCTTGTAGAGGTGAACCTTGAAGTTCCATACCGCAACCAGGCAGTGAGAGACTACCTCATGGTTTAATAGTCTAGTACCAAATAGCGAAGTCAGCAAGCCTTGACTGACTATGAACGCAGTCAAGGCACTCAAATTCTCTCGCTTAAGAGAACAAAGAGCTGGAACAGGAAGACGCCCAATTTCCTCACTTGAAAACTTAACGCCATATAACTGAAGGATTAGTGCAAGCGAACAGCCAAGTTGCTAATCACCATCAAGTTCCTTCTGCAGTACGTAAAGAGACTGTCGCAGCGAGCGAAACTTTGAAGTCATTGCATTTTTTATTTGAATTTTGCTTTGAATGTATTTGACCTCTGCTTGCAAATTGGATAAAACGCACCAAAGGTGCAAGCCATGAGCGCATATGCCTTCTCTTAGCTATCTATTACCCGGTAAGAGATTTGGGCTCCACATGCAGCACGAGACAAATGTTGGAGCTTATCAATCATTGTCCATTGGAATAAAAAGGGCAGGGATGATCATGAAGAGGAGGTGATTGATGGAGTCCCTTGAAGATGACGATTTCTTTGGGCCTCAAGATGACGACTACCAACGAACAACACCATTCAGTCGAATTCGGCCTCCAAGTAAGCAGTGCTGATGAAGAACAGCAAGCTGTTGGAGATGCGGGTAGCTCTGAGAGTAAAGTATCAATCTTGTATTACTCATGTAGCAGCCGTCATGATTAGCTCTTCATTCGACATGCAGGCTTTCTCCTACAGCCAGCATACACCGTAGCACGAGTAGGCGGACTTGAGTTAACCAGATGCTCACTTTGCGTGGTAGCAGTATAATTCATGCCTTTCACAACGACGTCTGATAACTTGCAGCATCGCTGGCTGTGGATTGGCAGGAGTAGAAGGTGCTCCTCAGAACCAGTTCTCTTCATTTGGGGCCCAGCAGGGAGGCAATCAGAGGAACTGGAAGCAGTTTCCACCAGAGCCCGTGCTGTCGGGCTATGGGGCAGGACTGGGCCCCGGTGGTGGGCAGCATGATGGTAGTAGAAGTAGGGCTGCCATCGTTTCGGAACTCAAGCTTGGCCCCATTGGACACAAAGACCAAACCCTGAATCAGCGCATCAATTTTCAGCAGGTGTGTCTCAGTCAGTTTTTCTCAACAGGAAGCTGAAAGAATGATCAAGCAGAAACTTTACGCATGAGCCATTGGTCTGAAGGTGACCTTGAGGCGGATCATACAGGTCCAAGTGGTTACTTAGCAGCATGGCGTGATGGAGTGCCTTGGAGTCAGACAGCACTAATGACACGCGGGGTGCTGCTTGAAGGGGCCAGCCAACAGAGGTGGCATGCTTCAGCCGCGGTGCTGACGGAGTGGTGCATGTCAATGACCGCAGATGCCTGGTGGGCTCCCTTGCTCCCTTGTGCTGATTTGCCTGGCCATCTAATCAACTTACTCTCTCTCCGGTGCTGGGCAAGCGTTGCCAGAGGACATCATGTGATACCTGTCTTCCACGCTCACGCGCGCGGACGCGAGTGTGTGTGTGTGTGTGCGTGTGTGTGTGTGTGTGTGTGTGTGTGTGTGTGTATTTGTTCAGCGCAAGTTCAGAGCTGAGGTGCTCCATGAGCAAGGAGCTGATCTCAACCGTGGCTTTGAGCAGTACATTGAGAAGAGCGAAGGTAACACTTCTGGTTGTCTTTATAGCCAGAGCAACAGGTGTTCATCACAGGAGGCCAGCTGAACACAATGTGGAGGGGTGGGGCTTGCAGAGGGCGAGGCCGCGCCCCTGGAGCCTCTGCTTACCGCCTTGCAATCCTCCTCCTTGCCACTCGCCGACATTCACTTTGTGGTTAGTCACCCGCCTCTCTCCAGCGCTTGCGGCTGTCTGTAGTCACTGTGTCGTATCCGTGCAGTCGAAGAGGGCGGGGTGGGGGCGGAGCCTCAAGCAAGGGGAGGGGGGGGTGTCGGGTGTGGGGTGTGGGGTGTGGGGGGGCGGTGGGCCCTGGATGCAGACTTATCGCAACAACCTCAACAAGGTGCGCAAAGTATGCCCGGACTCTCATTTTCTGCCCCTCTCTCTCTCTCACGGGGTAAGTAAATTACTGGAGTGTAGACTCCCTCCTCACTCTGTCACTCTCTCACCCACCGGGCACTCATACCGGGGTGACGTGGCACAGATCATGGGGCTGGCCTACAGCCGCGAGGAGGAGTGGGAGATGGGCGTGCACAAGAGGGGGGACACCGTGTACCTGGATGTGCACCGCCTGCCGCAGCGCTCCTCGCAGCCGCCCAACCAGAGGCTCTTGTACGCTCTGCTCTGCTCTGCTCTCTTCTCGTGTCACCCGCCATCCTCCCGCCCTTGTTTCCTTGGAGCCATCCCGAGCAGCCAGAGTTGGGACAAAGGGGCTTCGTGTGCGTGTGTGTGTGTGTGTGTGTGTGTGTGTGTGTGTGTGTGTGTATGTGTGTGTGTGTGCGCAGCTGCTACTACGGGTACGCGTTTGAGCAGCTGGCCACGCGGCCGCCCTCCTCTGTGGAGGAGCAGGCTGCCGGCGTGGTGAACGCCAACGTGGAGTTCTGTGCGCTGATGAAGACGAAGCTGGAAGGGCACCGCATCGTGATGGGCGCAGAGATGGACTGCTACGAGCGCGACGCGCGCAACCAGATGCGCTACGTGGAGCTCAAGACCAGCCGCAGCGAGGTCTGCCCCCCCTGCCCTCCCCTCCCCTTCCGGCGCCTGTGCTGTTCTTGCTGCATCGCGCTTGTTGCGCATCTCCATCCTCTCTCTCTTTTGACCAGGGGAAGCGGTAATGGACCTGCAGATGGTGGGGCGCCAGGTAGAAACGTTCGAAAGGAAAAAGCTACTCAAGTTCTGGGTATGCTCTCCCTCCCTCCCCCCCTCCCTCCCCCCCCCATCTCTCTCTCTCTCCATATGTGTGTGTGTGTGTGTGTGTGTGTGAGTGTATGTGTGTTTGTGTGTGCGCGTGCTTGTCTCGCGCATCATTCTGCAATTATATTGAGCCACTTGATAGCAGATGTCATGAGAATGCAGCTAGTCTCAGTTGATAGGAGGGAGCGGAGGGAGGTGGCAGATCCAGTCGTTCTTGGCGGGGGTGCAGCGCGTCGTCTGTGGCTTCAGGTGCTTCTGAATCCCCTTTGCTCCTACCTCTGCGTTCGCCTGATCTGATGCAGGCCGTGAGTTTTTTTCCTGCAAGCTTATGCTGCCAACTCTGACCCACTCACCTCACATCTCTAAGGAATGTACCAAGCTGGAACTAGCATGGTGTCACTTATTTGGGACCCTGACTCTGGCTCTCATTTGGCTCTGGCATGGCCCGTAGCCTTTCATTTGTGAGGCTACAATGCTTGAATGTGGAGGTGGGGCCGGGATGGGGGTGGGTTTTGGGGNCTGAGCGACATCACCAACCGCGTCAAGCAGCGCGACCTGTGGAAGGTGCGTGCCCCTCTCCCACTCTGCTAAAGAAGGGTTTTTTGCTCTGCTTCAGCTTGTGTCTCGTCTCAGGTGTGTGCTTCGTGTCTGGCCGGCCTTGTATAGATTGCATATCTGAACCAAGTCTGTGGCGGGGGATGGGCGGTGTGTGCAGGGAGGGGTCTGCCTTGCATTTACAGACCGAGTCTTGGGCTGGCTCTATGGCGGCACAGACCATGGTGAGTGTAAGTTGACCAGTCTCTGCTTCGAATCGTGCACAGTTGCGGCTGAAGATTCTGCCGCTGAATCGAAAGGTGCATGTTGGCGCGGTCAATAGAATATGTGGGGAATGAAGCCTTCTGTTGCTGTGCCTCTTGAAATTGTGTGTTCATGTGATGGCAGGCAAAAACTACGTGCTGCGGTATACACCTGGCGCTCATTCTCTGGTACTGCTGGAAAGCAATTACTGTCCTCCAGCTATTGAAAAACATTGCTCTTAAAATACTCTATCGTTCATTGGCAGTAGTACCCATTGCCATCAAGTTTGTTCATGATTTTTAACCTCTATGGCATATTTGAGGTCAGGATGTTGTGAAGATTGTTGCTTAAGAGTGCACGATGGATTTCTCAACAACGAGGCTAGAGTGGATGACCATAGTGGTTAGAATCAAAGCATGTAGCATTCTTTGCGCGTCGATAGAGCACATGTTTATTGTCGTCTAGGTTTGGTCGTCAAATACTGGCCAACAAGTGAGGCTATGAAATGTTTGGAAGAGTTGGAGCAATAATGCCCGCATGTGAACGAGATCCTCCGTGCTAGATAGCAGATCATGCCAAATTCATTTCCTAAATTTTACCTGCACTAGTCCTTCTAAGCCATGTACAAAACAGAAGGCAAAAAAAGCGGAAGTTCTAGTAGAAATTAGATCCTCTTTAAGGTGGTGTGAAGGCAAGCAAAAAAAGGGCAGTGCAATTTTCCTACCTATTTGACCTTTCGAGGAAAACCAGGATGGACAAAAGCATGTACTTTTTAACGGGCTTTTTGCCTGAGTTGATAGGTTCACAGTTGACAGGAATTGTAGTTTGCAAAAATCACGTCAAAGCAATTGATGAAGAAAACAGAATTCCAAGAAAATTGACTGCACGGGCTTTCGCTCTACTCTCAAAAGGACAAGCTTACAATACTCCGAATTCTCTAGCAAACATATGCTGGCCTGGTCGAGCCTCTCGCTCTTAGCCGCCCTTGCCAATTGTACATTGCAAGCTGGACTTTCTCAATTCTCCATTGATATTTTTTTTCACTCAAACTTCTCTTGCATTCAGCAATTAGACATTTGCGAGATCAGACAACATCCTAATCTCGACCATAAACAATGCCGGCTAGGGATTGGCGGATGTTAAATCCATGACTTTGACAACACTGACAAGGCCCCCAACTTTCTTTTATGTGCATGCTTTTTGCAAATAAGTAGTCGTGTGACATTCTGTTTCCAAATGTCGAAGTACCACTGGCAATTTTCAGTTGCATATTGTGTCTTATGAGACTGTTGCCCGTAGTAAGTTCGAAGCTTAAGCACCTCAACGTTACAACTCACTCTTACCTCATACATGCTCCTTGTATGGCCTTAAATGAACCCTCTCACTTCAGACATACTTCTCATTTGGCGTTAGGCCAACAACACCAACAATATACAAGAGTCCTCACTACGACTTCTTCCTGGTTTACCACCGGGAGTATGAGAGTATTTCATTGTCAAGAGGTGAAATTCTCGGATTTATGAAAGACGAACTTTTGCAAAAGCATTTGCCAAGACGATTTTCATTAATAAGGTACTCACAAGAGATACTCCATACACACTGACACATTGCGACTCTCACCATGACATGCTTTCCCAAAGCACCACACCCATGCTCGAAGCTGTCAGCTGCAAAGCAGCTAAAAAGTCAATCAGCTAGAACATCGGACTGGCGAGCGGTTGGAAAGGCCATGCTTGGTCTAGGGTCCTGGCGGACACCGGGAGGGAGTGGGCTAGACCAGCTGAGCTCAAAAGGCATCCTGCCTGCCGGCCTTGCTGGGCTATTCAGTGTGGCCAAGGAGTCAACAATACAGATGCCGAGAAAGCACCCTGTGAAGTGGCTGCCCTAAGGCACATAAAGAGCGCCCCCAGGAGAGGGCTCCCAGACTAAGAGACCTCAGGTGGCAGCTGCAGGCTGTCCGCGCGTGCCTTGCAAGCCCTGCACACCCTCTGCACGATCGAGCAGCAGCACTATAGAACCAGAGCGCAGTGGTGGACCCCTCAAGCAGCACCAGCAGACGTGAAGCAGCAAGATCCCTGCCCTATTCCCCTCTCTACAGGCTGCCCTGAGCGCCTCCAATTTGTTCCAGGCAATAAACCCTTGGGCTTAGAAGAGGGAGGGGAGGGGGGTGTACTGCAGGGGGCCTGAAGCAGAGATCCCTGCTCACCTCAGACTCCGGCACTGCGTCTTACTGACACGCGCATCCACATGCGCTGCTTGGCAACAACTGGCTCTCGAAGTGTATGGCTCTAACAAGTATTGGCACAAAACCACTGGCGACAGTGTGCAAGGAGGCCAGCAAGTAGCCGCTCAAGAGGCTACAAATAGAAGGCTTGAATCACACACCCATGCAGGAGAAGGGAGGAGACAGCAGGAGAAAACAGGGGGGAGAAGATGAACAAGACGTGGGTCATAGTAGAGAATAATTCTGCACTTGTGGAACGGGGGAGGAGGGTGGGAAGAAGGGAGGTCTAGAGCAGCCACAATCATCTTGTATGAATTTCACATCACTGCAGAAAAGCATGTGTTTTCATTAAGGGTGAAACCCTAGGCTCGTTTCCTAGTTCGTGAGAAGGGAGACAGATGGCAAATGATAGGGAGCAACTGCAGAGCTCCTCCCATCCTGTTGCTGGTGCCCATACAGAGGAAGTCTTGTGCATGGCTACGGCAATAGCAACACACCATCGAGCCTCCAGGTGCTGGGTTTGGAGTCTTTAAAATGAAAAGCAGCACAAGGCCTCAAGGACCCATCCATGTTTCAACTTCAAAGACAGATACATGTGCCTGTGCATCATCACAGTCAAGTATGTGAGCATATCATACGTCTTTGAAAGCAGAACTAATGGCATGTTTGCCGGACTTGCTTAAGAAGTATCATTCCACATATTTACAATCATTGACGGCAGGCGCTGCGACAAGGCCTATTCTCTCACCCTTAGCTGAGCCCTCCTCCACTCGAATCACTTATGCTTTCTGTGTAATGGTTTGTGCCAGCTTATGAGCAGAATTAGAAGCAACATGCTTGCAGAACCTCAAGAGGATTTGCTCAAAAAGTATCATTTAAGTGCAGCCCCTACCTTGGATCCCTTGACAGGCTTACAACTACACTAGGAAAGGAATGGAACGTTCGGGACACGGGGACACCCTACACTACCTACAAGTATGGAACCCTAATCCAAGAGATCAACGATCACCACTGGCACATCCTCTGCAGCCACAGTGTATGCACTCTATCACGGACTCCTCCCTCAAAGGCTTAGGCACGCGACATACGCAGGTAGTACCAAAGTTGTGGTCTCTACTTTGCATGCATCTCAAACAGCACAGTCGCTCAAAGCCAGGCTGCACACCGCCCACATCAATCCCACTCGTTAGTGCACCGTCGACATTTGTGCTGAATTTATATCATGGATTTTAGCAAGACAAGGATAGAAGTCACTAACAGCGGTAGAAGGAGACGTTACCTTCTTCCACTTAGCGATTAAGGCAGCATCAGCATACTTTTGCTCTAGGCAAAAATCATACAACTCTTTCGATATCCCTTTCCGCCGATAGTAGAGATCGAATATGTATCTGCTCTTCTGGTGAGAGATTTTGAAAATTGGCCACATAGCTTCACATTTTCGCTTGCCTTCGTGAGTTTCATTTTCGGCTGTAATCAAGAGGCAATTGTAAATAACATCAGAGCAGGAGAACCAATATTTTGGGCATGAGTGGACCGAACTGAGCAACTGAGCTGTTGGCTTGTACGCGGCAGAGAGCGGCACTTATGGAACCTACCTTCTCTCATCTTCTGCTCCAAATCTCTTAAGGTCGGCTCTATCAACTCCCAACCTTCAGGAAATTTAACTCGATTGGTCTTCACCTTAGGCATCCTTGCTTCAAATGCTTACTGGCAACAAATCAGTCTAAAAAATCCCGTCCACTCTATGTATGCTTCAGTGAAAACGTACGTTTGCACCCACACGACTCCAAAAGCACCTGCAAAGAACACTTTAAACAACTGTAGACCAGCAAACTAGATCGATTTGAGCTCGGACTAGAACACATGCAGTGCCCGACGTCCAAGGAAGGAGCTGAATTAGTGCCAATTTCAGAACAGCGACTCCATTTCAAAGAGCTGTTCTCTTCAGCCAAATCGAGGCGAATTGAACCGGAGGCCCAAATCGCAGGGGCAGAGGTGACGACTGCACTTGAATGCACTACCTCCCACCGGCACAGGCAAACAGCAGGCAACGAGACCCAGTTGACTGCAGACCGACAAAGACAGGCTGACAGGGCGGGTATGCAAACTTGGTAGGATTCGGGAATGCTCGGGGATGTAAAATGAAAAGCTGGAGCCTGGGATGCGAAAGATGAAAGCAGTGGTACGCGAACTGGGACACTCTGGAAAAAGTACCTGAAATGGACGCCGGGGAATGCCGGGGAATGACCTGGAATAAACGTACCGCAAGCATGACGGTATCAACAAAATGATGACGGCAATGATCACGCGAAGAACTGACACGAGAATAGTCTCAAATCATTTTGCGAAAAGTTAAGAATCAACCGGCAGGCGTGTTCTTTTTCACCAAAGCTTTGGTTGAATGTTCATACATTGTGCAAAGCTTGTCGCGACTGGTATCCGTCTGACGGTGCCGCACCTGCAGCGCAAGTCACGGCCGCTGTAAGGTCATAGGTTTATAAAGTGCATTTTTGAGTTTCATAAAAGTATGTTTTGATTGTATAGTAGTGTAGAGTGCAATTTTGTGGTCATTTTGATATAAAGTTCATCTAATTTGGTCAAGTATTGAGAGGGTTATGGATTTCCGAAGTTTAATTAGTCCTGAGGTCGGTTGACGACTGTCCTTAATTCGAGGTGAGCGCGACCGTCGGATTGACCGAGAGCTTCGAGCGATCGGGGCCGTTAGAGTGAATTCGAACTCTCAAATAAGTTCGGCTGACGCGGAGTGTCGACTAGGTCGATTTACCTAGAAGTTTCGGATTAGCCTAGCGCGTCTAAGTTAGTATATTCTAGATATTTCGATGCATGCATGTGGACGTCAAATCGACCCGACACGTCAGATGAGACTGATCTGGCTTTCTCACAAATATTTTGGAAGGGACGATTTGACAAGCACTTGGGAAAATCCGTTGCTAAGCGGCCCTCCCGCCTAGGAGCGAGCGGCCGTCGTAGAAAACTATAAATAGACATAACTACTTCATTTCTTATCAGGTTTCAATTTTGTAAATTTCTACGGATTTGTGATGACAAGGCCTTTCATCCTACATCATTTGTGAGCACTTTCTTGTTGAGTAATTTTCCTAAGCTTTCTTAGTGATATGCCGCTGCACTCTTTAATATGATTGCAACTAGTTCCTTTTCTCGTGAGTTACTACGCTTCCACTAGGGCACTTTGCCCCTTTCATCTGGTATCGGAGGTGGGCTAGTTTGCATATTATATTATGGAGTCGCAGTCGGCAACTGGAGGAGGCGAACATGTCGAGCATGTTGAGCGCGTGGAGCAGACGGCACCACCTTTGTCAAGGGAGCAACAAGAGATGCAGGCGATGTTGAGGCAGATGGCAAACGCAATTGGAGGAGAAGTCTATACACAGTTTCAACAAAATATGCGCCAGGAGGTAGAAAGAATGGTGCGAGTTGCTATGGGGAACGCCGCTTCGACGAGTTCGGCACCTGCACCTGTTGTACCACCAATTCATGTTAACCCAGTGGTGCAACCAATTATTCCACCCGCATCGGGAGTGCGTGCGCCTAAGCCTGAAATTTATACTGGAGAGCGTGGATCGCCACCTGTTCATCAATGGATTTTTGGAGTGAAGAAGTTTATGGAGTATTCTGCGCTCACGCCCGACAGGCAAGTCGCCTTTGTCATAACTTTGTTGCAGAAGAGTGCTGGAGCTTGGTATGAGCAACAGGAGCAACTGTCTGGAGCTCCTGCTACTGTTGATCAGCTCTTTGAAGGCTTGAAGAGGCAATTTCAACCTATTGCACCCGAGGCGACCGCTCAAGATCTATTGGTGCGCCTTCGTCAACGAGGAAGCGTTCAGGAGTACGTTTCGCGCTTCAACGAGCTGGTACTTCAATGTCCATTCATGCATAAGTCGGAGATGATGGACAAGTTCAAGAGGGGACTCAAGCCAACTGTGGCCAAGGAAGTGGCGCTTAAGGACCCTACCAGTCTTGGAGAAATGATGGCATTGACGACAAGGGTCGACGCTGTGGAGTATAGTCAGAGGCAGTGGGGCAGCCACAACTTTGGAGGATATCGACATTTTGGACCTCAAGCGCCAAGCACGAGTGTTCAAGGTCCAGTACCTATGGAGTTGGGACTTGTTCAGTACCAGCGCAGGCAGCAAAATTTTAAGCCGAGAGGACCCTGCTATAATTGCGGCAAGCTTGGACATCTGGCTCGAGACTGTCATGTGAAGGCGAAGCAACCTCAACAACAGGAAAAAGGAGGATGCCAGTAAGTCGTTCTGGGGTGTCTACTAGCGTGAAGACAAGAACTCACAAGGAGGTTATCCCTAGGAGCCTGCCGAGAAGCAAAAGACAAGATGTTGACAAGCCTATCATCGTGGAAGGAGTGGTCGACGGCAACAAGGCGTGTATGGTCGACAGTGGCGCAAGTGCAAATTTTGTGCACAAGAAGCTGGTTGTAGTGATTTGAGTTATTATATATTAGTTTGCATAAATTTTAATGTTTTCAAATATATTTGGAGTAGTATTGTGTGGATTCAAGTGTGAATAGGTACTCTAGTGACTTGGTTCATGTCCTTTGAACCTTCTAAGGCATTTTCGAAGTTAGAGGAAAGACCTAGAAGAACTCCACGTGGCAAAAGTCAAATGTGCCATTTTTAGGTGAAAAGGACATGCGTAAATTATTCTAGAAAGAGGTGGCAAGTTTTGGGATGTGTTGGGTGCCAACACATCAACATACACCTTTCTAGAAATTACTTATGTAGCAAGTATATAAACAAGAGCTAGAACATAGAAAGAGATGGGAAAATCACTCTTGTACTTGCCAAAATCCAGAAATATATTAACTTTCAAGAAGCCATCTCTCTTTCAAGAAGCTACCACTTGTGTTCAAAGATCCTTGTCTTGAATAGATAAAGTATTCTGTTTTACTAAGTACTTTATCTATCTGTTTCACTACAGTGGTATCGGAGCTAGGCACTTTGGTAGCACAAGAAGATGGCCGATCCTCAAGACCAACAGCAAGCTTTCGAAGGAAGCCCTTCCTCTCCAAAACACCCTCCTCCAGCGCCGATGGGAGAGCCCACTCAAGAAAATCTGCAACAACAAGAAGCACCACAAGGAGGAGCACACCCTCCTCCAGCGCCGATGGGAGAGCCTGCTCAAGGAAATCTGCAACAACAAGAAGCACCACAAGGAGGAGCACCGTCCAATCCCGTGGCAGTCGCTATAGCAAAGTTGACCCCACCATAAGGAGTTCCCGCAAATGAGTGGGCAGCCTTCCTAATGACCGTCCACAACCAAGTGGGCTTGGCCACCTATGGAGCAACCGTGCAAGCGTCAAGAGAAGCTATGGCTGCCATGGTTGCCCCTATTGCGAGCAATGCTCAAAATCCAGCCCCGGCTCAAGCGCCTCCACAAGAGCCAACGAGAGCAAGGAAACTCATCAAGCCCGGCAAACCCGACACTTTCAACCCCGGGAAAGGTGCCAACCTGAATTTATGGCTCTACCAAGTGGAGACGTACCTCGCACTCCTTGAAGTACCCGAGGAGGACTACGTTCCTTTTGCTGTTACCTTACTTAGAGGAGCAGCAACATCATGGTGGCAAAACTATCAAGCGGCTATATATCAAGCTATGGCGCACCCCATGCTCGGCCAAGAGCCCCCACCATCATATGCAAGATGGGCAGATTTTCGTGAGGCCCTCAAGAAGCAATTCATGCCCATCAATGCGGAGAAGATTGCCCGAGGAAAGCTCCACCATCTCAAGCAAACGACGTCCGTTCAAGAGTATACATCCAGATTTCACGCCCTCACTCTTGAGATCCCCAACATGTCTCTCGAGGAGAAGATTGACCGTTACATCTTTGGCCTCAAACCCAAGGTGGCAAAGGAAGTGGAGTTACGCGACTTGACGGACTTCTCAAAGATCATTGAAGTGGCCCAAAAGGTGGATACCTTGGATTTCAAGCACTCCGTGCCTTCATCTTCACGGGTACCGACGACGCGGGTGTACGCAGCCCCTTCCACATCCGAATCTGGACCCACACCCATGGAAATCGGAGTTATTAAAAGGGACCCCGCGGCTGCCCGGAAGAGTGGAAGACCCTCCAATGACACTTATGATGCAAGAAACCAGCAAGGAGTGAAAGCAAGACTCTCCCCGGCTGAAAAAGAAGCTCTCATGACGGCTGGACTATGCTTTATTGCAAGGCAAAGGGCCATCGTGCACTCTCATGCCCCAAAAAGTTGTCAAAAAACGGACAGCGCCGGTAGGCCAGGAGCCTACCACCCCAAGACCCACTTCACGAGAAGGCAACACGCCAAGTGAGGTGGAGACCCCCGTTGAAGACGACGTTCCAGCCCCAATGAGTTTGAGAGGTTACCTTGGAGGAGAGAAGGTCCACATCTTGGTGGATAGCGGAGCTCAAGGCAACTTCATTGCTGCAGATTTTGCCACCAAGCACGGTATTACTATGCGAACTCTTGACCACGACGAGGAGATTATGATGCCCGATGGATTCTCCTATACTACCCCTTCCAAGAAGACGTACCCCTCGGCACTCTCTATCAAGTCCTTCAAGGATAAAGTAGTGTTCTCCCCCATGCAATTGGGCAAGTACGACGTCATCCTAGGGACGCCTTGGTTGACCAAGCACAACCCCCAAGTTGATTGGAGGACTGGTACTATCAAGATCAAGAATGACATCACTTCGAGAATCTGTATTTTGCGCGCAATCTAGAATATCCGGACCCAAGACATCCAGAAGCCGGCACACGAGATACTATTGTCCGCCCTCCAACTCAAGAGACTTGTGAGGAAGGGACACGAGCTTCTTTTGGCCTTGATCACGCCAAAGACATCAAGAAAGACATCGAGAGTCAAGAAGGCAGCCCCGTTCCCAAGGAGATACAAGAAGTCTTAGAGGACTACAAAGAAGTGTTCTCCCCGGAATTGCCCAAGGGCCTACCCCCCAAAAGATTCGTAGACCACAAGATAGAGTTGGAGCCCGGAAGCAAGCCCATCTCTCGGCCTACGTTCAAAATGTCATACACGGAGCTAGACGAAGTCAAGAAGCAAATCAAGGAGCTACTGGAGCATGGCTTCATTCGACCTAGCAAGTCGCCATTTGGAGCCCCGGTGCTATTTGTCAAGAAGAAAGATGGTACCTTGAGGATGTGTGTGGACTATCGCGCCCTCAACAAGATCACCATCAAGAATCGATACCCGCTGCCGCGCATGGATGAGCTCATGGACCGGCTGGTTGGAGCCAAGTACTTCACGAAGATTGACTTACGGAGCGGCTACCACCAGATTCGCATCGCAGAACCGGACATAGAGAAGACGGCATTCAGGACAAGATATGGACATTTTGAGTTCATGGTCCTGCCATTTGGACTCACCAACGCGCCAGCAACTTTCATGACTATGATGAACACCATATTTCAGCCCATGTTGGACAGATTTGTGGTGGTATTCATCGATGACATCCTTATCTACAGCAAGACCCTTGAAGAGCATGCGAGACACTTGAAAGAAGTCCTTGAAGTATTGAAGCAAAACAAGCTATTTGCGAAGGAGTCAAAGTGCGAGTTTGCCAAACAAGAAGTGGAGTTCCTAGGTCTCCACGTGACTGCTGATGGCATCAAGATGGACCCCAAGAAGACCACGGTGGTGGAGGAATGGCCAACCCCCACGACCAAGAAAGAACTCCAGTCATTCTTGGGATTTGCCAATTGGTACAGAAAATTCATCCAAGGCTTCTCGCACATAGCAGCCCCCCTGACAGATCTACTCAAGAAGGACAGGCTATATACATGGACCGAGAAAGAGGAAGAGGCATTTCAAGAGTTAAAGCGAAGATTGACCACATCCCCGGTGCTCACACTCCCAAGTCCAAACCCAGATTGGCCCTTCCACGTCATCACCGATGCATCTTCCTATGCAATAGGAGCAATCCTGCTTCAAGACCAAGGCAAGGGACTGCAGCCCATCGCCTACGAGTCAAGGAAGCTAAATCCAGCCGAGCAAAATTATACAACCACGGAGCGAGAGGCATTGGCGATTGTACATGCCTTGAAGGTTTGGCGCTGCTACGTTGAAGGACGCAAAGTACTGGTCACCACGGACCACGAGGCGTTAAAGCACCTCCAAACGCAGCCGTATCTCTCAAGGAGACAAGCAAGATGGAGCGGATACTTGCAACAATACAACATCACGATTCAGTACCAGCCCGGCAAGACAAACCCGGCTGACCCCCTCTCAAGACTGCAATTAAATGCAGTGATGGTATCCCTGAAGACAGATCTGGAAGCTCGATTTTCAGCCGCCTATGAAAGAGACCCTTACTACAAGAACGGAGAAGCAGCCTTGGACCCATGCAAGAAGCAAGAAGGCAATTATTGGGTGAGGCAAGATACGGGCCAGAGATGTGTTCCTAATGACATAGACCTCCGGCTCTTGCTTCTACGAGAAGCACACGACAACCCTCTTGGAGGACACTTTGGAATCCTAAGGACCACGGGCGTTCTAGCTAGGACTTATTGTTGGCCAGGCATGTCTAAGCAAGTCAAGGAGTACTGCAGGAGCTGTGACACATGCCAAAGAATCAAGCCATCATCGCAAAAGGCGGGAGGACTCCTCCAACCACTACCAATCCCCGAAAGACAATGGACGGACATCTCAATGGACCTTATCGTGGACTTGCCCGTGACACCTCGAGGCCATAATGCAATACTCACGGTGGTGGACAGACTTACCAAGATGGCTCATTTTATTCCCACGACGACTAAGGCTACAGCACCACAACTTGCAAGACTCATCTTTGACAACATCTTCCGACTCCATGGACTACCATCAAGAATTGTGTCAGATAGAGATCCAAGATTCACAAGCCATTTCTGGAAAAATCTCTTCAAGAACTTGGGTACATCGCTGGATATGTCTACTGCCTACCACCCACAATCAGATGGGCAAACCGAGCGTATGAATCGTACCCTAAAGACCTCTCTAAAGGCCTACGTGTCTACCCTCGAGCAAGACTGGGACATGTACTTGACCCCCCTCGAGTTTGCCTACAACAACACTACGCAGGCCTCTACCCAAGAGTCCCCATTCTTCCTCAACTATGGCTTCCATCCGACCACGCCACTGAGCTTCACGGCTGGCCATGATGAAGTACCTGCAGCCACAGATTTTATGGAGACATTAGAAGCAGCCCTTACAGCAGCGAAGAAAGCTCTACAACACGCGCAAGATGCTCAAGCAAGAGTGGCGAACAGATCCAGAAGAGAAATTACGTACAGAGTGGGTGACAACGTGTTACTATCATCCAAGAACATTTCCCTGAACAACAGGCCTGCCGGCAGCAAGTTCTCTCCCAAGTATTTGGGACCCTTCAAGATTATCCAGCAAGTCAACCCCGTTGCTTTCAAGCTAGAACTTCCCCAGACTATGCACATCGACCCCGTATTCCACGCTTCCCTCTTCAAGCCATATGTGCAACCCGACAACAAGTTCCCAGGACGTGTGACAACCCCACCAGCCCCAACAATAGTGGATGATCATTTGGAGTACGAAGTGGAAGACATAGTGGCTATGAGAAATTTCAGGAGACAGCAGCAATACTTGATCAAGTGGAAAGGATATCCAGATTCGGAGAATAGTTGGGTGGCGGCGCACTACCTTGACAAAGTTCAGAGAAAGTTGAAGCGCTTCCATGCCGCCAACCCCCATCTTGGACCAGCCCCAAGTCTCTCTACTAGAAGCCCGAAGACTTCAGGGAGGCAGCCTGCCACCATCAAGAAGCAGCAGAAGACCCCTTGGAGGCAGCCTGCAAGAACAAGAAAGAGGAAAAATTGACATTAGACACTCTTCTCTTCTCGCAGTTTCTGGACAGAAAACTAAAACTGCTACTGGTAATAGGTCTCTGCATAATAAATTCTGAAAATTTACCTGGCTGTAGTCCATGAGTAGCCGGTCATTTAGAGTCCAAGTTTGCTCAATTTGGAGCACTGGTGAGAGAGATATGATGCTCTAAGTAGAAGGGGGTCAGGCTGCTGGCATTGTTAGGGCAGAATATGCCTTCTGACATTGTGCCCTCCCCTGAACTTGGAATGCTCTGAAACTCAAGACTCTGGTAGAACATCTTACAGCGCCCAGTTTGAGACTTAGTTTGGAGCATTTGGAGAAGTATAGAAGGACTTATGATTTTCAGAAGTTTCTGCACAGATTTGGAGGAGTGCCTACTCTCTCAGCTCTCAACGACACTCCAGAAATGAGAATGCTCTCAAATTTGGTGACCCGGTAGAGTTCTCCGACGCGGTCCGTCTGGCACTCGAATTTTCAGATTTGGAGCAGTTCTGTGGCCGCTATGAATTTTTGAGTTCGTGGCAGATTCTGGGCCAACTTGTACAATTTTCTTTATCATTAAGGAGTAGGCTAGCCAATAAGGTCACACCACCTACGACCTTGCCTAGTCTACCTTACATGTGTAGCACCTGACTTGGCGCCTTTGACTAGTCCTCTTCACATGTGTGGCATCTGACTTGAAACTGTTGACTAGTTTGCTCCACATGTGTAAGACCTGACTTGACGCGCCGAGACGTCGCTTTTTCTATCGGGGGGGTGATGTAGTGATTTGAGTTATTATATATTAGTTTGCATATATTTTAATGTTTTCAAATATATTTGGAGTAGTATTGTGTGGAGTCAAGTGTGAATAGGTACTCTAGTAACTTGGTTCATGTCCTTTGAACCTTCCAAGGCATTTTCGAAGTTAGAGGAAAGACCTAGAAGAACTCCATGTGGCAAAAGTCAAATGTGCCATTTTTAGGTCAAAAGGACATGTGTACATTATTCTAGAAAGAGGTGGCAAGTTTTGGGATGTGTTGGGTGCCAACACATCAACATACACCTTCCTAGAAATTACTTATGTAGCAAGTATATAAACAAGAGCTAGAACATAGAAAGACATTCCAGAATCACTCTTGTACTTGCCAAAATCCAGAAATATATTAACTTTCAAGAAGCCATCTCTCTTTCAAGAAGCTACCACTTGTGTTCAAAGATCCTTGTCTTGAATAGATAAAGTATTCTGTTTTACTAAGTACTTTATCTATCTGTTTCACTACAGTGGTATCGGAGCTAGGCACTTTGGTAGCACAAGAAGATGGCCGATCCTCAAGACCAACAGCAAGCTTTCGAAGGAAGCCCTTCCTCTCCAAGACACCCTCCTCCAGCGCCGATGGGAGAGCCCACTCAAGAAAATCTGCAACAACAAGAAGCACCACAAGGAGGAGCACACCCTCCTCCAGCGTCGATGGGAGAGCCTACTCAAGGAAATCTCCAACAACAAGAAGCACCACAAGGAGGAGCACCGTCAAATCCCGTGGCAGCCGCTATAGCAAAGTTGACCCCACCACAAGGAGTTCCCGCAAATGAGTGGGCAGCCTTCCTAATGACCGTCCACAACCAAGTGGGCTTGGCCACCTATGAAGCAACCGTGCAAGCGTCAAGAGAAGCTATGGCTGCCATGGTTGCCCCTATTGCGAGCAATGCTCAAAATCCAGCCCCGGCTCAAGCGCCTCCACAAGAGCCAACGAGAGCAAGGAAACTCATCAAGCCCGGCAAACCCGACACTTTCAACCCCGGGAAAGGTGCCAACCTGAATTTATGGCTCTACCAAGTGGAGACGTACCTCGCATTCCTTGAAGTACCCGAGGAGGACTACGTTCCCTTTGCCGTTACCTTACTTAGAGGAGCAGCAACATCATGGTGGCGTAACTATCAAGCGGCTATATATCAAGCTATGGCGCACCCCATGCTCGGCCAAGAGCCCCCACCATCATATGCAAGATGGGCAGATTTTCGTGAGGCCCTCAAGAAGCAATTCATGCCCATCAATGCGGAGAAGATTGCCCGAGGAAAGCTCCACCATCTCAAGCAAACGACGTCCGTTCAAGAGTATACATCCAGATTTCACGCCCTCACTCTTGAGATCCCCAACATGTCTCTCGAGGAGAAGATTGACCGCTACATCTTTGGCCTCAAACCCAAGGTGGCAAAGGAAGTGGAGTTACGCGACTTGACGGACTTCTCAAAGATCATTGAAGTGGCCCAAAAGGTGGATACCTTGGATTTCAAGCACTCCGTGCCTTCATCTTCACGGGTACCGACGACGCGGGTGTACGCAGCCCCTTCCACATCCGAATCTGGACCCACACCCATGGAAATCGGAGTTATTAAAAGGGACCCCGCGGCTGCCCGGAAGAGTGGAAGACCCTCCAATGACACTTATGATGCAAGAAACCAGCAAGGAGTGAAAGCAAGACTCTCCCCGGCTGAAAAAGAAGCTCTCATGACGGCTGGACTATGCTTTTATTGCAAGGAAAAGGGCCATCGTGCACTTTCATGCCCCAAAAAGTTGTCAAAAAACGGACAGCGCCGGTAGGCCAGGAGCCTACCACCCCAAGACCCACTTCACGAGAAGGCAACACGCCAAGTGAGGTGGAGACCCCCGTTGAAGACGACGTTCCAGCCCCAATGAGTTTGAGAGGTTACCTTGGAGGAGAGAAGGTCCACATCTTGGTGGATAGCGGAGCTCAAGGCAACTTCATTGCTGCAGATTTTGCCACCAAGCACGGTATTACTATGCGAACTCTTGACCACGACGAGGAGATTATGATGCCCGATGGATTCTCCTATACTACCCCTTCCAAGAAGACGTACCCCTTGGCACTCTCTATCAAGTCCTTCAAGGATAGAGTAGTGTTCTCCCCCATGCAATTGGGCAAGTACGACGTCATCCTAGGGACGCCTTGGTTGACCAAGCACAACCCCCAAGTTGATTGGAGGACCGGTACTATCAAGATCAAGAATGACATCACTTCAAGAATCTGTATTTTGCGCGCAATCCAGAATATCCAGACCCAAGACATCCAGAAGCCGGCACACGAGATACTATTGTCCGCCCTCCAACTCAAGAGACTTGTGAGGAAGGGACACGAGCTTCTTTTGGCCTTGATCACGCCAAAAGACATCAAGAAAGACATCGAGAGTCAAGAAGGCAGCCCCGTTCCCAAGGAGATACAAGAAGTCTTAGAGGACTACAAAGAAGTGTTCTCCCCGGAATTGCCCAAGGGCCTACCCCCCAAAAGATTCGTAGACCACAAGATAGAGTTGGAGCCCGGAAGCAAGCCCATCTCTCGGCCTACGTTCAAAATGTCATACACGGAGCTAGACGAAGTCAAGAAGCAAATCAAGGAGCTACTGGAGCATGGCTTCATTCGACCTAGCAAGTCGCCATTTGGAGCCCCGGTGCTATTTGTCAAAAAGATGGTACCTTAAGGATGTGTGTGGACTATCGCGCCCTCAACAAGATCACCATCAAGATTCGATACCCGCTGCCGCGCATGGATGAGCTCATGGACCGGCTGGTTGGAGCCAAGTACTTCACGAAGATTGACTTACGGAGCGGCTACCACCAGATTCGCATCGCAGAACCGGACATAGAGAAGACGGCATTCAGGACAAGATATGGACATTTTGAGTTCATGGTCCTGCCATTTGGACTCACCAACGCGCCAGCAACTTTCATGACTATGATAAACACCATATTTCAGCCCATGTTGGACAGATTTGTGGTGGTATTCATCGATGACATCCTTATCTCCAGCAAGACCCTTGAAGAGCATGCGAGACACTTGAAAGAAGTCCTCGAGTTATTGAAGCAAAAGAAGCAATTTGCAAAGGAGTCAGAGGAAGAGGCATTTCAAGAGTTAAAGCGAAGATTGACCACATCCCCGGTGCTCACACTCCCAAGTCCAAACCCAGATTGGCCCTTCCACGTCATCACCGATGCATCTATCTATGCAATAGGAGCAATCCTGCTTCAAGACCAAGGCAAGGGACTGCAGCCCATCGCCTACGAGTCAAGGAAGCTAAATCCAGCCGAGCAAAATTATACAACCACGGAGCGAGAGGCATTGGCGATTGTATATGCCTTGAAGGTTTGGCGCTCCTACGTTGAAGGACGCAAGGTACTGGTCACCACGGACCACGAGGCGTTAAAGCACCTCCAGACGCAGCCGTATCTCTCAAGGAGACAAGCAAGATGGAGCGGATACTTGCAACAATACAACATCACGATTCAGTACCAGCCCGGCAAGANATACCGGCCCGGCAAGACAAACCCGGCTGACCCCCTCTCAAGACTGCAATTAAATGCAGTGATGGTATCCCTGAAGACAGATC
>WELA01006669.1:43676-107680 GCA_009602735.1 Mesotaenium endlicherianum
GGGGGGGGGGGTTTCTGCAGTTGGGAGACAGCTTATGGGAGCAGAGCTGGACACGAGGGGACAGGGAAACGGGTGGCAACAACAGGTGGTGCGGAGTTCGGACGAGTTGCCTGGACGTTGCTCAGAAGAAGGGAGTGCCAGGTGGCGCCGGCTGTTGGGTAGTCTGACACAGGCTACGCTAGCGGCCCTTCCAAGGTCTTGCCTAACGTCTGTGAGCAAGAACACATTCAAGGAGGAGCAGGAGGAGCAAGACCAGGAGCAGGAGTAGGATCAGGAGCACGAGGAGGAGAAAGAGGTTTGAGGGGGAGGGTGCAAGAGGAGGGCACTTTGAGGTATAGGCCAGCTTGAGCCTTGTCCCTTATCGTACAACCTCCCCTGACAGCCTGCTTGAGCTTGCTGCACGGGAGAAGACAGGAGAGGGGAGGGGGGACTGCACCAACGGTAGAGACAGTACCTTGTCCCCGTACAGCTTCTTCGCGGCCTGCTTAAGCTGCATGGAGCTGCTGAATGCAAAGCACAGCACCTTCTGTGACGGCGGGAACCAGAAGTTGGTCAATTTCTGCTCACACGAGTACGCACGCGCACACACACACACGCACCCACAGGAGGACGCAAACGCACACACGAGTGGAGTAAGTTGCGTGCAATAGTGGAGGCCAGAGTGCGGTTGGTTTCTGTTCACAGCACGCAGAAGCGCACACATGCCGCACACATGCCAACGCGCATGCTTCCTCGCGTACGTGCACCTGATTATGGGCGTACACGCACGTACGTACGCACGCACGCACGCACGCACACGCGCACTTGCCCACGGGCGTACGCGCTCGCTTGCATGGAAACATAAACGCATGGAGCCTGGAGGGCTCATTATTCCACAACGTTTACAGGTGGCGAGATACCAGAGAACCACGCTGACAACATTGACAGCAGGACTTCCAAGAGAGAGCTGCGCTGAGCACGTCTGGCCCAAAGCTTCCACCTGGCACCTTTCGAGCCCCGCGTAGGAGCCGCGTTGGAGCGATCTCGGCTGCTTGTGCGGGCGTGTGTGCATGTGCATGCGTGTGCTTGCTTGTGTGCACGTGCGTGCGTGCGTGCGTGCATGTGCTACTGCACGCACGCATGCGTGCCTGCCCGTGCATGTGTGTATATATGTTTGTGCCCATGTGACTGCCTGCACGTGTGCATACGTGGGCGAGTGCTCTGCGTTTGCAAGCGTGCATGCGTACATGCGTGCGTACATGCATGCGTGCGTGTCCACGCGCACATAAGTCGCTCTCTTCTCTTGAAGCTTTCGGCACAGTCCAACAACGGCTCCTCTAACTTTCAAGTTTTGGCTGACCTCACTCAGCGCAGGAGAGAGCAGAAGACGAGGTCCTTTCTGTGTCTGTCTCTGTGTGTGTGTGTATGTGTGTGTGTGTGAGAGAGAGAGAGAGAGAGACCCTGCAAGGCTGACCGCGGCGCACGAGAAGAGGTCCTTGGAGCGCCCCAGGACCACGCCCTCCTCCACATCCGCCGCCTCCCCGCTCCTGCCCTTCTCCTTCCACAACACTCGTCGCCCGGCCGCGAGTGGATGCACACGCTGGCGGTCCCTGGCGCCTCCAGCTGGTATCGGCCTAAAGCTTAGGTTTGTCTCTCACATCTTGGAGTAATAAATATAATCCCCTTCTTAGTCAAATTAACTTTGGCACCCTGAGTATGCCTTGCTTGCTAAGCCTCTGGTAAGTGCTGCCGACAAAGGAGGAACACATTGGACCAAGGCCTGCCTGCTTTTGCTGAATAAAGAGACAGGGAACATGGAGGGCTGAAGTTTAAGAGGAGAGCCGGTGCCTTTTTGTTTTGAGTCTGCTTTTTCTTTACATTTCTTGTTATGTTGCTTGAGCATCCCCTCTCAATCATAACCAAGGTAGAAGAAATATTTCCTGGCCGCTGAGATACCAGCAAAAGCTTGGATAGCATGCTTGGATAGTAGGTGACGAGCTAGAACTGAGGTAGTGAAGACGTATGTGGAAAGAAAAGCGTAGTGCTCCACTCTTGACAGATTCTTAGGACCTTTACTCAGCAAGGACGGGATTTTGCCTGCTTGTTACATGTAGAGAAGCTACGAAACTAGTCTCCCTGTACATATTCTTGCTTCTTCCTATCATTGACACCACGGCTCTACACTCCATACTGGGCAACAATCCATCCCTTACAATTTCGCATCTTACGACAGGACTTAAGCAACAATTATTTTGCTACAAGAGGATGCGAGAACCTCATGAGCACGCGACAAAGAAGAGTACTAGAATATGCTCTCTCACAAAATCTTTTATTGTATGCCAAGCCGGCTCAGGTATTTTAACATATGCAATCAACAACTTAGTAAGATGTATCTTACCGTGGGATTTCTACAAGAACATGAAAGAAAAAGTGTTATTTTTAGTTTGATGGTCAAGCACACATTTTCCCACCCACATACCACCCTCCACTCAACACCCAAAACATATATGTTGGCTTTGCATGATAGTCCACCAACGCACCATCCAAACTAACACTCTAGCCTCCTGCACAACTTCTGTGTCCTTTACAATAGAAAGGAAACATTATCACACCATACTCTGCAGGTTTGTCACACAGCTGAACAAGTCAAATACAAGGCCTCTTCAACTTCCAGGTATATATTATTCCACGTATGTATACCTTCGTTCCCAGGGGGGTGAAGTAGGCAGGGGTCTTCCACGCCACTACATTTGATACAAGCCCTCTCCTAATGTTTAGTATGACCCAAACAAAACTCCTCTCCACAATCTACTTGCTTAACCAAGCACACTCATAGTGTTAAACGACCAAGTATGAAATCAAAATTGTCAACTATCAAGAACTCTAGCATGCTCAGCTATGTACACAGGCCTCTCTCCACTCAATTCAACATTCAAGCACTGCACAACACAAAGTCAAAGCATGAACACAACACAGGTTACAAGTTACATGCTACGCATTCTCCACAGCCCTTAAAATTAATTGCTAAGAAAACCACGAGCAGCAACCCATCCAGACTGCATAATACGGGATGGTAGCAGAAGAATTCAATACGTGCATTGTGGAGAGACAGGGACGCAATATAGCAAATAAGAACATGCAAATCTACACGCCTTCCACCATGACCTAAGCTACAATTGTGGAAATCATATACCCATATACCTTGACAGCACGTACCTCTAAGTCCTTAAAACGAGATGCCACGCCAGCACGACGCCGTAAATGACTTCCGCTGGCCTCCACAGCATCAGGTCTTCCAACAAGATGTTGCTCGCGTGGCATGACCTCCTCGGGGAGCATCAGTTTCGCGATGGGGCAGTACTCTGTCACAAGCAAAGCTACCACTTAGACATCACAGGACGGGGATTATACATACCTCCAAGCACAAAGTGGAGTCAGCAGCTCGCTCATTCCACATACTGTCACATATTTAACAGCACTCCCATGAGAAAGTCAATAGCCTGCTAGCCACTTGTCAGTCCACAGATCCCCTGATGTCCCCATAGTACACTCTCAGTGGTGAGTGTGTGCATGCAAGAACAAAAACAGAATCTGTGGTTGCTTACAGTGGCAATCAGGGGGGACTACAGTCATGAGCCAAACAAGGAGTGCCAGAAAAGGCGTGAATAACTTCAAGGAACTTCATGATAATGCATGAAACATCACTATCTTATTGAGTGTAGATACTGGCTTTCTTAAGGCTGCATTTGTGAGAGCAAAGAGAGACAACTGAATTAACTCCTTACCAAGTGACATGGTCCTTAAAATCCAGCACATGAGAAAAACAAAATGCAATTGTTATCAGGCAAAAGTCTACAAGTTCCATACCAACGTTAAGTCCAGCTCGGGCTCAGAGTCGAATATGGCCCTCTTTTTGGACAGGTATTCAATCTCCCACCATAGATCCTTGCCTGGTGGCAGGTCTGGTGCAAAAATGTAAAAGCAAGCCTCCTCTTGCTTTTCATCTCCTCCTTCACTTACCACAAGACTGACATGATTTTTCACGCGATCATCCAATTGTACTTCTCTATGGTGCAAATCAAAGACCTGTCATGAGCACACAGCATTCATCACTCCCAAAAATCACTCCCTGATATGAATTCACGTGTACACTCCTTAGCCTCCGTCATAAAATCCTTACTTGACAACATCCGCCTCTGCTTATGCCAGGACCAATAGCAGTTAAAGGAACACCCTAGCAATCAATACCCAAAAACATTATGCAGCGCGGCCCATCCTGACTTCCATCATCCCTTCCACTTTGTCCCAACCATTTACCTACTCATACAAACACAATCATCGCAAGCATGGAAAGACGGCATAACGAGGCACCACACCCAGGTGCTTGGGGTGGCTGAAAGGAGGGTCAGCAAGAGCATGGCTTGTGACGTGGAGCACTTACATGAAACAGAACAGAAGGTTGGCAAGCGAGCCTGCCAATGTACTCGGCCAGGTTATCTTTCACAAATTCCACCAGATCGGACACCGCCGCCTTCTTTCGTAACCTGCTTACCAGAACATCCACTTGACCTGGATGAGGGTTTGATATACATCTTGACAAAACGAAAATTAACAAGAGGGTTAGCCAGTCAGCAGGCTGTTTGACAGACACCTACCTCGTTCTGAAGGCTCGCCCGACTCTCCTCCCGATCTTGGTCTGAAGGGCAGCATCTGCGGGGTCAATAGCATATAGCATATAGCTCAAAGGAGACGATGACACCTTTAGAATCCCTCCGCGGATACCCGGGACTGATATGCTCCTGCATGGTAAGGAACACGATAATAAGATTTCAAGCGCCCATTCCCAAAAACCTGCTAAATGTGTGAAAGGCACGCTCTAGAGAGATGAGTTGGCGGCGGAATCCTTGCCAAAAGTTGGGTGTGGTGGAACCATACAAATGAGGCGCATGCTGATGCTTTCCACGTTTCAGAACTAGACAAAACTCAAAACAAAGATGGTGCAGCCACCATGTGATTGCAAGCAACGATTGATGAAGAAGAGCAGAAAGAGGTGTACCAAGGACGCCAAACAGAAGAAATACTCGCGCCTGCCATATCCTGAACGTCCAGAGGAGAGGGCGCTAGCGTGTAGAAAGGAAGGGAAGCGATTTGGTGTTCGAAATACTGGAATAGCATGCAACTTGATGTGCTTGAGCTGCATGGAGCTCCTAAACGCAAACCACAGCACCTTCTGCGACGGCGGGAAACGAGATTTGGTCGATTTTTGCTCACACGAGTACGCACGCGCACACACATACACGCACCCACAGGAGGACGCAAACGCACACACGAGTGGGGTAAGTTGCGTGCAATAGTGGAGGCCAGAGTGCGGTTGGTTATTTTTCACATGCGCACGCAGAAGCGCACACACATGCCGCACATGCATGCAGCACACATTTGCACACGCACATGCTACCTGGGGTACATGCACCGATTAACCAAGTACACGCACCCACGCACGCACGCACACTCGCGCATGAGCATATGGACGCATGGAGCCTGGAGGGCTCATTATTCCACAACTTTAGTCAGGTGGTGAGATACTAGAGAACCACGCTAACAACACCGAGAGCAGGTTCTCCGAGAGAGAGCTGCGTTAAGCACGTCTGGCCCAAAGCTTCCACTTGGCACCTTTCAAGCCCCGCGTAGCAGTCGCGTTGAAGCGGTCTCGGCTGCAAGTGCGTGCGTGTGTGCGTTTGCATACATGTTCATGCGTGTGCTTACTTGTGTGCACATGTGTGTTGTCATGCCCGTCCTGTCGGGTCAGTGGGCACGGGAACTAGTGGGGGGCAAACATCTGCTAGCTTGTCTCCGTGGTCAGATATCCCCAACTTCTTCTCTCCCACCTCATTGTAGAATGGACTCAGCATATGACAGTGCTTGACATCCTTAAAGTTGTCTACCTCCATGGCCACCATCCTGATGACCCTGTGGCTGCCTGCTATGCCACGTACCTGGACCGTGTAGACTCCCCAACCAACGCCAGAATTGCTGCTTCATCCTCTGTATATTTCACCATGTTGGCATAATCTTTGTAGGGGACCAGGCCCGTGTTGGTCTCCATATATTTATCCACAGCCCCTTCCCCTTCCCTCTGAAGCGCGTTCTGCTGAGTGTTAATCTCTTGGGCGACCAGTAACGCTGTTTTAAGATTATCAAAATTCTGGCCCACCACAATAAACCTGTAAGTGGCCTGCCTCCTAGCCTCCTCAGCCTTCTTCAACCTTTCTCCCTCCACTTTCCTGAGTCTTTCTGCTTCAGCAGAATCCTCCTGTTCCTTTCTCAATCTGGCCCCCTCGGCCTTGTCTTGTTCCTTCTTCGTCTGCTCCTCCCGTCGTCGACGAGCTCGTTCTTCTTCCCTTCTCGAGAGGGATGTCCAAGCAATCTCCTCGCTATGGCGTTCCAGCTCCTTCTGAGCCAGTTTGGCCTTGCGCTTCCTATCTTTCTTCTGGTTGGTAGGCATCCTCCTTACACACACATGCACATGTGTATTAGTGTAATTCCAAGCATAAGTGTATCGAGTATAGCATGGAGTAAGCGCAATAACCAGACTGTTCTTAAATGTAAAATCCACATACACCGGATATTACCTGAGTGAAGTTGTGAGTGTGAGGGAGTAGCGATGCAAAGTGGAAAGTGAGTAGTGGGACAGTAGAGTGTGCAGAAGTGCCTATGTGAATGCAAGTTGTACTCGTCGGGAATTTGTCACACTTCCTCCAACTTAAGAGTGAAGTGGGCTGCTTGTCATTAATTCTCACTTGCCTGCATCAACTGTCACTTTCCTGTCACTTTCCCCTCCAACTTAAATGGAGACAGGTCCTCCTGTCACCTTCCCGTGTCAACTAAAATGACAGACAGGGTGATTTTCCAACTCCACGAAGATAGAACTGTTTCAACGCCCCTTTGGCGTTGACCAAAATGGTCCCGAAACTCCGAGGTAATCCCGGATGCATCATAGCCCTTCCATCTGACCAGATACTTTATGACCTATTGAGATGATCGACGGTTAGAGCGAGCTTCTAAATTCTCATCCACTTCATACTCCGCAGGGTCACCATCTCGGACGGTTGGAACCCGTCTCGGTTGGACAAGTAACTAACCTGTAAACAGCTTGTCACCCTGGATGTAGGGTTCCAGGAAAGAGACATTGAAGACTGGTGACCCTTTTATTTTGCTGACACGTCCAGTTTGTAACCTTTTTGACTGACTCGGTGTACCACCAAATATGGACCGACCTAGACAGGACCAAGCTTTTTCTTGACCACACCAGGCAAGTACAGGTGTTGAGAATGCAGCTTGACCAAATCGCCCTCAGAAAATGTCAGCTCTCGATGGTGTTGATTAGCAAACTTTTGTTGGGTTTCTTGTGCTGTGTACATGTTCTGCTGAACTTCTGCCAGTGTGTCAGCAAACTCCTGGGTCAACTGAAGGGAGACCGGATTGTCGATCTCCTCAGAGTGTATCAAAGACTCCCCTATGACATTTAAGAGGGAGTTAGGAACTCTACCTAGACTGAGTTAAACGGAGTCTTTCCCGTTGACGCATGAACATCACTGTTGAGAGCAAACTGAATCTGAGGCAACAAGTCATCCCAATTATCCTGTTTTTTGTTCATATAGGCTCTTAGCACCTCTTGAAGAAGTCGGTTAGTTCTTTCAATTTGTCTATCATTTTGAGGGTGGTTTGTTGTGCTAAGTAGTTGTTTGACTCCCATCAATCCCCTTAAAGCTCTCCAGAACTTAGAGGTTTATTTTGAAACTCTGTTTGAGATTATATTGGAGGGTAGTCATGTTGGCACACTACATAATTGTAGAAGTGTCTTGCAGTTTTGAGGGCAGTCACTTTGACAGTGGTGGAAATCAAAATGACAATTATTGTCAATTTATTCACTACTACCAGGATAAAGTCATGCCCACTGGCAGATCTCGAGAGTGCTACTACCTAGCCCATTGATATGGTTTCCCATCTCCCAACGGAGATAGGTAAAGGTTGTAGTAATCCCCCAGGTGGTGTGTGTTCGATTTATTCTTCTGACACTGATCACAGGACTTCACAAATTTTAAGACCTCCCAAGGTAACCCTTCCCGGTGCTAATGTTTTGCCAGTTTGCCAACAGTGTTGGCCTGCCCTAAGTATCCACCCAGTACACTGTCATGAGCCTGACTGAGTAGTAAACACCGTGGTTCTAAGTTATTAGGAATGATCAACTTAAACCATCCTGAAGTGGTTTCAGTTACCCAGACCCCTCTCTTTAGCTTATAACCAAGTGTAGTAGCGAGACACACACCATCAGTTGGGCTTACTCACATGTTGGGTCAGAAAGGTAGGCTTTCTTAAGTATTTGAAGGAAGGCATTTTTCACCTTTAGTGAAGTGAGTGCACACAGTGCCCCATCCACAGCATGCTGATCAAAGTTCCCCTCTTGCAAGTCGGGTCTTCTAGAGAGGGCATCGGCAGGATTCAACTTCCCTAGTTTGTAATCGATCTCGACCTGGAACTACTCCAGCATCTGGCTCGAGCGATTCTCCCTCCTCGACAGCTTAGACTTCTTCTGGAAATGAGTGAGAGCTAGATGATGCGTAATGACCTTAAGAGCTTTTCCATGTAAGTGTGCACTCCACTGTTTGAGAACATGTATAATAGCTTACAGCTCTTCATCAAGCACAGAATAATTAATCTCAGATGGATTGAACTTCATGGACTCATACATAATAGGGTGCCAATCTTGCTTTGCCTTACCATCCTTTGTGGTTATATCACAGCAAGCTGCAACAAAATAGCACCCATGGCAAAGTCAGAAGTTTCAGTAACCACTTGCACAGGTGTGCTGGGGTCATATACAGCGAAAACTGGGGCAGAGCACAAGGCATCTTTAAGGGTTCGGAAGGCAGCTTGCTGCTCTTCCCGGCCCCCACACATATTCTATATCCTGTTTGGTAAGGTCAGTCACTTTACTGGCCTTAGTGGAGTAACCCTTAATGAACCTCTTGTAGTGGTTAGCCAATCCAAGAAATGATCCACATTTTGAGACAGATAGAGGTACTGGCCAGTCCCTTATGGTCTGGACTTTCTTGGGGTCCACACTGATGCCTGCCTAGTTTTAAAATTCGTCTGTACAGGCCCCAGAAGCCGTTTCGTACGTTTTCGGATACGCCGTATTCTCGTATGGCACTGTACGCATATATATCGATACCATTTTAATCTTTTCTTTTGCCTCGCAGTCGATTTCTTTGAATTGGGCGATTTCTCCTTACCCGTGAACCACGTCGGCTTCGCCGCACGTACTCGCCTAACACGTAGTCTTATGATTTGACGGATAGCCATTTCACGTGCGTCAATTGTTAACGAAGTCGGGTAACCAAAGAACCAAAGTACCCACCTCATCGAACAAACATAGTGTTGGGTGCACGAAGCATTCTTGCGCCGCTCTTGTTCAACCACTATTTCTCATCAGCCTACCGCAGGTGTAACTTCACATCGTCGCTGATGAAGTCCATGAGCTGACACACTCATACAAGTCGAGAGTGAAACTCAAAAGTCGAGCAAGAAGGTACCAAAAGATTCACGATTAGGGGACCTAGGAGGCATTTGTTTGCAATTTGGAAGCGTTGTTGCTTGAATAACGTTACATTCCGTTGTCTATTGCACACTTTGCACCATATTTTGAGATACCTTGTTTTTGATTTTAGGACAAAATTGAACGCCATTTGTACCTGAGATTACACTTATGCCTTATGCCTATACTGCCTGCGCAGGCCTGCTATGCTACCTGGCCATTCCCTAACCTTCTCTTACATTTGCAGGTGTAATAGGCCCATGGATGACTATGGCAATAGTTTCTTCAAGCCCACAACCGTCGCAAACTTACAACAAGTCCTTCACTTTCTCGCTTTACTTTTTATGTAGCGGCTGCTGTACATGAATGTTCATGTTTATTACCCACAGACCTACTTTGTGTGCTCCTCTGTGACCTAATGCAGATCTCTGCATTAGTTAATAAGTTATGCATTATCGTGTGTTATTTACTTTGTTAGTGTCATGTATTTTTCAACCCTTGCATATACCAGTGTAGGCAACAAGTTGCAGGTTATCCTCTGTATGTTATTATAGGGGATTATTTGACCACAATTTGTGGATAGTGCATGTTCCTGGCAGGCAAAGAGCGCGACAGGTTTCTTTTAGGTAGGGGTAGGGAGGGGGAGGAAGGAGAAGGGATGTTTTCAGGTCTCACCATGCTCATTGATTTGAACTTCAAGTCAGTTAGTGTTGCCCTCTGCTGTCTTCACCTTGCAGGTATTTCGTGGCATGGATGCTACTCGCTTGCCGGTGACAGCTGCAGTGGTGGCTGAAGTTTGGGCAAACGAGCTTGCAAGTGTCACACATGGCATTTCCATGACTGCCATGTTTTTCTTGCTTCCCTTATTCACTCCATGTAAGCAGCCTGTACCCACCACATTGTACCCACCTACATATGAATGCAACATGTGTTCATTGTTATTGTTTGGGTTCATTTACATATGTAGGCGTCCACTTATTTGTGTGCTATTATCTTTTTATTGGTACTGCAGCAGCAAATGTAGCGGATGCTTCTGTTGCAGCTGTTGCATTTGCAACTCTCTTAGTTATATTATTGCTGCACTCTTCTGTGGGCTATTGCTTGCCCTCTATGATTCATACCCCTGCCTCTCTCTCTCTTCTTTCACCTCCTCCCGCTGACTTGCGGCAACCCACCCTTGCAAGATGTAGCTGCGTTCACCCTGCGTCGCCTGGGACTGGAGGTGGCCATGTATGGTGGTACCGTGGCTCCTGCTCTCATATCAAAGGTCACACATGTTGTGGTCTTCTCCAATGTGGACCAGCCTGTTTTATTTCTCAACTTTGTCGCCAGGTGCATGTCTCACCCTAAAGTAGGTTTTCTGTGGCACTCTTGTAAGCCTATTTTTTGGGATTTAGGATATCCATGCACTTCATTTTGTCTCGGCCATGTGTACATTACATTGTTGCTCACATACAGCATACTAATGTGTGCGTTGTTCTTCGGGGGCCGGGGCCTGTTGGCAATCTTGGGGGCAACGCACGCGTGCTGCTATCTTCAACTGGGATCAATGTGTTGTCGCACATGTGGGTGGAAGACAGTTGTGATGCCCACAACCAAGTTCCTGTGGAACAGTACCAGCTGAGGTCAGTAGGTTTGTACTTAAAGAGAGTTGGGGTTATTTGTGGTAGGGCTGCCAGCAGAGTTAGTAGGCTTGCAGGTGAGGTGGAGCAGGAACATTCAATACTTTATAGTATTTATGACCCTCATGCGTTTTCGCCACAAGTGACCACTTGTGCAAGATAATATTGCATATTATTACTCCCTCATGATCTTGTAAAACCATTTTTATCCAATCAAAACTAAATGCAAATTTTGCATTTACTCTCTCGTATAAGTGGCCAATGTAATAAATTGAAACTAATGCAGTAAATTTCTAAATTCTTTGATTTAGCACTGGTTCTCAGCTACCTAATCAGCCTGCATCCTGCAAACTTATTCAATACCTTTACATGTGGAAACATACATTCGGAAGACCATGCAACAAGAGCAGCACGAGCATCTACTGCATTTGTTAAAAACTTGTAGCAGCACTATAAACGTAACTGCATACAATCACACGAAGTAATGTGTTAAGTACAAATATGCGCCAAAACCAGCTACAACAGCAAGAGCAGCAACTGTTTATGCTGCAGCAGCAAGAAACAGCAGTAAAGAACAGCTAGCAGGACAATGAACAGAACTACAAAGCAAGCACATTAAGTAATGCATTAGCTAAAAATGTGCAGCACGACCAGCTGTAGCAGTAAGAGCAGCTACTGCAGCTGCTGCAGCAGCGAAAACAAACAGTCAAAAACAGCTATCAGGACAATGAACAGAACTACATACAAGCACACAAAGTAATGCATTTGCTAAGAATATGCAACACAACCAAGTTCAGCAGCAAGACCAGCAACTGCAGCTGCTGCAGCAGCAACAAAATATAGTAAAAAACAGGTAGAAGGACAATACATACATTTGGAAGACCATGCATAGCTGAAATTGGATATCATGGCATGAAGCTTCCAATATACATTTGCAAGCAAGTTATCGACATAGAGTAGAGTAAGAAAGTAGTATTATTTACAATGAAAATATTTACATGTGCTTTTTAACTACAAGGAGCTGATGTACTTCCTAAGGGACCTACGGTGATTCCTATGACTCATCACCATCATCAAAAAAGAAGTCTGGCTCCTCCAAGGCAGGACCTGAGTCACTGCAAAAAACATGTTCTTTGGAATTCTCCATGGCACTTTTCTCAGCTTGCACATAGGCCTCAATAAACCTCCCAGGCACAGGGGCCTTACCAGCATTCGTCGTTCCCTCCAAGAGCCTCAGACTGGAGTGCACCATGACCAACTTCTCAACCCTAACCTGGGTCAAACGGTTCTGCTTCTTGTTATGCAAAAAATCATATTCAAACCAGTTGCGCTCACAAGAGCTTGCTGATGTGCACAAGCCTAAGATTCTCATAGCTAGCTCCTGTAGCTGGGGAGTGCTGGAGCCATACTCATGCCACCATGCTAGCCCACTCAAGGAAGTAGTATCATCATCACCATCTGGAGCAAAACTTCCTGACTTAGCTTGGTAAATCCTTGTGCACAAGCCTAAGATTCTCATAGCTAGCTCCTGCAGCTGGGGAGTGCTGGAGCCATACTTATGCCACCATGCTGGCCCACTCATGGAAGTAGTATCATCATCAGCATCTGGAGCAGCATAACTTCCTGACTTAGCCTGGTAAACCCTCAACTGCTCCTTGATGGGCCTTTTGTCATCTTTATTCGGCATGAAATTATCTAGTATGACATTCCACCCCGCCATAACACTAGGTATCCAATCGGACCATATATGGTCCTCGGACCATATATGGTCTAGCTAACTCCCATATTTCAGCGTTGACCTCCAGGGTGCCACAGTTCACCAAATGGTACAAACTATGGCTCAAACGAACCGTACATACTTGAACCTTAGACAGTGCGTATCAATGGCTTCTCGCCTTGGATTCAGAGTTCTCTCAGTAAGCTGTACAAGAGAGTTGGCCTCGTTTCCGAATGCCGAACTCGAGAGCAATGCCTAGCATATGTACATGGAATGAGTTTACTGTTCAACGGTCAGTGCGATGGCACCGCCTACCCGGGAGTTAACCACGTTGGTAGGACCTCGGTTAACCAAATCCACCGCCATCTCCCATCATCCCGAATAGCCATCCATCATGGGGATGTCATCTGGCCATTCATCTAGCAGGTGGTACTTAGATGCATATCAAGGCAGTTCGCTGCTACCGAGCACGGAAGTCAGCTGGCTGTCAAAGAATGTGTCAGCAAGCTGACTTAAGTTGACTTCAGCCTGCTGCTTTTGGCCGAGTCATTAAACTGATAATTATGTAAAGTCCAGCAGACTGATTATTAACTAAAGTTCAGCAGACTGACTACTAACTAAAGTTCAGCAGGCTGAACTAAATTAACTATTATATTTAAATGAATATTATATCTACTAATATACTGATTCATTACAATCCCTCCAACTTAACTTGTTGTCGCCTCGACAACATTAAACTGCGAAAGCGTTAAATAAAGAAACTGACCCTGACCAGCCTCCCTTACTGACTATCTTTTCAGCCTGTCACCTTAAGGGGTGGTTCCTGGGGCTTCAGGATCAGGAGACGGAGATCTGGACCTAGATCTGGACAGCCCTCTAGGTCTGTCAGCTGGCCTTCTAAAGAACCCGGTTTGCTCTAAAGTTGGACCTCGAGGAGAACGAAGGATGGTAGCCTGCTCTTCAACCACTTGGGTGTTGATGCCCACATAGACAGGCATTCCAGTAGGATGCTGAAATACATTGGCTAGAGGTACATGCCCCTGAGCGGAGGGGGAGGCTGGCATACCTCTGGCCCACCCGCGTGTCCCTCTTCTGGCACCCCTGTCCTCTGGGGATTTCTGCCTGTGTCTGCTGCCCAATACAGTCAGATCAGCTTCTTCCCCTGTTTGGGCAGGTGGGCTGTGGGAGCGAGCGCGGGGTCCAGTAGTCGCCATAACGGGGATCACATTCCAAACACCTGATCGTGGTTCTTTAAGAAGCGCCCCTACCTGTCCCTGGGTATCCTGAGTACCTGCTGCTGATGCTTCACCTCTGCCCTGTTCTTCTTCCTCAGCCTCCTCATCCTCCTCCTCAGAGAGAGTAGGGGTCTCGTCCACTAAGTCGTCCTGCTCCCTAGTAGACATGGAGTAGTCTACCGACCTCCCACCAGCACCCAAAAGGGGGAGGTCAGTGGGATACTCATTTTCTCGCGAACGGCTGGAGGAGATGACCAGAGAGACTCCAAAAGTTTGAGAGGAATAGGAGGACAAAGAGGAGGAAGGCGCCAAAGAGGAGTCTAGCCCTGCTGAGGCACAGACCCCTGCTACATCCCCCACTGCAAAGGACTGGGCGGTCCTTGGCACGGGTAGCCTTGCAGCAGCCTAGGGATACCTATAATGAATAAACATATTGGGTAGATATAATATTTATTTAAATGTATTAGTCTGCTGAATTACAGTCGATATTAAGTCTGTTGGATTTGTAATACTTAGTTAAATAACTGAGCCGAGAGCAGCAGGTTGAAGTCAGCCTCAGTCAGCCTGCTGACTTAGGTCAGCTTTACATTCTTTGACAGTCAGCTAACTGCCGTACTCAGTAGTAGCAAACTGCCTAGTTACGCATCTAAGTATGGTGTGCTAGATGAATGGCCAGACGACACCTTTAAGGTGGATGGCGATTTGGGATAGTGGGAGATGGCTGTGGATTTGGTCAGCCGAGGTCCTCCTGACGAGATGAACTCCCGGGTAGGCGGTGCCGTTGAACTGTGAACCTTTCCATGTACATATGCTAGGTCTTGCCCTTGAATTCGGTATTTGGAAACGAGGCAAACTCTCTTGTATAGCTTTCCTGAGGGATATCTGAATCCAAGACAAGAAGTCATTTTATGCAAATTGTTTACTAACCTTGCTTATGTATGAGTTACTGTTTGCATAATTGATGCTCGTGTACTTGCATTTGACTCATGAGTTTTGCGTATTGCTAGTGCATTGTCTTTTGCTGTAAAATACAATAAATGTAACGATCTGAGCTTTTTTGGCGTATTTGGGACGTTTTCCCGAGTATCTAAAATACGTTATACTATTTATCATACATTATTTGATAAATTATTGCATCACACTGAATTGTTCGTCACACGTGTGTGCCGATTAATTTCCGGTCGATTGGCGAATCGACCGAGTTATTATTGCAAAAAGCGTCGTAACGTAATTTGACTACTTCGCAGCAATACGACATAATTATTCATAAAGTTGCTTTGATTAATTATGAGATGATAACTTAATTAATCATTGTTTAAGTAAGTTATGTTGATTGTCATTATTCCGATAATGCACAGTCACAGATTTCGGATTTACGACCACTCGTTAATACGAACAAACAGTCGTAAAAGTCAAACAACACATAGTATGCAAAGCGACTGTGCATCCGAGCAGATTCGAACCCGCGACCTGTCCTTTGAAACGTTCACATCACACCTCACCGATTGGCGAAGTAGTTTTTTGTAACTACCGGTTCATGACAAAAAGATGTATGCGCAACTCCACGAACAGCCGCAACTTTTTGAAAAGTGGCGAGAACGCGAAAACGCCCGTTTGGCGCGAATTGGTTTTTCGGAAATCGACGAAAAGTCTCCAAACGACCAAACGGCGCGTTTCGAGCATTGAGCCGAAATGGGTCGTACCCCTTTGCCTGTTTTCGTTGACATGAACCAGTGCCCTAGGTGGTGACTTGAAGCACTCCAGTGCCTCACGTCGTGCAGGTATAAATACCTGCAGAGTCATTATGACTGCAACTCTCACAAGCACACTTTCTACGTTAGTTTTCATTTTCGCTTTCTCGAGCATTTGTCAATCTGCACAAGTATATAGATTTTCTTTCCACATCGTTTAAATATTCCTTGAATACCAAGGAAAGATCCTTTCAAAGCGCAAAAACGTTACATTGGTATCGAAGCCGATCTCGGTTTCTCCAAATTCTTATTTATTTCAAGTGGTTGGAAAATGAATTGAATCAACTTACCAAATAGGCAATTAACAATGAATGAAAATCTTTATATCAACAAGTAATCTTTATAGTGTTTTCTATTAATTGATTAAACAGCAAAAGACAACGTACTAGCAGTTGACAATAATCGAAAGTCAAATGGGAGTAAACTAGCATCAATAATGCAATCAGTAAACTCACACATAAGCAAGGCTAGGAGACAGTGCATATCAATGGCTTCTCGCCTTGGATTGAGATCTCTCTCAGTAAGCTGTACAAGAGAGTTGGCCTCGTTTCCAAATGCCGAACTTGAGAGCAATCCTAGCATATGTACATGGAATGAGTTTACTGTTCAACGGCCAGTGCGGTGGCACCGCCTACCCGGGAGTTGACCACGTTGGTAGGACCTCGGTTAACCAAATTCACCGCCATCTCCCATCATCCCGAATCGCTATCCATCCAAAGGATGTCATCTGGCCATTCATCTAGCACACCACACTTAGATGCGTATCTATGCAGTTCGCTGCTATCGAGTACGGAAGTCAGCTGGCTGTCAAAGAATGTGTCAGCAAGCTGACCTAAGTTGACTTCAGCCTGCTGCTCCCGGCTGAGTCATTAAACTGATTATTTAATAAAGTCTAGCAGACTCAATATTAACTAAACTTCTGCAGGCTGAACTTATTCAACTATTATATTTAAATGAATATTATATCAACCAATATACTGATTCATTACAATCCCTCCAACTTAACATGTTGTCGCCTCGACAACACTAACACTAGTAACAGCGTGTTGTCCCTTCCGTCCCCAGCATACTGCCATTCGGAGGGAGATGTCCCCGGGGCCTTATACTCAGGGGAGCCAGACCTCCTCCTGTCTTAGGGTCTCTTGAAGCCTGGGGGATTCGCGTAGGGGCCCCGCGAAGAACGCAATAACTGGGCTGTTTCCTCCTGCACAGTCTGAAACTGAAGGGAGGCAGCCTTCTCCTGGGCAGCCCTCAAACTGACAGGTATATATACCGGCATCCTCAAAGGATGTTGCATGACATGAGCCAAGGGCACATGCCCTCTCTGCGAGGGAGATGCTGGCAGGCCTCTGGCTATCTCCCTAGCAGTCCTCCTGTCTGCCCTGTCTGACTGGGTCTCCGTGCCTGCAGATGGGCTCTGTCCTCTGGCAATTCCCACCCAAGTGATATCCTTCTCTTCAGCGAGCGATTGCAAGGCCATCCCAGTCTTCTCCCTTACAGAGGATGTGGCAGGTGTCAGGACCACAGCGGGGCTAGTGTCCTCCTCCTCGCCTTCCTCTTTTTTTTCCTCTGACCCCTCTTCCTCTCCTTCCCCTGGTTCCTTTGAGACCGCTGGGGTCTCCTCTGTCAGCTGCTCTAGCTCTTCCTGAGAAAAAGAATATCCCACTGACCTTCCCCTTTTGGGTGCTGGTGGAGGCTGTTGAGTTCGAATCGCATATAGGTTCTTTTCTCCCTGCTTGCTTGCCCACTTGGCATAAGCATGCTTCCTTTTAGAGAATGACTCACGGGCCCTGCTCCTGTCCTGCTGCATTTTTTGGCTCATGCAGTCTCTCACTCCATCCAGTCTTGGGTCCCAACCTGCAATGTGAGGAGGCAACAGTATGTTACCCTATAGGTCTGTTAGGAAATCCTCATCCTTCGCCTTGTCAGTCTGCTGGTCCCTCATGTTGATTGTCATCTACCGCCAATCGATGGACTTCTGGAAAAAGGCCGGGTCTGTCCTTTTCAGAGTGCACGAGTACCAGTGCCCTGCAAAGTCCAGCTGACTGGTTTCCCTGCCCAAGAACTCCCAGCTTCTCCTCTTCACCTCATTATACATGGCCTTGAACCGGTTATGGGGTGTAGAGTCCTTAAAGCTGTTCGCGTCCATGGGGATCATCCTGATGACCCTATCCTTTCCCTAGATACCTGAGATCGATATAGCTCCTGTCTCATTTGCTTGGGCCATTGCTTTGGCCTCTCTTACTGTATACCCTACCATCCTGGCATAATCGTGGTAGAGGAGTAGCCCTGTGCTGACCTCGATATACTTGTCAAAGTGTTCGGATGTCTCCCCTTCCCTCTGTAGAATGTCCTGTTGTGCCTCACTGCGACTTCTCTGGGCATACTTGAAGGCCTCCTCCAGTAGATCAAAGCCCTTGCCCAGTACCGTGTAGCGGTAGCTGTTGATTCTCCTCTGTTCTTCTTCTTCAGCCTGTTGCTTCCGCCTCTCCTCGGCTTGCCTCTCCTCTTCCGCCTTCTTGGCCTCCTCTGCAGCTTCTCTGTCCAATTCTTCCTGCCTCAACTTGGCCTGTTCCTCTTCTTCCTTCTTCTTCTGTGTCTCCGGCTGTTGTTGGAGTCGTTGTGATTCCCGAGCGGAGATGAAGGATGATTCAATTTCACCACGGAATTGCAAGTACTTTGCATGCGCCTCTTTCGCTCTTCTGTTCCTCTTAAGTTCCGACTTCTGGGTCATCTTGCTCAATCATAAACACAATGTAGTTAGAGAAGTCATGCCTGTCACAATTGTCACTATCTGTCACTAAATGTCACATTCCCCTCCCACTTATACGGAGACAGGACCTCCTGTCACCTGTCCATGTCCACTGAAATGATAGTGAGGGAGGGGTGCCAGCCGCCTAAAGGTGGAACCGTTTCAACGCTCCTTTGGCATAAGTCAGCTGGTCTTTAAATTCCCAAGTGTCCCTAGAGGCGTCGTAACCCTTCCATCTGACCAGGGCTTCATGACATATTTAGATGATTGACGGACAGAGCGAGCGTCTAAGATCTCCTCTACCTCAAATTCCTCAGGGTCACCATCCCGGACAACGGGGACAGGTCCCTGTTGGACAGGTTACCGACCTGCGAACAGTGTGTCACCTTTGATGTATGGTTCCAGGTTGGAGACATTAAAGACCGGGTGACCCTTATATACTGCTGACATGTTCAGTTTGTAAGCATTCTAACCGACACGGCGCACCACCAAATATGGACCGACCCAGACAGGACAAAGCCCACACTAGGTAGGTACAGGTGCTGAGAATGCAATTTGACCAAATCGTGCTTATAAAATGTCAGTTCTCGACGATGTAGATTAGCGTATTTTCGTTGGTTTTCCTGGGCTGTGTGCAGATCTGTCGAACTTCTGACAGAGTGTCAGCAAACTCCTGGGTTAATTGGAGGGAGACCGGATTGTCAATCCCTTCAGGGTGAGTTAAGGACTTCCCCAGTACATCTAAAGGAGACTTAGGGACTCAACCCAGGCTCAGTACAGAAGAAGACTTGCCCGTTGACGCGTGCACCGCACTGTTGACCGCAAATCGGATTTGAGGTAACAGGTCATCCCAATTATCTCTTTTTGGTTAATATAGGCTCTCAGTACCTCTTGCAGAACTCGGTTAGTTCTTTCAATCTGCGCATCAGTTTGAGGGTGGTTTGCTGTGCTGAGCAGCTGCTTGACTCCCATTTACCCCATTAAAGCTCTCCAACAATTAGAGGTAAATTTTGAGTCTCTGTTTGAGATTATATTAGAGGGTAGCCCATGTTGGCATACTACATGGTTGTAGAACTGTCGCGCTGTTTGGAGTGCAATTACTTTGACAGTTGTGGGGATGAAAATGACCATTTTTGTCAGTTTATCCACTACTACCAATATCAAATCATGCCCATTGGCTGTTCTTGGAAGTGTTACCACCCAGTCCATGGATATTGTTTCCCAGCGGCCAGCTGGGATGGGCAGCGGTTGTAAGAGGCCCTTCGGTGGTGTGTGCCTAGACTTATTCCTTTGGCACTGGTCACAGGACTTAACGTATTTCAAGACCTCTCAAGGTAATCCCTTCCAATGATAATGTTTTGCCAGCTTGCCAACAGTTTTGGCCTGCCCCAAATGCCCACCCAGAAACTGATATGTGCTTGACTCAGTAAAAGGGACCGTATTTCCAAGTTATTAGGAATGACCAGCTTCAGTCTGCCTAAAATGGTTTCAGTCACCCAGACCCCACCCTTAAGCCTATACCCAAGTGCATTGGCAAGACACACACAGTCAGTGGGGCTAGGCTCAACTGTTGGGTGAAAACGGTAGGCTTTCCTAAGTTGTTCAAGGAAGGACTTTTTCACCTTTAGTAAAGTGAGTGCACAAAGGACTTTATCTACAGCGTGCTGACTAAAGTTCCTTTCTTGCAAGTTAGGTCTCCTAGAGAGTGCATCAGCTGGATTCAACTTCCCTGGTTTGTAGTCGATCTGGACTTGGAACTGCTCCAGCATCTGGCTCCAGCGGTTCTCCCTCCTTGACAGCTTGGACTTCTTTCGAAAGTCAGTCAGAGCTAGATGATTAGTAATCACCTTAAAAGCTTTACCATGTAAGTATGCCCTCAACTGTTTGAGCACATGAATGATAGCTAGCAGCTCTTTATCATGCACAGAATAATTAATCTCAGCTGGATTTAACTTCATAGACTCATACAACACATGATGCCACTCCTGCTTTACCTTACCATCCTCTGTGGTTTTGTCAGCAGGCTGCAACAAAATAGCACCCATGGCAAAGTCAGAGGCATCAGTAACCACCTGCACAAGTTTGCTGGGGTCATACACGGCTAGCACTGGGGCAGAACATAGAGCATCTTTAAGGGTCTGGAAGGCAGCATGCTGCTCTTCCCCCCACACATACTCTATGTCTTTCTTAGTAAGGTCAGTTAGTTTACTGGCCTTTGTGAAATAATTCTCGATAAATCTCCGATAGTAGTTAGCCAACCCAAGGAAGGACCTAACTTCAGAGACAGATTGTGGTACAGGTCAGTCCTTTATGGTCTGAACTTTCTTAAGATCCACACTGATGCCTTCCTTGCTGACAACATGGCCTAGGAATTCAATACTTTCTTTGAAGAAGTCACACTTGCTCATTTTAGCATACAACTGGTTCCTTCTCAGAGTGTCCATGACTGTCTTCAAGTGTTCAGCATGTTGAGCTTCATCCTTAGAGAAAATTAAAATATCATCCTGGAAGACTTGCACAAACTTATCCAGGTAAGGTCTGAAAACGTCATTCATAGCACCCATGAAGGTAGCAGGAGCATTAGTCAGTCCAAATGGCATCACGTTGAACTCATAGTGTCCATAACGTGTGCGAAAGGCAGTCTTGTGTTCATCCCCCTCAGCAATTCTGATTTGATAGTAAGCACCTTTGAGATCTATTTTACTGAACACTTTAGCACCAGACAGGGTATCAAGCAAGTCCTCGATTCTGGGTAAAGCATACTTGTTCTTTACTGTAATTCGGTTAAGAGCTCTGTAATCAACACACATCCGCATACTCCCATCCTTTTTCTTAACAAAGAGGATGGATGCGCCATAAGGTGATTAACTGAAGGAAATGTAACCATTTTCCTCAAGCTCTGCAATCTTTGTCTTCAACTCTTCGCTCTCCACATAAGACAAGCCGTAAGTGCGTTGCCAGGGTGGCTGACTCCCAGGTAATAAGTCAATCCTGTGATCCACTTCCCTCTTAGGAGGTAGTCCTGGAGGCATATTGAAAACATCGGTGTACTGAGCGACAACTTTTGCAACAGTAGGGTCCTCTGGAGGGCTTACCTCTTTCTCAACCACTTCTTCAGATTGAGGAGGTACCTCTCTTAGCAGAAGACAAAACATTCTGTCTTTCTTCGGATTTTAGCTGTCAATGAACTCCATTGCATTCAGCAATTTGCATCCTCCTGGAAGCCTCTTCTTTTCCTTCACTTGCCATCCATACAGGACAAGAGAAGAGCACTGGTGGGTGCCAAGTTAGTCTGCCCATTACTGGCTCCTCTCACTTTAACCGTACCTCTTCTCCAACACACTTCAGCTTGATGTCTATTAAGCCAGGACCTGCCAAGCACGAGATCATAAAAGCCAGTGTTGAGTACCTCAAATGTAAGCGTTTCAGTTAGAGTTGCAATGTTAGAACCTAACTGGACCTCAATAGGCTTGGTTATAATTCCTCCCGGGATACTTGAGGCATCTTCAAGGAATATTTTTCTATTTTCTTGGGTGACAGTAGGCAGCCTTAGCCGCTTAACTAAGTCCTTATGGATGAAAATATGTGACGCCCCTCCGTCAACAAATGTCCTCACCTTCCCACCTGCAATCATGCAAAGCAGTAGGATAGGGGGGACTGTCTTTTCCTGACTTTTGCATTGTTCTCCTGACTTAGCAACGAAATGTTGGAGATCAGGTGGAACAAGATCATCCTGAGTGTGCACTCTTTGGAGATCTATATTGCTTATAATCTCCTTTATCTGGTTGTCAGGCATGCATAGTGAATCCACTTCAGCAGGACCCATGATACCTGCCACGAGGGCAGCTAGTGACGACTCACTATCTCTAGCATCCTCACAGTCGGTAGGCTGGATTACTGACGACTGTTGTCTTTTAAAAACTGGTCATTTCTCTCAACCTTTGGGAGATGCTTGTCTGGACACTGCTCTCTAAAGTGACCTGCCTGCTGGCAATGGAAGCAAATCGATTTTGCTGAGGCGGGTCTCGGCTTAGTCCTACCACCACCTCTTCCATAGCCGCCTCGAGAGAAACCACCTCTCCCTCTACACTGCATCGCATTGTACTCATACCCATATTCATCACCTTGATCATCCTCAGCTTGGTCTCCTTCAATTGCCTTGTACGAACCGTGGGGCTTTTTCACGACCTTAGACACCAAAGCATTACTCTGGCGCTTGTGAATGAACTGCTGCTGATCCCAGGCATCAGCATCCTGGATAAATTTAGCCAGTTTTTCATACTTCTTTTCAGCGAAATGACTAGAGACTTCGGATTTCAAGCCACACCTAAAGTATGCTATCCTATACCGCTCTGGCAAGTCTAGCTGCTTCATCATTTTCTCTTAAAACTTTTGAGCAAACTCAGCAACTGAAGTGGTCTGCTTCATTGTCAAGGAGATCATCGCATAGATAGTTTTCTCCTGCTGATTGATCACATCAAACTTCTCATGCAATTTCTCGACAAACTCTACCCAAGTAGGGTCACCGAGTTGTTGAGCCTTACGCCCTCCTTTCCAATACAGTCACCAGTCTGCTGCACTGCCTTTCAGTAGAGCACCAGTGTGCCTGACCTTCTCGTGATCTTACAGTTCTGGGTAATTTTCTAGCCACTGCTCAACATCAGCGAGAAACTTGATCAGGTAATACTTTTTGTTACCCTCAGGATCATAATCCTAGGGAGGTTCTGGCTTGGGCTTACTAAGCCCTCTGCCACAGCCACCCGTGGCTTGAGAACCCAGTTGGTCTCGGTCTTGCAGTAGAGACATTATGAGTCTTTTGTCCTCCTGTTGGGACTGATACATGCTCGCCATTTGCGGTTGCATTTGCACGAACAATGCTTCCAGATCCACATTCTAAGGTGGGAGTCTAGCAAATGCAGCAGTAGCAGCGGCATCAACTCGCTGAGTGGTGTCCTCAACAGTCCCTCTCGCTCCTGCAGCAGCAATTCCTGCCGCATTCATCCGGTTACGCGAATTTGACCTAGGGGCACATTGAGTTGTAAAGCAGGAGGTGGGTTCAGAACATTCGCCCTTGATGCCATAAGTTCTTCGATAGTGCGCTCGTCCGCTGGCTGTCCTTTCCTCCTATCTGTATCTTCAACAGCCTTTGCTAATTGTTCAACTCCTAATCTGGATCTCTCCTCCTCAGCCTGCTGTGCTGCGACTGCAGCAATAGCAACTGCCTCATCTGCAGCCTCTCTAGCTGCAGTATTTGCCACTGCTTCAAAATAGGTGCGGGTTCCCGTTACATGGCTTTCAGCCTGATTTTGGACATTCTCGTTATCCTGGTTCTCCACATCTCGGGAGTTGCTAGTTTGAGACCTTGTCCTTACCATACAAAGAAAACTGTAATAATTCCTTCGATACCACCAAAAATAATTGACTTACCAAATAGGCGATTAACAATTTATGAAGATCTTTATATCAGCAAGTAATCTTTATTGTATTTTGTGTTAACTGCTTAGACAGCCAAAGACAACGTACTAGCAATTGACAATACTCGGATGTCAAATGGGAGCGAACTAGCATCAATAATGCAATCAGTAAACTCACACATAAGCAAGGCTAGGAGACAGTGCATATCAATGGCCTCTCTCCTTGGAATCAAATCTCTCTCAGTAAGCTGTACAAGAGAGTTGGCCTCGTTTCCGAATGCCGAACTTGAGAGCAATCCTAGCATATGTACATGGAATGAGTTTACTGTTCAACGGCCAGTGCGATGGCACCGCCTACCCGAGAGTTAACCACGTTGGTAGGACCTCGGTTAACCAAATTCACCGCCATCTCCCATCATCCCGAATTGCCATCCATCCGAAGGATGTCATCTGGCCATTCATCTAGCACACCACTCTTAGGTGCGTATGTAGGCCGTTCGCTGCTACCGAGTACGGAAGTCAGCTGGCTGTCATAGACTGTGTCAGCAAGCTGACCTAAGTTGACTTCAGCCTGCTGCTCTCGGCTTTGTCATTAAACTGATTATTTAATAAAGTCCAGCAGACTCAATATTAACTGAAGTTCAGCAGGCTGAACTTATTTAAGTATTATAATTAATTGAATAATATATCAACCAATATACTGATTTGTTACAGAAAATATATTATGGAGCAATTTCTCGTATTGGGAAAGTCACCCATCCCAGTCCTGCTCCCAACAGTCGCTTATCGTCTTTCGACGGGAATATTTTTTCTCTCTCTTCCGACGCTATCTCGGCTTCCATATAGAGGGCAAAAATGGTGCCGAGGCTGCTGCTGTTGCTGCTCCTGCCGCCACTGCTACTACTGCCGCTGCTGCTATCGCCGCTGCTGCTGTTCTTTCCGCACCTGTCGTCAACGTCGGCAATGCTAGAGGACTGCCCAACGAACCAATATTGCCGCGCACTTTCCAGCAGACAATTTCACAACGCTTCACGGCCTTGACAACTGACAGTCAAACCATGAGAATGGCTCTACGCACCTTGTCCGATGTCATTGGGTGTACAGAAGACCGTGTTAATCTTGCTGAGGCCACTCATACTGAGTCGGCCGACCTTGTCACTCGCTTCGTTGCTGCCATGGACACTCACCCTTTGATTGGTCCTTTCTTACAGGCTGCCCAAGGGATGCCGGGCCCATCAGAGACCGCCGGCGACAATGCCAACCCGCCAATCCCGCCCGCCATCCTTGGGCAGGCCGCGGCACCAACGCCTTCGTACAAGCCTTCACCACCTGAAAAGTTTCAGGGCGGTCCAGGTTCTGACGTACTTCGAAACGAATATGTTTGTATGCAAGTATTGAGCTTTGCTGAGTTTTTGGAACTCAATTGCATCCATGATACCATGTTCTTGCACTTTCAACCGCATGATTCGCACACTTATCTCGCTTACGAAAATTGCACCATTGTTGTGCACCAATGTATATTGCTGCATTTACATATCGACGCGCGCATTCTCACCCGATAACTCAGTTTCCCGCGCGGCTGGCAATGCAAAATGGAATTTTGGTAAAGGGCCTCCATATTTTCCACATTCCTCTCAAGGCGAGGACATAGCTAGTGATTCATAATGCTTCTTTGGGGTTAAGTATGACATTTGAAACAAAAGTTTCAGGCAAATCATGCTTTACAGTCATTGATTCAGGCGCATGAGCGAGCTTCATTAGTGCACGATTTGCACAAGGGATGAAGGTGCTTCAAATACTCAAGGACGAGACCCTTCGCCTCGGCGATGGCTCGTTAGCTTGTATTTTTGGAACAATTAAGTTACCGCTCAGCGTGCAGTCTTTTCATGGGCGTATACGATTCTACGTAACTGAATTGCCACATGGAATCGACGCAGTTTTGGATAACGATTGGCTTACGCAAACAAGCGCATTGCTTGACTTCGGTCAGAAGACATACATTGTACGCAAAAGGACCAGGAAGATCACTCTTCAGTCCCTTAAGCCGGATATGGCCTTGGAAAGTCCTTCGAAGACTCTTCTATTGTCTATGAAGCAAGCTTGACGTTTGGCAAAGCAAAGTCAAATTGTTTTCTTTGGATCACTAAGATCCGAATCCCAAGCAACTTCCACTACGCTCTTTACGGAAGAGTCGATGTTAGACATTACTGGACATGAGGACACACTCACAGCTGAACTTTCTGCTCTTTTGCACAAGTACAAGTCAGTGTTTCCAAGTGAATCACCAGCCGGGCTTTCGCCTGATAGGGGTATTGGACATACCATCCCTCTCATTCCCGATTCTCAACCGACTTGGCGACCAATTTATCGCCTAAGCCCGTTGGAGATGAATGAAATGAAGGACCAAATTACCGACTTGCTTGAGAAAGAATGGATTGAGCCGAGCTCTTCTCCATTCGGGGCGCCCATCCTATTTGTTCAAAAGAAAGATGGGACGTTTAGAATGCGCATTGAGTATCGTGCGTTGAAGAATATAACGATCAAGAACCGCTATTCGTTGCCTCGCATTGATGATTTGTTTGATTTGCTGCAGGGGGCATGCGTGTTCTCCTCGCTTGATTTAGCCCAAGGCTATCATCAGATTCGAATCACACCAGAGAATGTCTCCAAAACAGCGTTTCGTACGCCTATTGGGCACTTCAAACACAAAGTCCTAAGTTTTGGACTTACCAATGCACCAGCAACATTCCAAAGTACGATGAACGATTTGTTTAGACCTTACTTGGGGAAATTCGTCCAGGTTTACCTCGACGATATCCACATCTATTCAAAGACCAAGGACGAGCATTACAAGCACCTCAAGTTGGTGTTGCAAATCCTTCGTGAGCAACAGCTGTATGCTGAGCTAAAGAATTATTCTTTCCTAAAGGATGAACTTTTGTACCTCGGACATATAGTGGGTTCGAAAGGGGTGCGCCCTGACCCAACCAAGATAGAGTGCGTCGCTAACTGGCCTGTCTCGAAAGATGTACATACTGTACGTTCATTCCTTGGGTTTGCTAATTACTTTCGTAAGTTTATGCAAGGTTATTCAGTGATGGCCGTGCCATTTACTGCTCTGACAAGGAAAGATATTACGTTCATTAAGGATGATTATACGCAACATGCGTTTGAGCGCGTTCAGTACGTACTCACTAATGCGCCACTTCTTTCATTAGCCGATCCCGACTTGCCTTACGAGGTAGTCGCCGATGCGTCTGGTGTTGGAATACGGGCAGGCAGGCAAGCCTATCAGTTTTGAGAGTCGAAAAATGACACTTGCCGAACAAAATTACTCAACGACAGAGCAGGAGCACTGGGCAGTGATATACGCTTTGAAAACTTGGCGATGTTATTTGGAAGGTTGCAAGGGTTAGACAGTGGTTACGGACCACTGCCCAAATACCTTCTTTCAAATTCAGCTAACGCTATCGAGGAGACAGACGAGATGGTCTGAGTTCTTGCAATGATTTCGCTTTGAGTGGGCATATCGTCCAGGCCGCAACAATGTTGCTGATCCTCTAAGTCGAATTCCTCATCACCACTTGATGTTGGGGATTGTTGCTAGCTTGCGAGAACGAAATAATCAGGTTTCGAGGGCGGCCACCCTTGATTCTGCTGTACCCCCCAGACGTCTGACCGCAATTAACTTGGTGATGCAGGCACACCCAATTTGGATAGCATGCATAACTTGGAAGTACTTGACCTGCATCAACTATTTCACAAGGGCTATCTCAAAGATCCGTTTTTCCTAGATCTCCAGGGTACTGGCTTGAACGGTGTAGCCGTAACGATGGACAGTATGGATATAAGGAAAGAACACTCAAACTCTTCGTTTGAGAACGGTTTTTGGTGGCACAATGGGCGCATTGCTGTCCCAGAAGGCTGAGTAAGACATGTGCTACTACGCAAAGCGCATGACTCTCCTTACTCTGGTCACCATTGGAATACCAAAACCACACACGCTTTGCACCGAGGGTACATTTGGCCATCCCTCAAGGTTGATGTTGCCGAGTACATCGTCAACTGCACAACATGTCGGAGGAATAAGCGGAGCAATACGTTTTCAGCTGGGAAGTTGCAACCATTGGAACTTGCACGTGCTCCTTGGGAAAGCATAAGCCTGGACTTTGTCGTGGAATTGCCTACCACGAATAGAGGACACAATGGGGTGTTAACGATCGTGGATCGTTACACTAAGATGGTGCACTTTGTGGCCACTAAACTATCGCTTGATGCCGTCGAGACCGCGCGTCTCTTCGTGCGGCATGTGTCCAAGTTGCATGGCATGCCAAAAGAAATCATAAATGATCGTGACAGTAGATTTACAAGCCACTTCTGGTAGGAAGTTTGCTCGCATTTTGGCACAAAATTTCAGATGTCCACTAGCTTCCATCCTCAGACCGATGGTCAGACAGAACAACTGAACCGCGTTCTGCAACAATTCGTTAGGCATTATGTGAATCCTTGCCAAGAAAACTGGGACACCCTCCTATCAGTTGCAGAGTTCGCAGTTGATAATGCATATCAGAAAAGTGTTAAGGAAACACTGTTTTTTCTTAACTATGGGAGACATCCGCACACTCCTCTCACGCGTACGGTACCCGGTGAGGCGAGGATGTCAACCATAAGAGTGCCAAGTGCACGCCTATTTGTCCATTTTGTTCAAGAGGTGCACAAAATCGCGAAGCTGGCTTAAGCCGCTGCTCGAGATCGACAGAAAACGTTTGCTGACACGCACAGGACAGAGTTAAGTTTTCAAGTTGGCAATAAAGTACTTTTGCAAACTAAAAACCTCCAACTTAAGCACCCAGGAAAGCGCAAGCTTCTGCCTCGCTGGGTAGGCCCTTTTATCGTTATCGCAAAGGTTGGACCGGTTGCATACCGACTGGATTTGCCTAAATCAATGGGGCGAACGCATCCTGTGTTCCATGTCAATTTACTAAAGCTGTTTAGGTCCGATGGCCGCTATCAGCCGCTAGCACCGGAATTGGAACTCGCCGATGATGATAAGGCCTGGGATGTAGAGGAGGTCTTAGGACACCGCTACACTTGTCAAAAGCCGCCACGCGTGAAACTTTTGATTGAATGACTTGATTACGATTCCAGTTGGAACTCGTACGAACCTCAGGACAATATCCTACTTAATTGGAAGGACCTGGTTCAACAGTATTGGTTACGATGGGTTTCTGCTGAAAAGCTCCGCGCCGAGGCAAGTGCCCTACCAAGCGCTCTTCGTAAGCCATGGAACAAACGCAAAAGAGACGCGGCCAAATGATCGCTCTTTTTTGTCACTGTGATGATGCAAAGTCCAATCGCTCACCAGTGTTTTTCGCTAGTCAAGGCTAGTATTGACACATTCAGACTTAAAAGACGTACGCATAACGAGGACGTTAAATTCTTTTAGGGGGGAGGAGTGTAACGATCTGAGCTTTTTAGGCGTATTTGGGACGTTTTCCCGATTACCTAAAATACGTGATATTATTTATCATACATTATTTGATAAATGATTGCATCACATTGAATTATTTGCCACACGCGTGTGCCGATTAATTCCCGGTCGATTGGCGAAACGACAGAGATACTATTGCAAAAAGCGTCAAAACGTAATTCGACTACTTCGCAAAAGTACGACATAATTATTCATAAATGTAGTGATTTGAGTTATTATATATTAATTTGCATATATTTTAATATTTTCAAATATATTTGGAGTAGTATTGTGTGGAGTCAAGTGTGAATAGGTACTCTAGTAACTTGGTTCATGTCCTTTGAACCTTCCAAGTCATTTTCGAAGTTAGAGGAAAGACCTAGAAGATTTCCATGTGGCAAAAGTCAAATGTGCCATTTTTAGGTCAAAAGGACATGTGTACATTATTCTAGAAAGAAATGGCAAGTTTTGGGATGTGTTGGGTGCCAACACATCAATATACACTTTCCTAAAAATTACTTATGTAGCAAGTACATAAATAAGAGCTAGAACATAGAAAGACATTCCAGAATCACTCTTGTACTTGCCAAAATCCAGAAATATATTAACTTTCAAGAAGCCATCTCTCTTTTAAGAAGGTACCACTTGTGTTCAAAGATCCTTGTCTTGAATAAAGTATTCTATTTTACTAAGTACTTTATCTATCTGTTTCACGACAATAAAGTTACTTTGATTAATTATGAGATGATAACTTAATCAATCATCGTTTGATTAGATTATTTTGATTGTCATTATTTTGGATAATGCACAGTCACAGATTCCGGATTTACAACCAGTCGTGAATACGAACAAACAGCCGTAAAAGAAACGACACATAATATGCAAAGCGACTTTGCATCTGAGCGGATTCGAACCTGCGACCTGACGTTTAAAACGTTCACACCTAACCGATTGGCGAAGTGATTTTTGTAACTACCGGTGCATGACAAAAAGGATGTATACGCAACTCCGCGAACAGTCGCGACTTTTCAAAAGTTCGCAAGAACGCGAAAACGCTCGTTTGGCGCGAATCGGTTTTTCGGAAACCGTCGAAAAGTCTCCAAACGACCAAACGGCGCGTTTCGAGCATTCAGCCAAAATGGGTTGTACCCCTTCGCCTGTTTTTGTTGACATGAACCAGTGCCCTAGGTGGTGACTGGAAGCACTCCAGTGCCTCACGTTGTGCAGGTATAAATACCGGCAGAGTCATCGTGAGTGCAACTCTCACAAGCACATATTCTACGTTAGTTTTCATTTTCGCTTTCTCAAGGGTTTGTCAATTTGCACAAGTACATAGATTTTCTTTCCACTTCATTTGAATATTCCTTGAATACCAAGAAAAGATCCTCTCGAAAAGCATAAACGTTCCAACAGCAGAAATCAAAACAGTAGCGACAGCTAGCAGAAAACTTTGTAGAAGCAGTGGCAAACAGAGAAAGAACATGCGAGCACCAGAGGCTAGCAAGAGGGCTAAATAGAATGGCTCAGAAGCAAATGAGCACATAAAGAGTTTTAAAAAACAAAAGCAAATGAGGCGAAAGGAACAAAGGATCACACGCAATTTATTTATTTAAGAAGAGGAGTTACACCAGCAATCAGAACGATAGCGACAGCTGGCAGAATACATTTCAAAAGCAATGGCAAGCATAGAAAGAAAATGCGAGTACGAAGAGCAAGCAGCACAGGCAAACTGAAGAGCTCTAATGGCAAACAAGTGAAGCACAGAAAGATAACAGGCTAATAGCAGACAATTACAAGTTTTTGAAATGAAGGGAAGGATTACCTTTGAGAAAGATGAGGTGGCTCTACACGATAGTCCCCTCAACATTGCTCGAGCTGCAACTTTGGCATCAACAGGTGACATACAATGCCCTCCGGTGATGGAATGCTTCTTGCCCACAGCCTCATTTAATGCTCCAAAAATTTAAGTAGAAAATTGCCTAGGCAATGCTGTGCAGTCAAAGACCACTGAATCTTTGCTTCTCCTCTCTCGTCTTACCCATCTCCCAGTAAGGTCTTGGTGCGCCGATTTTAGAAGAGAGGTCAACAATGACCTTGTAAGCAGACAACATGTTATTCCACTTATAAATACATTGATGGGGAGTTCTCACAAATCCATGAAGGCCCAAATTGGACACTCCTAACCACTTGTCAGCCGCCGTCTGGTGCACCAATTTCCCCTTTGTGCTATAGCCCCCTACCCCACCAACCTTCACAGCCTTACCTTTGGCTGAGGCTTTCAGGTCGGAAGCACTCTTCTTGCCCTCACCCCTCTCACTAAGTTTCAAACCAGCCACTGCACACGCCTCTACAGAACAGAGCATAGCTTCCTTTGACCAGAGCTCTTCCTTGGTTGGGGGCGACGGTGTTGGTGGCGTATGTGGGTCGGTTGGGACAATACCAAATGGAGCGACTGCAAAAGCTTCGACATCAGGATTAGTGAGAGACACAAAGAATACTACAAGGCCCTGTGCATGGGCACCTGTTGCTAAAGTTGAGATGTTACAGACATCGACATTTGCACTATAGGCGGTTACGCGTTTGCCTGCCCTGCAATCAAAATTGCACGCGTAAACGAAGAGTCAGAAGCCATGAGTGTAATATATGGTATAGAGTACCAGTTTTCTATTCTAAGTGAGCAAGATAATGGATGTAAAGAAAGCTCTCGATGCCTATATTGAGCCTTCTGAACTTCAAGGTTTTCTCCGATGCAGCTTCCGTGGACTGGCACTAGGCGCAATGTGCAAGGCGCGAACATTGTCGTGCCTAACAGTGTCGATCCCTCGGCACGTGCGTAGCCTTTCAGCACGTGTGCCTTCAACCTGGTTGCTGTGTCGGTGGCCCTCCTCACGTGTGGGCAAACATGGTTGATCGACCTTCGCACGTGTGTCGGTGACAAGCCTTATCAGGGTTAATCCATCCCTGGGCTCTTGAACTTGCACCATGCAACCGTGACCAACACTCAGAGCAACGTTCTCCTTCACCCAGCTCTCGCCATCTGCTTATCCTAAGACTTAGAAGAAAATTTTATTAAAATACTTGCCTTGCCTTAATTCCTCTTACACCCCTCCCTTTCAGCTGAGGCGTCCCTGCCTTTTCTGCTGAAAGCTATTATTTTTCCAGCCCTGCGGCTAGGGGGTTTAGGAAGGCAGTCAGGACATTCCCATTGTCCTGCTATAATCTCTTCCTCGCCAATGCAAAAAGTGTGCCAACGGGCACCATACTTATCGCAAGTTACCATTGCTTCCTGATCATCCAGCACTTTGCAGCTGACACAAGGCGTGGCTGGCACGAATTCCTCGGGCACAACCGCAACCGAAGAATCAATATTCGGCAAATGGCATAGCGAGCAATTTTGCACGTAGTCTCTCATGGTTTTACCATCAGAACCTTCCAGTTCTAACACACCATTGTCAAACGCATGTTTCACGCGTAAGATCACTGCACCTGAACTGGTGTCGATGGTGGTCTTGGTCTGGCATTGCGGTAGACAAAGTCTCCTTCTTGAATCTGCGTCATCTGCAGGAGGTAGCTCCCGTCTCGCGTCATGGCGTAACGCTGCGTATCTCTTTTTTGTGCAATTTTCAAATTGTCCAGCGCAGCCGGCATCATGCGCTCAAATAACGCCTTACGGCGTACCATCACCTTTAGCAGTTCATCAGGGCTGTCCAGGTCTTTCACCTGTTCAGTCTCCTGCTTGATGCTACTGGGCACTACTGGACTTCTGCCAAACAGTATCTGATATGGCGAGTCAGTTCGCCAAGGCAGCCTGCTTGCTAAATCTGCGAGATTGCAACTCCAGCGGTAGCCTAGGCCCATGATCGGTAAAGGTTGCAAGTGTGGATGTTGTTGTGTAATACCAACCTTGACGCGATCACAGCTTTGGCAAGCCTTGATCACATCTTCACACTGCTGCTTCATGCCCCTCCACCAGTAAGACAATTCCAAAAGACTATACGTCTTCTTGACACCATAGTGTCCAGTGTTCTCGTGCATTTCCTGCACAAGAGCTCGTCTCTTGATGGGTTCCGGCACTAACTTCTCCTGACAAGTTTCTTCAATTTTGAAGAGGTTGTTGCGTTTCCAGCAAAACCTTTTAGCTCGATGGCTTACTTGGTCCTTCTCCTTCACTGATAGCCCTTCCAAGTGAATTCCCGTCTTCAGCCAGTGCATAGTAGCTTGGTCTTTCCAGATCTCTGGACTGAATAGAGGTAGAGGCTCAGCTTCACCTGATGCTACCATTCCAGCCATTTTGGCTAGGCAGGCCACCAACTCTGCTGGGCTGCTTGGGTCTTCGTCTTCTCGAGCTCCTGTTTTGTCGTCTGAAGATGGGTCTGGGTTCCTGCTGAGTCCATCGGCGTCGTTGTTGAGCACTCCTCCTCTGTGCACCACCGTCATTTGGTACTCTTGCAGCTTAAGAGCCCAGCGAGCCAACTTACCAGTGAGGTCTCCATTCTTCATCAGCCATAGTAATGGTGAATGATCTGTGATCACCGTGAAGGGTCTTCCCCACAGATACTCTCTGAAGTGTGTGACAGTCCAAACCACTGCCAGCAGCTCTCTTTCGTAGGATGAGTAGTTGCTCTCCGCTCGATTGTTAGAGCGAGAGGCATAGGCAATGACATACTCCTCTCTAGGGCTTGGGGCTCGAGTGAGTACTGCGCCAATTCCCACACGACTCCAGTCAGTGTGCAGATTAAACGGCTTGAAGTAGTCAGGCGTTTGCAAGACTGGGGCTGTTACCAGCCGCTCCTTAAGCTCGTTCATGGCTTTCTCGTGAGCTTTTGTCCACATAAAAGGCACATCCTTGTTCAGGTGTTCCGTCAGGGGTTTAGCAATTCTGCTATAATCCTCCACAAATTTACGATGGTATCCGCTTAGCCCTAACAGCGCTTTCAGCTTAGACACATTCGCAGGTGCAGGTATCTTGTAAATAGCCTCAGTCTTCACAACCTGAGGGGACATAGCATTGTTCCCAATCTCATGTCCTAGGTAAGGCACGTGTGCCTCAAAGAATCTGCACTTCCCAGGATGCAGCTTCATTTGGAATTTCTCCGGACGTAGGAATACTTGTTCCAAATGCTCAAGGTGCTCCTTTATGGACTTGCTGAATACTACCACATCGTCAATGTATGGCTTAGCTAAATCCAGCCCCTCCAGCACTTTATCCATAGTCCTCTGAAATATGACTGGGGCAGTTTTGTAATGAACCAGTATTTTAGTAGATATGATGTTCAATTAAATGTAATAGTTAAATAAGTTCAGCCTGCTGAACTCTAGTTAATAATCAGTCTGCTGGACTTTATATTTAATATCAGTTTAATGACTTAGCCGGAAGCAGCAGGCTGAAGTCAGCTTAAGTCAGCTTGCTAACACATTCTTTGACAGCCAACTGACTTCCGTACTCGGTAGCAGCGAACTGCCTCGATATGCATCTAAGTGTGGTATGCTAGATGAATGGCCAGATGACATCCCTATGATGGATGGCGATTCGGGATGATGGGAGATGGCGGAGGATTTGGTTAACGGAGGTCCTACCAACGTGGTTAACTCCTGGGTAGGCGGTGCCATCGCACTGGCCTTTGAGGTGCCGCTAGTCGTGCGAGGAAAGCATCATCTGCTGCGTTCAAGCGGCTGATGGTGTTTCCCAGATCCATCAGTTCCCATTCTGGGATTGCAGGTGTCATGGGAACAAGTGCCTCCGACTTTGCATCCTAAGATCTGATAGTTGCAACAAGGGCGTGTTCATGCTTGGCGGCACACTAATGCCCAATGCCATTGTCCTGCGAATCAAGCCATCCTCTCCCTCTCTCTGCAGAATATCCCGCAGAGGCGGAGGAGGTCGGCCTATGGTTCCCCGCGGAATGCCTTCTCTCTGATCCTTCTACTTATGCTTGAAATATTGCTTTAGCATCCTCCTAAAAGATGCGTTACCCTCACGGGCCACCTTCCTTGGTGTGCTTGCGCGACCCTCGGGTTTACATTGCGCTGTCTTCACTTTAGCAGTGCAAGCAGTCACCTCCTGCCGTTGTGGCGGTCGTGCGGTTGACTTGGGCTCTGCCACTGGAAGACTGGCAGTAGGGGTACTGGACGTTGGTGACCTTAATTCTTCATAAAGGTCTGCCGGGCTTGGCCCCATCAGGTGGTCAGCTACCCAGTCGTCTGTCCTCAGCTCCTGTAAGTCAAGCAGATCTAACTCCGGTGTAGGAAAACGTGGAATTTCTTCCTTGGCATCCCATCAGTGGTGGCAACTCCAGCTGTGAGAGGCCTTGCATCTCTGCATCCTCTCCCTCCTCTGGCTTCTCTCTTCCAGGAGGTGGCGATTCTATCCCCTCTTGTGTTGAGCCTCGCCATGTTGATGATGCCTGACTGTAGAGCGAGAGCTGCTTTCGCCACTTTCTCTTCCTTGAGTCGAGGGGCGTCTGCTTCCAGCAATTGCTCCATGATTTGCCTGGTGATCGACTCAGCTGTGCTGTCAACTGTGTCTTGTGGTTGCCTTTTGGCCTCTGGCTCTGGGCTCATTGGAACAGGTGTGGCGGGCAATCTCTCGACCGTCCTTTTCCTGCGTTCATCAAGAATCACCTCCAGGCAAATGGTCTTTCCAGACCCTCTAGAATTTCATGAATCCTGACTGCATTCTTCGGCCCATTCGCCAATATTGCACTGGCGTTCTTCATATCTTGACGTTGCCGCGTCTGGGGATGGGCTTCCGTAGACCTGGTCTGGGGCCATGTTTCGTAACTGAGAAGTGGCATCTTCCTCCCATTCCGGCATCCTCACAAACATTTGGCTGGAGCGTTCTGCAGATAATGGGACCTCCTGTGATTTGCTTGTTGCAGCGCTCGCCAAAGGGGTTGCTTCACCAGTTGCCTGGTCTTCCATGGCTACGTCTTCTCGCAGCCTTCGCAACTCTCTTTCCAGAGGGTCGTGTAGAGCCGCCATCCGATTGTCAATTCGCGCCAGTAGGTGTTGACACCTGGTCAGCTCCGCCACTCTGGTTTCTCTGAGTGTTTCATCTTGGTCAGGTACAGCTGCGTCCCTTTCAACACCATATTCTTCTTGTCGCTGATACGCTTCTCTGATAGATTTCTGATCAGAGGTTGGCACCACATGGACTCCAATTGTCACTGGTCTCGGCCTGGGCATAGGCTTGTCAAAGAACGTCATCTGCTGCCAAGTCATAATCGTTTCCACCAACCACGTCATGGAGTGATGCCCAATCATATTGCCGAATATCTTCCCAGCGTCGTCCTGTCCCACCATCGCAACAATTTCTTTTGCAACGGAGTTGGGTATCCCCAGGCACCTTCCCTTCTCTTCAGCTGTCGGCGCTCTCCACTGAGCTTCTCTGTCGTGCGCATTCTTGACCATTCCTGGTCCTCCATTCACGAATGCGCGTGATCTTGGGTATGCCGTGAAGGTGGGCAGCACTACCCTTGGTCGGCCTGGCTCGTTGACGACGTATTGTGGGTAGGAATCCCTCCTGATCACTGGTTTGGTTTCCACCATCAATGCTTCTCCCACAGATACTGCCGGTGGTGTGCGCCGCGTAATCTCCTCCATTTCCCTCAGGATTTCAATGGACATACCGTTGGTCCAGAATAGTCTGGCCCAATGTGAGAGTCCTCCGTGCCTGGCGTCGTCGATCAATACATGATGACCCAGGGTGGAGTCGAAGACCAACCATGGATCTCCTGGCTTCATCTGGTTGTAATCCATCCCTGGATGTACATTCTCAATCACAAACACTGGTGGGTAGAGATGCTGGCGTTCCCGCAGCATACCGATGATTTTCACCATCCATTCCCAGTGTTGTGCTCGCGGGTCACTGAATCCCCTCCTGTTCCCAGCTTGCGAGAAAGGTTGACAAGGAAATTGCGAAAAAATCCAGTCAATCCTGTAACCATACAGGTCCTCAGACTTCACATCGAGAATGTTTCCTCCTGTAAAACGCACCAACCTAGAATCAGTAGGAACCAACGCCTTGAAATGGTACATTTGCCGCATCTGACTCATGACCTCCTTAAATTCTGTGAAAGCACACTCATCGTTGTCCACATACAGCACTTTGGATACCAGGATACCTCGCTGAATCAGTGAGATGGTTCCAGAACCAAGTCCGGCGAACAATTCCAGTACTACTACTTCTTTCCTGCAAAAAGGATCTTCCATCCTCACAATGCCTTGTGGCAGCAGGTCTACTCCAGGCATCAAATTGGCAGCAGACTTAATTGGATAAGGAACTGGCAGCAGCTCTTGCGGGCCACGGTCCCCGTTACTCACAGCTTCCAGTTGCTCCATAATCCGAGGTTGCCAAACCAAGGGAGTCGGCATGTTGACGCTGGTGTAGCCCGCCTCTTCGCGTTGCATGATGAGGTCATAATGGTCTAAATAGCGGTCATTCACACAACAGTCTAGCAGTCCGTAGTTCGCCTCTCCCGAGCAAACCATTTTTACAGGAATTTCTCCGGTCGGCTGCCGATCTGTCGACTGGTAAGTCACCCTCTGCTTTCGCAGGTCGATGACCATACCCAGAGGAATCAGAGCTTCTGTCCCCAAGAGAACATCATGGTTCTCTGCCTCTGTCAACGTGCATTCTATGAACAGTGACGCCTCCTCAGGTTTCCCCAAGTGTACTGTGAATTTCACAGGCTTGCGGGTGATTCCACAAGACTTTGAAATCTGCTCAGATGCAGTCCTCAATTGAAAAGGACTTTCTTTCAGGTCCCTTGCCGTCAATCCAAGAGCTTTCACAGCTCGCTTTCCCAAGATTACTGGCTGTGCGCCAGTGTCCAATAGGATATTGGGAGCGGCCCAGTCGTTGAACGTCAAAACTCTATCCTTGTTCTGCACTCTCACAGTGCTGAAATTAGTAGGCAGTGAAGCGCTGTTCGCGCCTTCCTCAGCTATGTCCAGCTGCTGTCCGGCTTCTTCAACCGTGGAAGGATACGTAAGACGCAGATCAACGAGTGAAAGACAAGGAATGTGCTGAATCCGGTGTTTCACCAGAGCCTTCAGCTTCTCCAGCGAAAAACTAAATGTCTTGCGTGGCCCAGGCTTGGCTTGACGTAGCTGCGCAATCTCGTTCTCATCGAGAGCGATCCGAAAGGTCTGAGGAAGCTTCCCAGCATTCCTTGGAACCAGACGGTCATGGTCTGCGCTCCGCAGCCGTTGCAGCCACGGCCTTCTCAGGCGTCAGCTTCTCGCCTTTGCAGATGGTCTTTTCGGGCACATCTGCATCATAATAGACATTAGGCACATATAGTTTTGCAAATTGAGCTTTCAACTCTGCAATCTCTGCACTCATAGCATCATACTTCTGTTACCCTTTCGGTTACTAGGGTTATCTTTCTCCTTTTTCTTACCCTTATCTGCCTCTTTCGTGGCAGCATTAGCCCATGGTGGCTTCAGATTTGGGTTCTTGGACCAACACTCATCTTCTGAGTGTCCCTTTTTGCTGCAATGTGCGCATACCTGCGCCTTGCTAGCAGACAATTGCTTATCATCCGGGTACGGACAATCTCTCTTCTGATGTCCCGATTTTCCGCAATTCCAACAGCCCTCTGCTGTCTCAGCAGTGTTGGCGTGCTTAGCAAACCTATTGAAAGACCCGCTCTTCTTCTTAAATTGAAAATTAGAGCTATTGGCCTTAGGCTGAAAGGATTCCTCCCTTCTCTCAGGAGCCATAAGCGTACTAGAAGCCTCCTTGTACCAGACTTTACCTTCCTTGACATTGCGTGCTATTTCAGCAGCCTCGTCGATGTTCCAGTCGATTCCGCGTTTTCAGGTAGGTGCGGCCTGACCTCCCGAACTGTGTCTTCACCCAGACACAATAAGAATTTGTCAGCCACAATCCTAGGCTCATAGATTCCTGCCTTCTTGGCAAGGTCTACCAATCTGGATTTGACCTCCATCACTGTCTCGTTCTTCTGATGGATAAAATGCACAAAACGGTGCACCTTAAGACTGCGATCCTCTGGGAATTTTGCTTCTAGCAACTAAAAGAAACGACGCAGACAGTGTTCAGAGTCTAACTGGTCATCCCCAGCCTCCATATCCCTACGGGAACTAGCCAATGCTTGCGCATGGCTTGCTTCCGTGGTGGCACTTTCACCATACTGCCCTGTAAAAGGTGCAGCCCTGCGCGTTACTAGTTCCTGAGCATTAGCAATCTTTTCAGACAATTCTGCACACACTTTACGCAATTATGCGACAGACCCAGCATCATCATCTCGAGTAGCCGCTCGCTGCTGACCCTCGGTGAGTTGCTTCATGGCATCTGTTAATTCTTGTGTTAGTGCAGCTAAGTCTACGCTCTCAACAGGTGCAGTAGGTATCGCTCTTCCTGATGACAAAGCGGACAGGCGGGCTTTCGCAGCCTCTTTCTGGATTTTCAAATCCCTCGCCTTCTTTTGCTCGTCAAACGCCCATTCTTGGATAAGGTTTTCATCCTTCCGGAATTGGTGATAAAGCAACAAGGCATCCTTGTCCAAGTACTGAACCAAGCTTATAAAAGCGACTGACTGAGTGTAAGAAGAATCCTTTTGGATTTTCTCAAAGAAATCAGCCCAATTGTAGTGAAACAGATAGATAAATTACTAAGTAAAACAGAATAGTTTATCGATTCAAGACAAGGATCTTTGAACACAAGTGGTAGCTTCTTGAAAGAGAGATGGCTTCTTGAAAGTTAATATATTTCTGGATTTTGGCAAGTACAAGAGTGATTTTGGAATGTCTTTCTATGTTCTAGCTCTTGTTTATATACTTGCTACATAAGTAATTTCTAGGAAGGTGTATGTTGATGTGTTGGCACCCAACACATCCCAAAACTTGCCACCTCTTTCTAGAATAATGTACACATGTCCTTTTGACCTAAAAATGGCACATTTGACTTTTGCCACATGGAGTTCTTCTAGGTCTTTCCTCTAACTTCGAAAATGCCTTGGAAGGTTCAAAGGACATGAACCAAGTTACTAGAGTACCTATTCACACTTGACTCCACACAATACTACTCCAAATATATTTGAAAACATTAAAATATATGCAAACTAACATATAATAACTCAAATCACTACATCACCCCCCCAATAGAAAAAGCGACGTCTCGGCGCGTCAAGTCAGGTCTTACACATGTGGAGCAAACTAGTCAACAGTTTCAAGTCAGATGCCACACATGTGAAGAGGACTAGTCAAAGGCGCCAAGTCAGGTGCTACACATGTAAGGTAGACTAGGCAAGGTCGTAGGTGGTGTGACCTTATTGGCTAGCCTACTCCTTAATGATAAAGAAAATTGTACAAGTTGGCCCAGAATCTGCCACGAATTCAAAAATTCATAGCGGCCACAGAACTGCTCCAAATCTAAAAATTTGAGTGCCAGACGGACCGCGTCAAAGATCTCTACCGGGTCACCAAATTTGAGAGCGTTCTAATTTCTGGAGTGTCGTTGAGAGCTGAGAGAGTAGGCACTCCTCCAAATCTGTGCAGAAACTTCTGAAAATCATAAGTCCTTCTATACTTCTCCAAATTCTGCAAACTAAGTCTCAAACTGGGCGCTGTAAGATGTTCTACCAGAGTCTTGAGTTTCAGAGCATTTCAAGTTCAGGGGAAGGCACAATGTCAGAAGGCATATTCTGCCCTAACAATGCCAGCAGCCTGACCCCCTTCTACTTAGAGCATCATATCTCTCTCACCAGTGCTCCAAATTGAGCAAGCTTGAACTCTAAATGACCGGCTACTTATGGACAACAACCAGATAAATTTTCAGAATTTATTATGAAGAGACCTATCGCCAGTAGCAGTTTTAGTTTTCTGTCTAGAAATTGCAAGAAGAGAAAAGTGTCTAATGTCATTTTTTCCTCCTTGTGGTTCTTGCAGGCTGCCTCCAAGGGGTCTTCTGCTGCTTCTTGATGGTGGCAGGCTGCCTCCCTGAAGTCTTCGGGCTTCTAGTAGAGAGACTTGGGGCTGGTCCAAGATGGGGGTTGGCGGCATGGAAGCGCTTCAACTTTCTCTGAACTTTGTCAAGGTAGTGCGCCGCCACCCAACTATTCTCCGAATCTGGATATCCTTTCCACTTGATCAAGTATTGCTGCTGTCTCCTGAAATTTCTCATAGCCACTATGTCTTCCACTTCGTACTCCAAATGATCATCCACTATTGTTGGGGCTGGTGGGGTTGTCACACGTCCTGGGAACTTGTTGTCGGGTTGCACATATGGCTTGAAGAGGGAAGCGTGGAATACGGGGTCGATGTGCATAGTCTGGGGAAGTTCTAGCTTGAAAGCAACGGGGTTGACTTGCTGGATAATCTTGAAGGGTCCCAAATACTTGGGAGAGAACTTGCTGCCGGCAGGCCTGTTGTTCAGGGAAATGTTCTTGGATGATAGTAACACGTTGTCACCCACTCTGTACGTAATTTCTCTTCTGGATCTGTTCGCCACTCTTGCTTGAGCATCTTGCGCGTGTTGTAGAGCTTTCTTCGCTGCTGTAAGGGCTGCTTCTAATGTCTCCATAAAATCTGTGGCTGCAGGTACTTCATCATGGCCAGCCGTGAAGCTCAGTGGCGTGGTCGGATGGAAGCCATAGTTGAGGAAGAATGGGGACTCTTGGGTAGAGGCCTGCGTAGTGTTGTTGTAGGCAAACTCGAGGGGGGTCAAGTACATGTCCCAGTCTTGCTCGAGGGTAGACACGTAGGCCTTTAGAGAGGTCTTTAGGGTACGATTCATACGCTCGGTTTGCCCATCTGATTGTGGGTGGTAGGCAGTAGACATATCCAGCGATGTACCCAAGTTCTTGAAGAGATTTTTCCAGAAATGGCTTGTGAATCTTGGATCTCTATCTGACACAATTCTTGATGGTAGTCCATGGAGTCGGAAGATGTTGTCAAAGATGAGTCTTGCAAGTTGTGGTGCTGTAGCCTTAGTCGTCGTGGGAATAAAATGAGCCATCTTGGTAAGTCTGTCCACCACCGTGAGTATTGCATTATGGCCTCGAGGTGTCACGGGCAAGTCCACGATAAGGTCCATTGAGATGTCCGTCCATTGTCTTTCGGGGATTGGTAGTGGTTGGAGGAGTCCTCCCGCCTTTTGCGATGATGGCTTGATTCTTTGGCATGTGTCACAGCTCCTGCAGTACTCCTTGACTTGCTTAGACATGCCTGGCCAACAATAAGTCCTAGCTAGAACGCCCGTGGTCCTTAGGATTCCAAAGTGTCCTCCAAGAGGGTTGTCGTGTGCTTCTCGTAGAAGCAAGAGCCGGAGGTCTAAGTCATTAGGAACACATCTCTGGCCCGTATCTTGCCTCACCCAATAATTGCCTTCTTGCTTCTTGCATGGGTCCAAGGCTGCTTCTCCGTTCTTGTAGTAAGGGTCTCTTTCATAGGCGGCTGAAAATCGAGCTTCCAGATCTGTCTTCAGGGATACCATCACTGCATTTAATTGCAGTCTTGAGAGGGGGTCAGCCGGGTTTGTCTTGCCGGGCTGGTACTGAATCGTGATGTTGTATTGTTGCAAGTATCCGCTCCATCTTGCTTGTCTCCTTGAGAGATACGGCTGCGTCTGGAGGTGCTTTAACGCCTCGTGGTCCGTGGTGACCAGTACTTTGCGTCCTTCAACGTAGCAGCGCCAAACCTTCAAGGCATGTACAATCGCCAATGCCTCTCGCTCCGTGGTTGTATAATTTTGCTCGGCTGGATTTAGCTTCCTTGACTCGTAGGCGATGGGCTGCAGTCCCTTGCCTTGGTCTTGAAGCAGGATTGCTCCTATTGCATAGGAAGATGCATCGGTGATGACGTGGAAGGGCCAATCTGGGTTTGGACTTGGGAGTGTGAGCACCGGGGATGTGGTCAATCTTCGCTTTAACTCTTGAAATGCCTCTTCCTCTTTCTCGGTCCATGTATATAGCCTGTCCTTCTTGAGTAGATCTGTCAGGGGGGCTGCTATGTGCGAGAAGCCTTGGATGAATTTTCTGTACCAATTGGCAAATCCCAAGAATGACTGGAGTTCTTTCTTGGTCGTGGGGGTTGGCCATTCCTCCACCACCGTGGTCTTCTTGGGGTCTATCTTGATGCCATCAGCAGTCACGTGGAGACCTAGGAACTCCACTTCTTGTTTGGCAAACTCGCATTTTGACTCCTTCGCAAACAGCTTGTTTTGCTTCAATACTTCAAGGACTTCTTTCAAGTGTCTCGCATGCTCTTCAAGGGTCTTGCTGTAGATAAGGATGTCATCGATGAATACCACCACAAATCTGTCCAACATGGGCTGAAATATGGTGTTCATCATAGTCATGAAAGTTGCTGGCGCGTTGGTGAGTCCAAATGGCAGGACCATGAACTCAAAATGTCCATATCTTGTCCTGAATGCCGTCTTCTCTATGTCCGGTTCTGCGATGCGAATCTGGTGGTAGCCGTTCCGTAAGTCAATCTTCGTGAAGTACTTGGCTCCAACCAGCCGGTCCATGAGCTCATCCATGCGCGGCAACGGGTATCAATTCTTGATGGTGATCTTGTTGAGGGCGCGATAGTCCACACACATCCACAAGGTACCATCTATTTTCTTGACAAATAGCACCGGGGCTCCAAATGGCGACTTGCTAGGTCGAATGAAGCCATGCTCCAGTAGCTCCTTGATTTGCTTCTTGACTTCGTCTAGCTCCGTGTATGACATTTTGAACGTAGGCCGAGAGATGGGCTTGCTTCCGGGCTCCAACTCTATCTTGTGGTCTACGAATCTTTTGGGGGGTAGGCCCTTGGGCAATTCCGGGGAGAACACTTCTTTGTAGTCCTCTAAGACTTCTTGTATCTCCTTGGGAACGGGGCTGCCTTCTTGACTCTCGATGTCTTTCTTGATGTCTTTTGGCGTGATCAAGGCCAAAAGAAGCTCGTGTCCCTTCCTCACAAGTCTCTTGAGTTGGAGGGCGGACAATAGTATCTCGTGTGCCGGCTTCTGGATGTCTTGGGTCTGGATATTCTGGATTGCGCGCAAAATACAGATTCTTGAAGTGATGTCATTCTTGATCTTGATAGTACCGGTCCTCCAATCAACTTGGGGGTTGTGCTTGGTCAACCAAGGCGTCCCTAGGATGACGTCGTACTTGCCCAATTGCATGGGGGAGAACACTACTCTATCCTTGAAGGACTTGATAGAGAGTGCCAAGGGGTACGTCTTCTTGGAAGGGGTAGTATAGGAGAATCCATCGGGCATCATAATCTCCTCGTCGTGGTCAAGAGTTCGCATAGTAATACCGTGCTTGGTGGCAAAATCTGCAGCAATGAAGTTGCCTTGAGCTCCGCTATCCACCAAGATGTGGACCTTCTCTCCTCCAAGGTAACCTCTCAAACTCATTGGGGCTGGAACGTCGTCTTCAACGGGGGTCTCCACCTCACTTGGCGTGTTGCCTTCTCGTGAAGTGGGTCTTGGGGTGGTAGGCTCCTGGCCTACCGGCGCTGTCCGTTTTTTGACAACTTTTTGGGGCATGAAAGTGCACGATGGCCCTTTTCCTTGCAATAAAAGCATAGTCCAGCCGTCATGAGAGCTTCTTTTTCAGCCGGGGAGAGTCTTGCTTTCACTCCTTGCTGGTTTCTTGCATCATAAGTGTCATTGGAGGGTCTTCCACTCTTCCGGGCAGCCGCGGGGTCCCTTTTAATAACTCCGATTTCCATGGGTGTGGGTCCAGATTCGGATGTGGAAGGGGCTGCGTACACCCGCGTCGTCGGTACCCGTGAAGATGAAGGCACGGAGTGCTTGAAATCCAAGGTATCCACCTTTTGGGCCACTTCAATGATCTTTGAGAAGTCCGTCAAGTCGCGTAACTCCACTTCCTTTGCCACCTTGGGTTTGAGGCCAAAGATGTAACGGTCAATCTTCTCCTCGAGAGACATGTTGGGGATCTCAAGAGTGAGGGCGTGAAATCTGGATGTATACTCTTGAACGGACGTCGTTTGCTTGAGATGGTGGAGCTTTCCTCGGGCAATCTTCTCCGCATTGATGGGCATGAATTGCTTCTTGAGGGCCTCACGAAAATCTGCCCATCTTGCATATGATGGTGGGGGCTCTTGGCCGAGCATGGGGTGCGCCATAGCTTGATATATAGCCGCTTGATAGTTACGCCACCATGATGTTGCTGCTCCTCTAAGTAAGGTAACGGCAAAGGGAACGTAGTCCTCCTCGGGTACTTCAAGGAATGCGAGGTACGTCTCCACTTGGTAGAGCCATAAATTCAGGTTGGCACCTTTCCCGGGGTTGAAAGTGTCGGGTTTGCCGGGCTTGATGAGTTTCCTTGCTCTCGTTGGCTCTTGTGGAGGCGCTTGAGCCGGGGCTGGATTTTGAGCATTGCTCGCAATAGGGGCAACCATGGCAGCCATAGCTTCTCTTGACGCTTGCACGGTTGCTTCATAGGTGGCCAAGCCCACTTGGTTGTGGACGGTCATTAGGAAGGCTGCCCACTCATTTGCGGGAACTCCTTGTGGTGGGGTCAACTTTGCTATAGCGGCTGCCACGGGATTTGACGGTGCTCCTCCTTGTGGTGCTTCTTGTTGTTGGAGATTTCCTTGAGTAGGCTCTCCCATCGACGCTGGAGGAGGGTGTGCTCCTCCTTGTGGTGCTTCTTGTTGTTGCAGATTTTCTTGAGTGGGCTCTCCCATCGGCGCTGGAGGAGGGTGTCTTGGAGAGGAAGGGCTTCCTTCGAAAGCTTGCTGTTGGTCTTGAGGATCGGCCATCTTCTTGTGCTACCAAAGTGCCTAGCTCCGATACCACTGTAGTGAAACAGATAGATAAAGTACTTAGTAAAACAGAATACTTTATCTATTCAAGACAAGGATCTTTGAACACAAGTGGTAGCTTCTTGAAAGAGAGATGGCTTCTTGAAAGTTAATATATTTCTGGATTTTGGCAAGTACAAGAGTGATTCTGGAATGTCTTTCTATGTTCTAGCTCTTGTTTATATACTTGCTACATAAGTAATTTCTAGGAAGGTGTATGTTGATGTGTTGGCACCCAACACATCCCAAAACTTGCCACCTCTTTCTAGAATAATGTACACATGTCCTTTTGACCTAAAAATGGCACATTTGACCTTTGCCACATGGAGTTCTTCTAGGTCTTTCCTCTAACTTCGAAAATGCCTTGGAAGGTTCAAAGGACATGAACCAAGTTACTAGAGTACCTATTCACACTTGACTCCACACAATACTACTCCAAATATATTTGAAAACATTAAAATATATGCAAACTAACATATAATAACTCAAATCACTACACCAATAGATCTCATCAAATTCTTCAAAAGTGAGACTATTTCCACCTGTTCGTCCACTAAAACACTTCGTAGACAGCTGAACTTAGGATTTTCATCCTTATCATCACCAGTCATTTCGAATGGTGACCAAGACTCACTATCTTTACCCCACACGTCGTGCTCTCTGCCCAAATTGGGTACAAAGGCTTGCGTGTTATACGGATTCTCACCGTTCGTGGCAGTATGGCGAGACTCGTCTCTCGACGGTTGCTCACTCCACAGGTTATCCGTGTGCTCAGATGTCTCACTTCCTCGTGGACTCTGGCTTGAATCAGAACCTTCCGCAGGCTTCACAGGGTAGTAGAGTCTTCCACTCCTCAACCGCATGTATAGTTGAATTTCTCCGGGTCCCCTTCCAGGTTGAGCACCGGCAGCCCTCACAGGCCTCAATCCCCAATTTGCTTGGGAATTTCTATTTACCTGAACCACAGAACCCAAGTTCTCAGAAGTAGGACGGAAGGACGGAAGTCTCTTACTTCCACATAGGCTTTATGTCATAAGGTTCTTGGGTTCACTGGCGAGCAACTTGTAGTTTGCAGAAATCACACTCCAAGCAGCTTGACATGCAACGTCAAATTCAGAGAAAGTCGCCCTTCAGGCTTTCGCTTAACTTTCACAAAGTCACAGCTTACAAAACTCTGAAACTACACGTCTATGCTGGCCTGGGTCAAGTTCTTCACTTAACACCGCGCCTTAACAGCTCTTCACTGCCAGGCTAGGCTCACTCAGTTCTTCACTGAGAGCTTTATCTGTCAACACTACTCTCTCTCTTTGAGATGCGAATGCAACTTCTGAGAACATGGAAACTAACACACAACTCACCATTTTAAGGCTGCTTCACACACACTTGTGGCGTTCGGCCGAATCTGTGCTAACCTCTTAGCAGATTCTATTCTGCAGTTCTCCTACTTTCAACAGTGAGATTCCCTCTTGGGAACTCCTACAATCCTAACTTATCTATGATACATTGGGAAGAATCTTCAGCGTCGGCAGAAGCGTGGGGCCTCGGCTCTCCAATGGCCTTGGGAACTCCTTCTTCTTCTTTGCATCCTTCTTCCCCTTCCTTCTGCTCCTTCTGCTCCTTGGCAAAAGTGCGTGAGAGTGAATGACATGTCTCAGGCAAGATTCGTGCCTTTCGCAGGCACCACACAGCGTCATCTTTCGAGAATGCCGTGCTTACTCACAAGGCTTAGCTGCATGTCGCTTCTGCCTAGCCATGCTCAACTCAAACTCGTAGTCACTCAGCATGCATGCACACCTCGTGACTGTCGCGCGTGGCTGCTTAGCTCCTCAACTGGCAGTCACGCCTAATTGGCTCATGGCTAAGAACTTCTGAGCGGCGTGTACAAGCAAATGCCACTTGCTCAAGATTCCCAATCGGGCGGCCGTAATCTATCATGGCATTGCGGCCATGACCTTGCTTAATCTTCTGCCAATCACACAGTACCAGACTTGGTACCTGCTAGGCGGCTCATCACTGATCCCCAGCTTCTAGCCTCGCGGCTGTCTATGCTGTCAAAACCTTCCCCATTCTTGGGTGTGGGGCACATTGACATTTTCCTCTTGCCAGTGGTCTTGACGTCGACATAACCGCTGACTGCGACGTAATCAGTCAGGTGGTCGGTGAGTCAACGTTGACTTTCCGTACCTGGGTGGCCGTAGCTTGCGCTGCGCGTGCGGCACCGTCAAACGGACAGTAGTCGCGACAACATGCAAAAGTTTGGCAAATTTTAGGAAAAGTTTGCATTGGCACAGCCTCGCACTCAAAATTGACATGAGGGTACGCTTGCGAGTACAGTAGGCGGGGCGTTGCTGTGTCGTTTTTGACATGTACGCCTGAGTACGACGCACGAGTGACGACTCCTCAAAATAAGAACGAAAGATAGTGCAAGAGACTGTAAATTGAAGAATACGCAATTGACCTCCGGTTGTTTTGGGCAGATTTGAATTGCAAGCGCGACAAAAATGAATTGCAGAAACCGCGCCAAAGTGCACTCTGAACACCACATCGAGTCCATAATTCGAACTTCTCGGACGCGTTGTACCGCCGGGTACACTTGGGTACAATCGAATAGAATAGAACAGGCCAGTTTTGGCCACTGTAAATTGGCCCTTAGCTTGCTGGTGCTGGCGGGCTGCTTATCGTCCTCGCGCTGTTTTGGACCCCGCAAAGCCCCTCCTACCATGCACCACCATGCACCACCATGCACCACCATGCGCAGTCGCTATTAACGATGTCTCGACAGCTCAACCGCTAATCTTCGCTGAACCATATGTCGGAACTTGTCAACTCTTGCAGCATCTACTACTTGTACCTGCTTGCCCCTTCTTCATCCCTAATCAGCAATCGCTGTGGCTGTGGTTTCCGTTTGGCATTTGCTCTTTCTGCGCTTGCCGTCCTGTCTTTGATTACGATCGCATATTTGTGGTTCATATGGTGCATCCCGGCTGATATCGCCATACAAAAAGCACATCAAGTTGCATGCTATTCGAGTTTCTTGAACACTAAATTGCTTCCTTTCCTTTCTACACGCTAGCGCCCTCACCTCTGGACGTTCAGGATATGGCAGGCGGGAGAAGTTCTTCTGTTTGGCGTCCTTGGTACACCTCTTTCTGCTCTTCGTCACCAATCGTTGCTTGCAATCACATGGTGGCTGCAGCATCTTTGTTTTGAGATTTGTCTAGTATCGAAACGTGGACAGCATCAGCATGGGCCTCATCTGTATGGTTCCACACCCAACTTATGGCGAGGATTCGGCCGCCAACTCAACTCTCTAGAGCGTGCCTTTCACACATTTAGCGGGTTTTTGGAAATGGGCGCTTGAAATCTTATTATCGTGTTCCTTACCATGCAGGAGCATAACAGTCCCGGGTATCCGCGGAGGGACTTCTAAAGGTGTCATCGTCTCCTTTGAGCTATATGCTATTGACCCCGCAGATGCTGCCCTTCAGACCAAGATCGGGAGGAGAGTTGGGCGAGCCTTCAGTACGAGGTAGGTGTCTGTCAAACAGCCTGCTGACGGGCTAATCCTCTTGTTAATTTTCGTATTGTCAAGGAGTATATCAAACCCTCATCCAGGTGAAGTGGATGTTCTGGTAAGCAGGTTACAAAAGAAGGCGGCGGTGTCCGATCTGGTGGCAGTTGTGAAAGATAACCTGGCCGAGTACATTGGCAGGCTCGCTTGCCAACCTTCTGTTCTATTTCATGTACGTGCTCCAGTCACACGCCATGCTCTTGCTGACCCTGCTTTCAGCCACCCCAAGCACCTGGGTGTAGTGCCTCGCTATGCCGTCTTTCCATGCTTGCGATGATTGTGTTTGTATGAGTAGGTAAATGGTTGGGACAAAGTGGAAGGGATGATGGAAGTCAGGATGGGCTGCGCTGCATAATGAAATTGGGTATTGATTGCTAGGGTGTTTCTTTAACTGCTATTGGTCCTGAGGCGAATGTTGTCAAGTTAGGATTTTATTGCGGAGGCTAAGGGGTGTACACGTGACTTCATATTAGCGAGTGATTTCTGGGAGTGATGAATGCTGTGTGCTCGTGGCAGGTCTTTGATTTGCACCATAGAGAAGTACAATTGGACGATCGCGTGAAAAATCATGTCAGTCTTGTGGCAAGTGTAGGAGGAGATGAAAAGCAAGAGGAGGCTTGCTTTTACATTTTTGTACCATACCTGCCACCAGGCAAGGATCTATGGTGGGAGATTGAATACCTGTCCAAAAAGAGGCCCATATTCGACTCTGAGCTTGAGCTGGATTTCAACGTTGGTATGGATCTCGTAGACTTTTGCCTGAAAACAATTGCATTTTGTTTTTCTCATGTGCTGGATGTGAAGGACCATGTCACTTGGGAAGGAGTCACAGATAGTAATGTTTCAATCTTGATCATGAAGTTCCTTGGAGTTATTCACGCCTTTTTTGGCACTTCTTGTTTGGCTCATGACAGTAGTTCCCCCCTGCTTGCCACTATGTAAGCAACCACAGATTCTGTTTTTGTTCTTGCATGCACACACTCACCACTGAGAGTGTACTATGGGGACATCAGGGGATCTGTGGACTGACAAGTGGCTAGCAGGCTACTGACTTTCTCATGGGAGTGCTGTTAAATATGTCACAGTATGTGGAATGAGTGAGCTGCTGATTTCATTTGGTGCTTGTAGGTATGTGTAGTCCCCTTTCTGTGATGTCTAATTTGGTAGCTTTGCTTTTGACAGCGTACTGTCCCATCGCAGAACTGATGCTCCCCGAGGAGTCCATGCCACGCGAGCAACATTTGGGTGGAAGAGCTGATGCTGTGGAGGCCAGCGGTAGTCATTTACGGCATCGCGCTGGCGTGGCGTCTCGTTTAAGGACTCGAGGTACGTGCTGTCAAGGTATATGGGTATATGATTTCTACGGTTGTAACCTAGGGCATGCTGAAAGTCTGGCCTACTGGAAGGCGTGTAGATTTGCATGTTCTTATTTGCCATGTTGCGTCCCTGTCCCTCCACAATACGCGCATTGAATTGTTCTGCTACCATCCCGTACTGTGCAATCTGGATGGGTTGCTTCTCTTGGTTTTTTCAGCAATCAATTGTGAGGGCTGTGGACAATGCGTACCATGCAACTTGTGACCTGTGTTGTGTTCGTGTTTTGACTTCGTGTTGTGCAGTTCTTGGAACTTGAATTGACTTGAGAGAGGCCTGTGTAAATAGCTGAACATGCTAGAGTTCCTGTATATAGCTGAACATGCTAGAGTTCCTGATAGTTGACAACTGTGAGTTCATACTTGGTCGTTTTAACACTATGAGTGTGCTTCGTTAAGCAAGTAGTCGTGGAGAGGTGCTTTGTGTGGTCTTTCTAAACATTAGCAGAGGGCTTGTATCGTATGTAATGGTGTGGAAGATCCCTGTCTACTACTTCACCCCTTTGGGAACAGAGGTATTCATGCGTGGAATATTATATACCTGGATATTGAAGAGGCTTCAGATTTGACTTGTTCAGCTGTGTGAAATACCTGCAGAGTATGATGTGAGAATATTTCCTTTTTCTCTTGTGAAGGACACAGAAGTTGTGCAGTAGGCTAAGATGTTAACTTTGGATCGTGCGTAGGTGGACTATCATGCGAAGCCAACATATATGCGTTGGGTGTTGAGTGGAGGGAGGTGTGTGGGTGGGAAAGTGTGTGCTTGGCCGAGAAACTGAAAAATAACACCTTTCCTCTCGTGCTCTTGTAGAAATCACTCGGCAAGATACATCTTTACTAACTTGTCGATTGCAAGCTACGCATGCACAGCACATGTCAGAATACTTGAGCCGGCTTGGCATACATTATAAGATTTTGTGAGAGAGCATATTCTAGTAATCTTCTTTGTCTCGTGCTCATGAGGTTCTCACATCCTCTTGTAGCAAAACATTGTTGCTAAAATCCTGTCGGAAGACACAAAAGTGTAAGGGATGGACTTGCCAAATATGGAGTGTAGACCCGTGATGTCAATGATAGGAAGAAGCAAGCATATGTACGAGTCGACTTGTTTCGTTGCTTCTCTAGATATAACAAGCAGGCAAAACCCGTCCTTGTTGAATTAACGTCCTAAGATTCTGTCAAGAGTGGAGCACTACGCTTTTCTTTACACACAAGCCTTCACTACCTCAGTTCTAGCTCTAGCTCGTCATTTACTATTCAAGCAGATAAATCAAGCTTTTGATGAAATCTGAGAGGCCAAAAAATATTTCTACCTTGGTTATGATTGAGAGTGGATGCACAAGCAACACGTACAGCGAAACATGGAGCAAAAGCAGACCCAAAACAAAAAGACACCAGCTCCTCTCTTCAACGTCAGCCCTCCGTGGCAACTCTACCCTGTGCCTTTCAACAAAGGTTTCTAATATCTCTTCGAATTCAGCAAAAGCAGGCCGGCCTTGGTCCAACGTGTTCCTCTGTCGGCAGCACTTACCAGAGGCTTAGCAAGCAAGGCATACTCAGGGTGCCAAAGTTGACTTGACTAAGAAGGGGATTATCTCTCTTATTCCAAGACTAAGATATACGAGACACATCCAAGCTTTAGGCCGACACTAGTTTTTGGAGCGCACCTAAAGTGAAGAGAAAAATATCAAAATGCGTTTCCACGGTGCACCTCGTGCACGCTGTCTTCCAGATAGTGCCGCAATTAATTGATTATGGTGTTGGCTCCTCTACGCAATGGTTGAGTTGCCAACATACTACGTATGGCTTCTGTTTCTGTAATGCCCTGCACACTCGCTGTCTTTCGTGTGATTACCGGATGGCGTCACAACCTTCGGATATTGCATCGTGACACGTGAATATTGCATCGTAACGTGTGGAAATTGTACCATATCCGGTTTCAAACTCTCGGTCGTCTGTGTGCTTATTTCACATCACGTTCTGCTCTATTTCTTTGTCTGCTTTTTATTTTGGAGTACACTTCTTACACTTGGGTTGCCCTCCACGCTGCGCCCCGCACCCGCTCTCCTCCGTATCGATCCTGCTCTTTTCGGGTGAGGGATGTCTCCGCCATCTCCTGCTGGTAGCGATCCCACTAGTGTTCATTGTGTCATGTTTCTTTCTCCAGGGGTAGCCTCTCACAACCCTTCCCAGGAGCATGCAGAGTGCAATGGCCAGGTCAAGGATTGTATCGAGAAATATATGGAAGGTGAGTCACGACTATCGCACGCAAGTGGTAACCATATTTCATTCATGTGCATCTGTTGTTCACGACGAGAGCGGGCAGAAGTTTTTGGTCACAAGCATATCGAGTGTGAAGTCATTGATTGACATATTGCTTGCTGGCGATCGATGTGCTCAGGAAAAAAATTACGACCCATAATCACCCAAATATCCCTAGGATTCTTTCTGAGAGGTTGGTGTGTGCAATGCACACATGTCCACGTTGCTGTAGCTCGACTCAATGAGGCTTCCCTGACTGTGGTGTATTCTAAAATGTGGCCTACTAAGTAAGGGCAAGACAGGCCCGAGTCATGTGTACAATATGAGATAGTGAAGGATATGACGAGGTTTAAGGTCATACAATTTGAACCTTCACGTAATTTTGGCTGACGCGGAGTGCCGACCAGGTCAACTTACCTAGAGGTTTCGGATTAGCCTAGTGCGCCTACAATAATATTTGTAGATATTCTAGATATTCGAAGGGAGGGCCGCTTAGCAACGAAATTTCTAAGTGTATGTCAAATGGTCCCTTCCAGAATATTCGGGATTAGGCCGGATTAGCCTCATCTCACGTGTCGGGCCAATTCGACGTCCACATGCATGCATCAAAATATCTAGAATATACTAACTTAGACGCGCTAGGCTAATCCGAAACTTCTAGGTAAGTTGACCTAGTCGGCACTCTGCATCAGCCGAAATTACTTGAAGGTTCAAATTCACTCTAATGGTCCAGATAGCTCGACGCTGTCGGTCAATCCGACGATCGCGCTCACCGCAAATTAAGGACAGACGTCAACCGACCTCATTAAACTTCGCAAATCCGTCTCTCTCAATACTTCACCAAATTCAATGACCTTCATATCAAAACGACCATAAAAATGCACTCTACACATCTAAGCAATCAAAACATACTTTCAAGGAACTAAAGAATGCACTTCATAAACCTAGGACCTTACATGTGTCGATTTGGTGTGCATACATGGGTGTGTGTCGATGCATAGAGTAGACTTGTATTCTAGTCAAAGTGGGTGGATCGTCGATGTGTTGACTTTGTGTTAAGTGTGTAGATGTGTAGGCTAGTAGGACATTAGGTCTCGAGTGTCGATGAGTGTGAGGTGGTGAGCAGCCGCTAAGAGAATATAGGCGCTGTGAAAGAGATGTATGGTGAACTCTTGTGTGTAAGAAAGAAGAAGAGTCTCCGAGGACAAAGTGTGTGCAAGATCTATGCTAAGTGCTTGATTTGCTGTAGGTCTGTGTGGCCTTGTCTGTGTGACTAATGGAAGCTGTGTGTGTGACCAGCTAAGTCTGTGTGACTAGAGGAGAGAAGAAGGTGTCTACGTGAGCAATTTAGAGGAAGTGCAATATGAAGAAGAGATGGATGAAGAGGATTTACAACAGAGTCTCCATTTGCAACGCCAATCATTGTGAAAAAGAAGGATGATGTGTGTGGATTACCGAGCACTCAACAAGATCACCATTAAGAACAGGTACCCACTTCCACAAGTGGACGAGTTGATTGACAGGCTTGTCGGGGCGAAGTATTTCTCGAAGATTGATTTGAGAAGTGGCTATCACCAAGTACGGGTCGCGGAAGGAGACGTTTAGAAGACTGTTTTGAGGACTTGCTATGGCTCATTCGAGTTCACAGTCATGCGTTTTGGTTCGAGTAATGCACCTGCTCCATTCATGGGTCTCATGAATAGTATCTCCAGACCCTACTTGTAATGAATCAGTAGATTGGTAGATACAATATTCATTTAAATATAAAAGTTAAATAAGTTCAGTCTGCTAAACTTCATTTAATATTCAAACATTGATTGTTGATTAGTCTAGAATGCAAGTTTCTGATCATTTTGATATAAAGTTCATCCAATTTGGTCAAGTCTTGAGAGAGTTATGAATTTTCGAAGTTTAATCAGTTTTGAGGTCGGTTGACGACTGTCCTTAATTCGCGGTGAGCGCGACCGTCGGATTGACCGACAGCGTCGAGCGATTTGGCCCGTTAGAATGAACTCGAACCTTCACGTAAGTTTGGCTGACGCGGAGTGCCGACTAGGTCGATTTAGCCAAGCGCGTCTTCGATAGAGTATTCTAGTAATGTCGATGCATGTATGTGGACGTCAATTCGGCCCGACACGTCAGATTAGACTGATCTGGCTTACTCACGAATATTATGGGAGGGACAATTTGACGAACACTTAGGAAAATCCGTAGCTTGCTCCTAGGGAGGAGCACTTAGGCAGAAAATTATCAATAGGCATAACTTCTTTATTTCTTATCAATTTTCACTCCTGTAAATATCTACGGGTTTGTAATGACAAGGCCTTCCATCCTACACCATTTGTGAGCAGTTTCTTGCCACTCAAAACGTTGAGTAATTTTCCTAAGCTTTCTTAGTGATATGCCGCTGCACTCTTTAGTATGATTGCAATTAGTTCCTTTCCTCGTGAGTCACTACGCTTCCACTAGGGCGCTCTGCCCCTTTCATCTGGTATCGAAGCTGGGCTAGTTTGCATATTATATTGTGGAGTTGCAGTCGGCAAGTGGAGGAGGCGAACATGTCGAACATGTTGAGCGCGTGGAGCAAACGGCACCACCTTTGTCAAGGGAGCAACAAGAGATGCAGGCGATGTTGAGGCAGATGGCAAACGCAATTGGAGGAGAAGTCTATACACAGTTTCAACAAAAAATGCGCCAGGAGGTGGAAAAAATGGTGCAAGTTGTTATGGGGAACGCCCGCTTCGACGAGTTCGGCACCTGCACCCGTTGTACCACCAATTCATGTTAACCCAGTAGTGCAACCACCCGCATCGGGAGTGCGTGCGCCTAAGCCTGAAGTGTACACTGGAGAGCGTGGATTGCCGCTTGTACATCAATGGATTTTTGGAGTGAAGAAGTTAATGGAGTATTCTGCGCTCACGCCCGACAGGCAAGTCGCCTTTGTCATAACTTTGCTGCAGAAGAGTGCTGCAGCTTGGCATGAACAAGAAGAGCAGCTGTCTGGAGTTCCTGCTACTGTTGATCAGCTATTTGAAGGCTTGAAGAGGCAATTTTAACCTATAGCACCCGAGGCTACGACTCGAGATCTATTGGTGCTCCTTCGTCAACGAGGAAGCGTTCAAGAGTATGTATCGCGCTTCAACGAGCTGGTGCTTCAATGTCCATCCATGCACGAGTCGGAGATGATGGACAAGTTCAAGAGGGGACTCAAGCCAACTGTGGCCAAGGAAGTGGCGCTCAAGGACCCTACCAGCCTTGGAGAAATGATGGCATTGGCAACAAGGGTCGACGCTGTGGAGTATAGTCAGAGGCTGTGGGGCAGCCACAACTTTGGAGGATATCGATACTTTGGATCTCAAGCGCCAAGCACGAGTGTTCAAGGTCCAGAACCTATGGAGTTGGGACTTGTTCAGTACCAGCGCAGGTAGCAGAATTTCAAGCCGAGAGGACCTTGCTACAATTGCGGCAAGCTTGGACATATGGCTTGAGATTGTCATGTGAAGGCGAAGCAGCCTCAACAACAGGAAAAATGACGACGCCAGTAAGTCGTTCTGGGCTGTCTACTGACGTGAAGACGAGAACTCACAAGGAGGTTATCCCCAAGAGCCTGCCGAGAAGCGAAAGACGAGATGTTGACAAGCCTATCATCGTGGAAGGAGTGGTCGACGGCAACAAGGCAAAGTGTATGGTCGACAGTGGCGCAAGTGCAAATTTTGTGCACAAGAAGCTGGTGAAAGAGTGGCGAATCCCTGTGCAGAAGCATTATGAGCCTAAGGAGGCAACTTTGGCGAATGGGCAGAGACTCAAGTGTGGTGCACCTACGGAAGCTATTCACGTGGAAGTAGCGGGGCACCGGAGTAAGGAAGTTATGGAGCAGGCAGAGTTGGGTCACCATGAGGTGATATTGGGCCGACCATGTCTGAGGAAAGCCAACCCTCAAGTGCACTGGAGCACAAGACAAGTGAAAGTCCAAGGGCGTGATGGTCGAATGGAGACAGCGAAACAAGTGGAGGTAGATACAACCACAAGTAACTGTCTTCTATCGAGCCTGCAAGTTAAGAAGCTATGCAGGGCGAATCAGGTGAAGGGAATGTACCTTGTTTCGGTGGCCCTGGCCAGGTCATCAGATGGAGCAAGCGTGAATCCTAACAGCCTGGGCGAATGTACATCGCCGGAGGAGCAAGTATTGGTGTCTAATCCCCTTGCTCTGAAAGGGCAGAGCCCAATTGCTCAAGAGAAGAAGCCTGCTGAGACACCTACCCAAATTAAGGTGCCGTTGGAGGAGTTCAAGTGCGTATTTCTTGAGGAGCTACCTGTAGGATTACCTCTACAGAGAGCTATGGAACACAGAATCAAGTTGGAACCAGGGAGCAAGACACCAGTGAGACCCGCCTATCGACAATCATTTGCGGAGTTGGATGAGTTGAAGATGCAGCGAACAAAGTTATTGGAGAAGGGATTCATCCAACCCCGCGAGTCTCCATTTGCAGCGCCTGTCTTATTTGTGAAGAAGAAGGATGGGACTATGAGGATGTGTGTCGACTACCGCGCACTCAACAAGGTCACCATCAAGATTAGGTACCCACTTCCACGAGTAGACGAGTTGATTGACAGGCTTGTCGGGGCGAAGTATTTTTCAAAAGATCGACTTGAAGAGTGGCTATCACCAGGTACGGATTGCGGAAGGAGACGTCCAGAAGAATGCTTTCAGAACTCGCTCTGGTTTATTTGTGTTCTCAGTCATGCCTTTTGGGTTGACTAATGCACCTGCTACATTCATGGGACTCATGAATAGTATCTTCAGACCCTACTTGGACCAGCTTGTGGTGGTATTTTTGGACGACATCCTGATCTATTCGAAGACCTTGGAAGAGCATGTGGAGCATCTGAGGAAGATGTTGGAGGTCTTGAGAGATCACAAGTTGTATGGGAAGATGAGCAAGCGTGACTTCTGTCTCAAGGAGGTCGAGTTTCTTGGGCACATCGTGGGAGCTGAAGGAGTCAAGGTGGAGCAGAAGAAGGTGCAAGCAGTCAGAGATTGGCCGGTACCTGCTGATATTCATCAACTCTGGAGTTTCCTCGGCATGGCAAATAATTAATGACGTTTCATTGAAGGATTTGCCAAGGTGTGTGCACCGCTCACGGACATGTTGAAGAAGCAGGAGAAGGCGGGGTGACAAAGAGCAGCAAGCATTTGAGAAGATTAAGGAGCTGTCAACACAGGCAGCTGTGTTGGCAGTTGCCAGTTCAGAGCTTCCTTTCACCATCATCACGGATGCATCAAACTTTGCAGTGGGAGCCATTCTTCTCCAAGACCGAGGCAAAGGATTGCAGCCCGTGGCATATGAGAGGAGGAAGTTGAGTCCTGGGGAGCAGAACTATGCAGCACACGAGCGGGAGATGTTGACTATTATCCAGGCTTTGAGGATTTGGCGATGTTATGTGGACAGCCGGTAGGTGTTCATCAAGACCGACCACAAGAGCTTGGAGAAGCTTATGACGCAGCCAACATTGACACCAAGACAGGCAAGGTGGATGGAGTTTTCGCAACAATGACCACAAGATTGAGTACTTACCTGGGAAGATCAACCTTGCAGACGCTTTATCCAGGAGGTGTGACCTTGCAGCTGTCTCAGTCATCAAGGAAAGTATGGACTTCGAAGAGAAGCTTCAAAGAGGTTATGAAGAAGACCCAGAGTATGCTGATGGTGGAACAGCTGAGTCCAATTCGAGTATGCAAAAGAAGGACGGCATATGGTGTTATGGTGATTCCGAGAGAGTGGTGGTACCTGGCATCAAGGAGCTACGAGACTTACTACTTGCGGAACATCATGATTGCTTATATGCTAGACACTTTGGAAGCGAGAAGACGGCAAGCGTGCTAAAGCGCAAATACTATTGGAGAAATATGGACAAGGACATTGAGGAGTGGATCACGAGTTGCGATGGGTGCCAGCGTAACAAGACACCAAATTAAAGGAAGGGAGGTACATTGCAGCCCTTACCTATTCCAGAGTATCCTTAGGAGCGGATTGCTATGGACTTCATCACTTTGTTACCAGTGAGTGCTCAAGGGCACGATGCAGTTTGGGTTGCGTCTGATCGGCTCAGCAAGATGGCTCACTTCATTCCCATAAAGAAGACTTGTACGGCAACAGATGTGGCACGGCTGTTCTTTGATCATATTTTCAAGCTACATGGGTTGCCGAAGGTGATTGTTTCAGACCGGGATCCAAGGTTTACTAGCAACTTTTGGCGGTCATTGTTTACTTTGATGGGGATTAAGTTGAGTATGAGCACTTCCTATCATTCTCAGCAAGACGGGCAGAGTGAGAGGCTCAACAGAACTCTGCAAGAGGTGCTCAGGAGTTTACTGTGGAGGACCCTTCAAAGTGGGACAAGAGGTTGCCAGGATTGGAGTTTGCCTACAACAACAGCATGCAGGGATCGACCAAGCAGTCACCATTCACTATGGTATTGGGAGAGAACTATATCATCCAGGGAACATCTTGTTGGCCAAGGAGACTCAGGTGCCTACTACACAAGCTTTCATGGAGCAGATGGCCAACACTTGGGATATGGCGAAGACGTGTATTCGGAAGGCACAGGAAGAGCAGGTCAAGCATGCTAACAAGCACAGGAGGGAAGTGACATTCCATGTGGGCGACAAAGTACTCTTGTTCACAGAGAACCTACCTTTCACACGCAAGAGGAAACTGCGGGCACGGTTCACAGGTCACTTCCTGGTGCTCAAGCAGGTTAATCCAGTGACCTACAATTTGGAGCTTCCTTCACGCTGGCGTTTCCATGATGTGTTCCATATCAGTTGTTTGCGGCCATACGTTGACCCGAATAAAGGACATCCAGGACGACTACCTACACCGCCACCACCGGTCGAGATCGATGATGTATTGGAGTATGAAGTGGAGGCGATTGTCGGTGATCGACGAGTCAAGCGAGGTCAACGACTTATTCAAGAGTATTTGGTCAAGTGGAAGGGCTACCATACGGACGACAACACTTGGGAGCCAGAAGCCAAATTGACTCATTGTAAGAATAAGTTGAGATGTTATATGCAGAATTCGTCGAGGACGTCGCATCTTGAGAAGGGGGATGATGTGAGGTCATAGGTTTATAAAGTGCATTTTTGAGTTTCATGAAAGTATGCTTTGATTGTTTAGTAGTGTAATATGCATTTTTGTGATCATTTTGATATAAAGTTCATCGAATTAGGTCAAGTATTGAGAGAGTTAGGGATTTTCAAAGTTTAATTAGTTTTGAGGCCGGTTGACGACTGTCCTTAGTTCGCGGTTAGCGCGACCGTCGGATAGATTGACAGCGTCGAGCAATCTGGCCCGTTAGAATGAACTCGAACCTTCACGTAAGTTCGGCTGACGCGGAGTGCTGACTAGGTCGATTTACCTGGAAATTTCGGTTTAACCTAGCGCGTCTAAGATAGAATATTCTAGTAATGTCGATGCATGTATGTGGACGTCAATTCGGCCCGACACGTCAAATTAGACTGATCTGGCTTACTCACGAATATTTTGGAAGGGACGATTTGACGAACTCTTAGGAAAATCCATAGCTTCCTCCTAGGGAGGAGCACTTATGCAAAAAATAATAAATAGGCATGTCATGATTTATTAAGTCGAGGTTGCCGCACGAAACCGAGCTCCACATGTGTGAACCATCAACCTAGGTAGGCCGACTTTGCATAGACCTTATGCATCCATACGTTGACCTTCTCTCAATTTCCAAGTCACCAAAGTGTAGCGCGTCGAGTCACCTTCCAAATGGCACCGCGTTCGCGTCATTTGGTCAAGCATCGAGCGAGATATGAGCGATCTAGTCCGCGTCACTTACCGGCCCCTAGCGGATCCTCACCTAAGGGAAATTTGTGTTTCAATGTGCACAAGGGACACATTCTTGCCTATTCGTGACCCCCTAAAACCCCTAGCTTGTGCGCACAAATCCGCGAGCCCCTTAGCCTACATAAGCTTTGCATTTCCATAGTATATGTGCATCATTGAGGCTATAACTTGGTGACTGCATCACCTACCCCTAGAGGAAGCTTCCTCAATTTCCAGATCCACTTTTGAGGCGCTATCTAGGTGGAATCACCTAAGGTAAGCTCAGCCAATGAGAGACACATAGCATATCCTACGCACCTTGCTTTGATTGGTTTGAGTTATGCTTAGCCTATAGGAGTGCAAGTACATGCCTTGTACACATTAGTGGACATAGGAGAGCCTCCTAGAGTGACTACATGCATTGGATCTGCCGCATACCCCGCCGGATTTCCAGGAGTATAAGTACTAGAGATGTCCCTAGAAGAGACATCTTTTAGAAGTCCATTATGCCAAGTGTAAGTAACAGAGATTATCAGTAAAGTTTACACATTTATCTCTTGTGTTTTCAAGACCACTGAGTTACTCTCTTGTGAAGAGCAAGCCCTCCAGGCTTCCAATCACTTGAAGAACTTCACAAGTGGTGAGCAAAGTCACAGCTTAAGCCCTTGCCAAAGGACTACTCTGAAGATCATGATGTGCTTCCAGTGATCTTTTGGGCCATACTTCATTAGTTGTTTTCCTACCAGATTACAATCTTGAGGTGCTCAATCTAGAGGGTACACGTCCCTTACTTCTATTAGATCTCTCTTTGCCTGCAAGCAATTAGAACCTTCAGCGTATCCCTACCCGTAGTGGGCTTGCTTATCAGCCATACTACGAAGGGGTTAGTGAAGAAGACTCAGACTCAGGTCTCAGCACTATCACTGAACCCGCCGAAGAAGAGCAACTTGCTCTCCAGCACACAGCAGTTGCTTCTGAGCCATCTCCCCAGTGGGCTCACTACGACTTCTGGTATCCCATGGCAGGTGACCACGAGGTCAGGACTGACTGGTCTGCCTACCGCTTCAGCGGTAGGCCAGGCACCTGTGATCTGGAAGATACCATCTCGGAGTTTCAGGCTGACTTCGCGGCTGCAAAGCTCAAGACACCCACGCTGACTAAGCGCGACATCTTTGACACGCTTATGCGCTACCTCTCGTACGAGGCCCGCGACACCTTCCGCAAGAAGGAGGCCGAGCTCCGGACCCGCACTGAGCCTGTGGGTGACCCACCAGTGGCGACCCTGCTAGCTGATCCAGTGCAAGCCTTCTGGAACATCCTGAAGACGGAGTACCAGGCTGCAACTGAAGAGAAGGTGTACGAGCTGCACCATTTCTTCCGACGCAAGAACGAGACTATCCGCATGATGTACCGCCGCTTGGTGCACCTCCGCCGCGATGTCGGCACTGTCACTGACCGGGAGGCCGCGAAGATCTTCTTGCGTGCCGTTGAGCCGCGTCTGAGGGAGAGGGCCGTAGTCCCCCTCATCGACCGCCACGGTTCAGAGTATTCTCTGGAGCAGGCCTACCTCTCCGTTGAGAAGCAGAGCTTGGCCGCCGCACAAAGCAACATTAGCGATCGTGTGGGCTTAGCATCCACGGGCGTGCGCCAGGAGGCCTCAGTGCTGCCATCTTTTACGACGCGCACAATGCCTGCCCGCCAGTCCCAGTCGCAGCAGCAGCAGCCTCAGCGCTCACAGCTGCCCCAGCAGGCGCAGCAGCGCGGAGCTACGCGTGGCCGCATTTCCATGGCTGCCACCACGAGCGACCCCTGCTGGTCCTGCGGTAAGATGGGCCACTCACGCCAGAACTGCACTCTCGCGCAGAATGGCAAGCCCGGCGACTGCACCTATTGTGGCAAGGCCGGCCACCTGCAGATCGTCTATCTGCAAAAGAAGCGCGACGTCGAGATCGGACGCGCTCGCGACGGCCCTACGCCTTCAGCAGGACAGCGAGGCGCACGCAACCCTCGTACGGGTGGCCGCCCCGCGATGACAGCAGCTACGGCCACGACGGACGTCGCATTGATGCCTAGAGCCGACTATTGCAGCTTCGACGACGTCAGCGACGCCCTCGTGGAGGCCAACGCGGAGATCGCTAGACTCCGTGGCCTCGTCAACGTCGATAACTATGACGCGTGCGGAGCACTCCTCGCGTCCGTTCCACCGTCCTACGCCACAGCACTGACAGCTGGCGCACGCAAACATCAGCGCACCCATCACGCTTAGCGGCAGCGCCGCAACCCCGCGCACGTCCGCGTTACGAAGTAGCGCCCGCTACCAGAGCTGCAGGCACCCACACAGGCAGCTTTGCTAGCCCTGTGCGCACCGCTCTGACAGCTGTCAGCAGCGACAACCGGAGCCCCGACAGACTGCCGGATGGCAGGCTGCGCGCCTGCGCGGATGCGCCATCTCCTTAAGCTAACTTGCGCGCACGCGGGCCAGCCCGCGCGCCAGCCAAGGCCCCGACAGAGCCCCTGGCTTGCGCTTCCCTGCTGACACCAGCAGGCCTCCCGTCGGCCCGCGTAGCGACAGCTGGCAGGCAGGGACGGGGGCACTTGGCGGCGTGCACGGCTACA
>WELA01006669.1:108798-175037 GCA_009602735.1 Mesotaenium endlicherianum
TGCGGCAGGCCTCGCGGCAGGTTGCGCGGACGGCACTGCGACAGTCCCCGCGGCAGGATGCCCGGCAAGTTTGCCGGCTGCGCCAGTAGCAGCCATTCTGGCCTGCTGCGCACGCGCGCAGCGACTCGGCAACCGCTCTACAGTCGGGCGCGCGAGCCGCGAGCACACCTTCGCCGCACCGGCCAGTCGGTCCGTTGTTCCGCAGAAGCGCGTCGGGCTAGATCAGGGACGCCGGACGGAGGAGGCACCACGGCTGCCCTGTTCCTTCCGCATCCTAGAGCCCTCCACGACCTCAGCTGAGCCAACGCCACATGCGCTCGCTTCACCTATGACGACGGTACAGCTCAGCGCCGAGGTCATCTCTCTAGCACTGCACCGCATGCTGGCGGTCTCCTTTGCAGAGCTCGGCGTCTCCATGGAGGCAACGAGGCAGGCCGCTCAGCTGATGCTCCAGTCACGCAGAGGCACGCTGCGCACCGTTGCCAGGAGGCCGACGGCCGATGCCGCCACCGCGGTGCGATCCCCGCCCGCGCGCCCTGCGCATGAGCGTAGGATGATCAGCACTCCTAACGCCGCGTTTTTGGATAATTCGCAGGGGATCGTGCTCGTCAACACCCAGGCGCCGCAGCGCATCCTGTTTGACACAGGAGCGCAGCCGGTTCTCATCAGCCTCCGTTACTTCCGTCAGCTGGGACTCTCTTCCGCTGACTTGGAGGACTCTCCTACGCGCATTAACACCGTCGCCGGCACGTCCGAGACCGTCGCCGGCCGCACGAGGTTGGCGCTACTATTCACTCTGCGCCCAGGCACGGCAGACGAGACAACCATCCATCGGCACGAACTCGTCACTCCTTTCGAGTCCTTTGATGTGCTCCTAGGGCAGGACGTGCTCTTTCCCATTGGCGCCGCGGTCGACAACTGGGCAGAACGCGTCTTTTATCGTCCCGACTGGAGGACAGGGGGGACGCGCACCGCATCCTTGCCCCTTTACATTGTCGATCGCCGCCCAGCAGTGTCCGCTCTTTATGGCTTCATGGGGCTGGACGATGGCCGGCCAATGGTCAAGACCGCTAAGGACGGGCCCGAGGACCAGGAGATCTCTGTGGGGGTGGACCTGCTCGAGCCACAGGACGAGGAGCCGGACCTACCTAGTGCCGAGCTCCACCTCACGCCGCAGCAGCAGGCGGATGTCTTGGCAATTTAGGCCAGGGAGCAGATCCGCATCTGCACTGCCCACAGCGCGATGATGCGGCAGATGGCGGACGATGCCACTGAGGCCCTCGCCAGGGCCAGCGCAGCCATCGCTGCCGCCGCCCTTGCTCGCGGTGCGGTCGCATCGCCTACGGCTCATCAGGGGGTCTCGGCCTCTCGAGGCGAACCGTCCGCGAGGACCGACGTCCGCGTTTGCCACGACGTGCCCGTTGGCGTGGCCATTCAGTACAGTATGGACTCTCAGCCGCCCCCTCACGACGCCTCGCATCATACCGGCGAGACCTGGCCTTGCACCACGGCATCCAAAGACAAGGTCATGGGGCAGGCAGCTTATCTTGGCAGATCTGACGACCAGTCCCTCAAGAGTGAAGAGGAGAGACAATGGGAGCGACTGCCAGAGGCCTCCGTCGATGTACTCAGCACGGCGCCACCGGAGGAGCCCCCGCCGGCTGCGCCTCCGGCACGCAGGCAGCGCGCACCTACTGGTCCGCTCGGCTTCAGCGCACCCAGCCAGCCCATGACACACGACTGGCCCAGCAGGGCTCGCACCGACACCGCTGGACCCAGCCGTCCAGTGTCACACGATTGCTCGACGAGCCACGAGTGTCGCCGCATCGCACATTTGTTTGCGACGAGCCGGGCTGCCGCAGCCTCCTCTAGCGCTGGCACACACTCCATACAGCAGCCAGCGCCCAGGCTCAGCGTCCGTGAGCCACACCGCACGACCCCGTCTATCTGCGTCCATCTGACCTACGCACATCGCACTTGGCCGACCATTTGACCCGCTCAAGAGACCACTCCTCTCCGCAAGACGAGCCGCACTCCGCCCTTCCGGCCCCTCTCAGCTGGCGACGACGGTCAGTCTTCTTCCGAGGCGCATTTTGTGATGCTGGCCCCTACAGCTCCGCGCGCCAGCGTCCCTCGCAGCCACATCGCTGGCGACGGTCCCTCCGGGTCACCTCCTCCCAAGTTGGCCCGCATCAATAGCAGGCCGCCCAGTCGTCACCCATTTACGACCGCCACACGCACACGGCTCATGTCTAGTCTCCGGCAGCCCCGGGACGCGCCCGTCCCACGAGGGCAGCCCGGACCGCGAGTCCAGCTGGCCCCTCGCCGGCTAGCTCGACACCCGCAGGAGGTCGAGAGCTCCGAGCGCTCCGTCTGCACAATCCCCTCTGCAGACATGCGCGCACGCCTGCGGGCCTACTTTGACCCGCATCCCTTCTTACCTCAGCGTTCCGTCATCGACCAGCTGGCCCACGCGGCCTCGCACCAGACTGACTACGCCCAGCGCGACAGGTGGCAGCAGCTGTGCGTGGCCTCAGCCCGACGTCAAGCCCGCGCTGTCTCTCCAACAGCCCTGCAGGATGCGCGACTCCGGTGGCGCACCTACCAAGACCACGCGCGGGAGGAGCGTCCGCAGCCGCTCACTGACCGCATCCCCAGCCTTACGCGTGACTACGCAGACCGTGCTGTGGCCACCCTCCGCATGTGAAATGAATTGACTTACCAAATAGGCGATCAACAATTAATAAAGATCTTTATATCAGCAAGTAATCTTTATGGTATTTTCCGTTAACTGGCTAAACGGCAAAGGACAACACACTAGCAGTGAATAATACTCGTAAGTCAAATGCGAGTAAGCTAGCATCATTAATGCAAATCAATAAACTCATACATAAGCAAGGTTAGAAGACAGTGCGTATCAATGGCTTCTCTACTTGGATTACAGATCTCTCTCAGTAAGCTGTACAAGAGAGTTGGCCTCGGGATGGTCATCGACTCGGAGACTGGCATGTTTGACAGGCCGCGCCCTGCGGAGATGGAGCGTGCCATGGGCTTCCCGCCGCATCTCACACAGGTGGACGGTCTCACTGAGGTGAACCGCATGCGCCTCTTGGGGCAGGTAATTGACGCAAACGTTCTCACGTGGATTCTGCTGCAGACGCAAGCCTTGGCACCTCTCTACGCCGCAACCCGGCATCCCGAGCTGCCTCGGCCTGCCGATGATATGGACGATGACTCCACCGACGATGACCACCCGGCCCCGCCTAGCACGACATGGCATCCTCAGCAAGCAGATCCTGCACCGCCGGCGCGCGCGAGCACCCACCCCACCACCGCGCAGGGAGGACTCTGGTTCGCCGGGGGGGGGCCGGCGGAGAGAGGAGTCCTCACAGCGACCCAGGGAGTCTCGATCACCTGTTCTTTTTCCTCGCTCGCAGGCAGACGGTGCCAACAGGCAGCTGGCCGCAGCTGCCACGGTGCAGGTACCCGCGGCGGGCCGAGCGCCAACCGCTGCAGGGCAGGTGACACCTGCAGCACCACAGTCTACCCCAGCAGCAAGACAGGAGACTCCAGCAGGCCAGGCGACGCCACCAGCTCCACCGCCATGGAAGCTGGGGGGGACACTCACCAAGGCACAGGCTGCATAGTTGACGGCACTGCTGGACGGGAGGCGCAGCACCAGCTTTGCCAGCGGCATGCACGATCTCGGGCGCTATAGGGGGGACCCCATGCGGATTACTCTCACGTCGCAGGACCCATTTTCCTGAAGCGTTATCGCTACAGCCACTTCGAGGATGGCTTGATCAGCGCGCAGACAGGCAAGCTGGAGAACACCCGGCTCATTCGGGAGTCCTCCTCTTGCTATGCTGCACCCACGGTCATGCCAGCCAAGAAGGATGCCTCGAGCAACCGGTCCAAGAAGAGGATGTGCGGTGACTATCGTAGGCTGAACGCGGTCACCGAGCTGGACAGATATCCGATGCCGACGTCTGACGAGATCTTTGACGACATTGGCACGTGCACTTGGTTCTTAGTGCTGGATCTGCGTCAGGGCTTCAACCAGATTCTCATCGCCGAGGAGGACCAGCATAAGACGACGTTCTAGGGAGCACAGCGGCTCTACGAGTGGGTGGTGATGCCGTTCGCATTGAAGAACGCGCCAGCTACCTTTCAGAGGGTGATGGATAAGGAGCTGGTCGGGCTGTCCTTTGCCCGATGCTACATCAATGACGTGCTCGTCTTCAGTCAGGCGTTTGAGGAGCACGTGGCGCACATCACTGCTGTCCTGGACCGCTTGGAGGCCGCTGGGCTCAAGTGCCATCCAGGCAAGTGCACTTTTGGGACCCGCGAGGTGGAGTACCTTGGCCACTTGCTCTCCTCCAGCGGCTTGGCACCCCAGCTGGCGAAGATCTCGGCCATCACAGGCATCCCACCTCCTACAGATCTCTCGCAGCTGCGGGCCTTTCTCGGCATCGCCAACTACTACCGCCGCTTTGTGCCAGGGTTCAGCGAGCTAGCCAAGCCGCTCAACGACTTGCTCCGCAAGGGCGTTGCCTATGAATGGGGACCAGAGCAGCAGGCGGCATTCGATAAGCTCAAGGAGCTGCTGGTGAGCACTCCTGTGCTTCGGCGTCCTGACTACGCGAAGCCCTTCATCCTCCACACCGACTGGTCACAGGCAGGGCTGGGCGCTGTGCTGGTGCAGGCGCATGACGGCTTTGAGCATGTGGTGGCCTACGCCAGCCGTAGCAACAACGGCGCGGAAGGCAACTACGGCTCCTACGAGGGGGAGTGCCTGGCAGCGGTCTGGGCAATCGTGCACTTCAGGCACTATCTCTACGGCACGCACTTCCGCCTGGTCACCGATCATCAGCCACTTAAGTGGCTCATGACGTTGGAGCGCTTGACCGGCAAGTACGCACGGAGGGCGCTTATCTTGCAGGAATACACCTTCGACGTGCACTACCGTCCAGGCTCGACCAACCTGGACGCTGACGACCTCAGCCGTAACCCGCTGCCCTCGTTGAGGGATCTCACTGTGGCCCGCCACGATGAGGATGAGCCGGTGGCCTGGCACGCGGCGGCCTTCCTGGCCTTCACCGTGGACGGCGATGTGCGTCCCGCAGGGCTCACTAGCCTGGACATGGTCACCGTCACCACTCGGCGATTGGCCCTGGCAGCGGCTGAGGATCAGGACAGCTGGCAGCGCGGTCCCAAGGACGTGTGGGACAATGCCTTAGTGCTGCAGTACGTCACGGCCAAGGAGTTGGCACCCGATGTCAGCGCACGCGAGCGCGACCGCATCCTCAGGCGCAGCCGCGACTTCATTTTCATGGAGGGGCGCGTGCGGCGCGTGATGGCAGACGGCTCCGTCCTGGTGGTCCCTCAGCCTGCCATACGCAGTCAGCTGGTGCGCCGAGTGCACGCGTTCCTCGGGCACTTCGGTGTCAAGCACACCCTCAGTCTTCTTCAGGGCGAGTACTGGTGGCACGGCATGACTAAGGTCGTCGCCGCTGTCGTCAGCAGCTGCACTTTCTGCGACCGTGTGCGCTCGAGCTTCACAGCGCGCACCGTTGCCCTCAGCCCCCTTCCTATTCTGGGACTGTTCTACAGGTGGTCGCTTGACTTGGCTGGGGAGCTGCCCAAGTCTCGCCAGGGCAACCTCTACGTCTTGGTGATGATTGAGCACATGTCCAAGTGGATCGAGCTCGTGCCCTTGCCCAGCAAGGCCAGTGAGGGGATCGCTCAGGCCTTCCTCAAACAGGTCCTTAGCCGTTTTGGCGGCTGCGCTGAGGTGCTGACCGACCAGGGCAAGGAGTTCCAGGGCAGCTTTCAGAAGCTGCTGGAGCGCTCTATGATCGACCACCGCACCACCTCCCGCAATCATCCTCAGACAGACGGCCTCGCCAAGCGCATGGTGCAAACCGTCAAGCTAGGGTTGCGGAAATACTGCCTTGCCCACGACGGTACCCACTGGGACGACGCCCTCTCTTGGCTGGCGATGGGGTACAGGTTCAGTAAGCAGGCCTCCTTGGCCTCTCACTCTCCCTACTTCCTTCTCTACGGCCGACAGCCCATCCTGCCAGCAGCAGCCAGGATTGTGGCCGAGAACGTCTTGGACTTGGACAGTCCCGAGACATGGAGTGCTCTTATCGGCAGCGTGCTCAGCTCTTTCGGCGCCTGATGCCCATGGCCATGGATAACCTCAGCATCGCACAGCATGACTCGTGGAGGAGCCCATCATCTGCGGGTGTTGCAGTTTTCCGCAAGTGCCTTCGTGTACCTACGACGCCAGACGAAAAACACCCTCAACACCAGCAGCTCGCCGGTCATCCTGCGCGTCAAGCGTACCTTGGCGTCAGGAGTCCTAGAGCTGGAAGGCGCAGATGGCCGTCTTCACAAGGACCACACAAAGAACTGTGGGTCGTGCCACCTTCCTAACCTTGACTTGCAGGTCCGTCCCCGCGACGCGCGGCCGCCCCGGGACTGGGCGTGCCAGATCTGTCAAAGCACTGGCCAGGAGGCCAAGATGCTGCTCTGCGACAGCTGCAACCTCGGCTTCCACACCAGCTGCCTCGACCCTCCGCTGGCCCGCGTGCCCGCAGGAGACTGGTTTTGCAGTGGCTGCTCTGAGTTGGCCTTAGGCAGCAATCACAGCCCATCAGCTTGACGCTGAGAGCTGGGGGGGGAATTAAAATATTTGACACTTGACTCCCTTTTTGGCTATAAAGCCATTTGTATTATAGACTTCGTTGCAGCAAAGCGTGCTTGTCTATTATGTGCTGCTTATGCCGACAATGCGCACCCGATCTCTTAACGCACGACAGCTGTCATGATTTATTAAGTCGAGGTTGCCGCACAAAACCGAGCTCCACATGTGTGAACCATCAACCTAGGAAGGCCGACTTTGCATAGACTTTACGCATCAATATGTTGACTTTTCTCAATTTTCAAGTCACCAAAGTGTAGCGCGTCAAGTCACCTTCCAAATGGCACCGGGTTCGCGTCATGTGGTCAAGGATCGAGCGAGATATGAGCGATCTAGTCCGCGTCACCTACCGGCCCCTAGCGGATCCTCACCAAAGGGCAATTTGTGTTTCAATGTGCACGAGGGACACATTCTTGCCCATTCGTGACCCCCTAAAACCCCTAGCTTGTGCGCAAAAATCCGCGAGCCCCTTAGCCTACATACGCTTTGCATTTCCATAGTATATGTGCATCATTGAGGCTATAACTTGGTGACTACATCACCTACCCCTAGAGGAAGCTTCGTCAATTTCCAGATCCACTTTTGAGGCGCTATCTAAATAGAATCACCCAAGGTAAGCTCAGCCAATGAGAGACACATAGCATATCCTAGGGACCACTTAGTTACTCTCTTGTGAAGAGCAAGCCCTCCAGGCTTCCAGTCACTTGAAGAACTTCACAAGTGGTGAGCAAAGTCACAGCTTAAGCCCTTGCCATAGGACTACATGAAGATCATGATGTGCTTCTAGTGATCTTTTGGGCCATTCTTCATTAGTTGTTTTCCTACCAGATTGCAGTCTTGAGGTACTCACTCTGGAGAGTACACTTCACTTAATTAGAACATTTGACACTTGACTCCCTTTTTGGCTATAAAGCCATTTGTGTTATAGACTTTGTTGCAGCAAAGCCTGCTTGTCTACTATGTGCTGCTTATGCCGACAATGCGCACCCGATCTCTTAATGCACGACAGGCATAACTTCTTTGTGTTTTATCAGTTTTCACTTTTGTAAATTTCTACGGGTTTGTAATGACAAGGCCTTCCATCCTACACCATTTGTGAGCAGTTTCTTGCTACTCAAAATGTTGAGTAGTTTTCCTAAGCTTTCTTAGTGATATGCCGCTGCACTCATTAGTATGATTGCAACTAGGTCCTTTCCTCGTGAGTCACTACGCTTCCACTAGGGCGCTCTGCCCCTTTCATCTCGGCTCTACTACATCCGGTAGTTTTTGGAGACCTTCATACATAATTTTTATACTTCATTTAATTTTCCCCATGTGTTTGTTCACAAATCGAAGATCCAATATAAGTCGGAGTTATTTCCCCTCCACAATTTTAAATGAGGATATGCAAAGCGGTGGCTGAGGAGCTGACCATTTAATGGCGGCTCCCATGTTCAATAGGTCTTGAATGGCATCTCTTGTGAAGTCTGAAAACCTAATGACACCTTTTTGTGTATAGCTCCGTGGTGCCCCTAATTCATTCCAATTCATCTGATATCCACTTTTAACAATAGATAAGACGTACAAAATATTGCACCATCTGGTCCACCAGTGGTACTTATCAGCGAGCCTATGATCCATGCGCACTGGTTTCGCTTGCTGGTCCAATACTTTACCAGCAGCAGCAGGCAAAGGCACTCTATTGCTAAGGATGCAAGCGAGTTCCTCATCAAATCTCGTATTTTCTAATTAAAAAACGTGCAAGCACGAAGCGTTGCAAGAGGTGTGCTTACTGCAAGTAATTAGGCAACCGTAAAATGGGCATGATACATGTTGCACAAATGAATCCATCTCGCCATCCAATGGAAGACGACATGACAAAAAAGATGTACACTGGCCAAGTTTCATTGCAGTCTTGGCAATTGCCATTTCATCATTACATTTTTCGATTAGCCTCGCAGTATGACCCAAAATGCCAATTGGCCTCGCACTATGTCTTGCACTGATTTTGCTTGAACTGTGTAGAAGGAGATGTTCCCATCATTGCGAGTCCCATGGGCAGTCCCATTAAAGGTTGGAAAGTCATATGTGAATGCTGTACCGGTACAGCTCTATTTTTTGGACGACCATCATAACGTTTGGGCTGCTGACGCTCTGTGGAAAGATGACCATATATGCCAAAATTATAGCAGTACGCATGGAGCACGCCATTTTCCTTAGGGCCACTGCCCTTGACGAACTTGTCAATTATGGGTTTGTACCCTTCCTCCTTCATTTTAGCTTTCTTACTACGGCATAAAGCATCTAAATTTTCCTTCTCTGGATCTTTCCCTTTTGTGATACATTATTTAATGGCCTTGTTTACTACTGGCCAAGAATATTCCTCTGCCAGCCACACTTGCCTTTTGCGGAAACTAATCACTGACACAAAGGAAGCGAGCAATGTACCTGTGGTTTTAGTGTCGCCGTTGCCCGAGGCTGCCTGCGCTTGCGTCGTAAGTTCCTCCAGCTCGTTGCAGCATTTGATTTGGACTTCATTGCCTTCTAATAGTTTGCTGATTCCCGCCATGTCCTTCTCTTCTTTTAGCCGCTTCATCTCAAGCATAAGCTAGTCTGTCGTGCTGCTGTCCGCTGGTCTCTTGCCTTTGTCCTTAATTTTTTCTCTCAGTGCCCCTAGGATCTGCTGCATCTTATCCATTTTCTAAGCAACATTGAGTAATTATGGCTTTGCTATTTCTTTCTAGATTGCTCGTGCAGCCATGACCTGGTCCTCAGAGGCTTAACGGGCTTCATTTTTGTCCAAAACTTGCTTTTGTGTGAGACGCAACAGAACTTCCTTGTCAACGTCTTACAGTGATGCAAGGGTAACTTGGCAGCTAGTACCTTCCTGCGTAGACTTGCCAGAGTTAAGCGTGGGGTCAAAATCTGTTGTGATGGGATGTTGAGAACTCGTGTTATCGAGCGGTAACTTGCCAGAGGTTTGTAAATGCTTTAAGACTCGAGCTTGAATCCCTGTGGACATAGAAGCTTGCTTAAACTGAAAGTGAGTATACGACAGCAGGTCCATCTGCACTTGCACAAACTTTTTTGTCACTGCAATGAATGGGTAGTATTATCTTCAAGGATAGTAATGTGTGCAAAGTTCTTTCACTTTCATTGTCGATCGTTCGCTAGGATATTAATCTTGGCGAGCCATCGTATTTGTGTGACGCTTGTTTGATCGCTTATGTCACAAATTTATTTATGCGCCAAGTACAAGTACATGTCACAAAACATTTATTTACAATAACTTATTTTGTTCGGTCTGGGGCCGTTGGCCTCGGTCCACGTGATCGCTGCTGGCATCTGTATACGCCAGCAGGTAAATTCATAACTTTTTGAGTGACGGGGGGGGCAATCGCACGGGCTCCCTCTTGCCCGACCGATCTCGCCAGAGGGGTCGGCGGGCTCATTTTCTGGTCGAGGGACCGTATGGGGCCCCCTTTTTGCCCGACCAGGTCCGTTGGGGGCCTGTTTTGGGCCCCGTTGGGGGCCATTCTAGAGGCTCCTTCTACCCGTCCTCTTTCGCCGACACGGTTGGCAGACCAGCTGTACTTTAAGGTGACCTTTTGAAAGTCTATTGGGGGCCACTTCTGGCCCCTGCACTGAATCTTCTAGTCGTTTCAAATCACCAGCATATAGAAAAATAAATTTATTAGTTATATTCCACAATAGGGAAGCCCGAATTTCTACGAACATTTGTGGCCTTTCCCCAATTAACATCTAGTGGATCTACGTAACTTCTTCAAAGTCCCCCTTTTCACGTGTTTGGTTAATTTTTTCAATGCGGGATTTGAAGTACTTGATCCCACAGATTGGGGGCCCAAGGTTTACGAGGAACCAGTTGAGCCCACCCTGGTTGACTTTGTGGCCAAAAGTGATTGTTCATGATAGTCGCCCTCCCACGTGTTCAAGTCAAGTTTTGCAACTTTGTGAGGACTTTGTGTCCCGTTGCACACAAGTAGGTTTGAATCAATCAAAACAGTAAGCAGGGGCATTCGGATTTCGAGGAAATATGTGGACTTCCCATGGTTGACTTTTGTGGTCAAGGGCGAGTATCATATTAGTCGCCCTCATACATGTTAAGTCAAATTGTGCTACCTTATAGGTTTTTTGTTCTTGTTGCAATAAGACGGGCAATTGGAGGACAATATCATATATCTTTTCCACCGAACCCACCCATGTTGTGTCTGCTCGTGCCGCGGCATCTCTTGACACAATCGACGGGCATTTTGCCTGAAATGAATCGACTTACCAATTAGGCGATTAACAATTAATAAGGATTGTTATATCAGCGAGTAATCTTTATGGTATTTTTCGTTAACTGGTTTAACGGCAAAAAGACAACACACTAGCAATGAACAATACTCGTAAGTCAAATACGAGTAGACTAGCATCAATAATGCAATCAGTAAACTCATACATAAGCAAGGTTAGAAGACAGTGCGTATCAATGGCTTCTCGCCTTGGATTCAGATCTCTCTCAGTAAGCTGTACAAGAGTGTTGGCCTCATTTCCGAATGCCGAACTCGAGAGCAATGCCTAGCATATGTACATGGAATGAGTTTACTGTTCAACGGCCAGTGCGATGGCACCGCCTACCCGGGAGTTAACCACGTTGGTAGGACCTCGGTTAACCAAATCCACCGCCATCTCCCATCATCCCGAATCGCCATCTATCATAGGGATGCCATCTGGCCATTCATTTAGCATATCACACTTAGATGCATATCGAGGCAGTTCGCTGCTACCGAGTACGGATGTCAGCTGGCTGTCAAAGAATGTGTCAGCAAGCTGACTTAAGTTGACTTCAGCCTGCTACTTTTGGCTGAGTCATTCAACTGATATTAAATATGAAGGCCAGCAGACTGATTACTAACTAGAGTTTTGCAGGCTGATGTTAATTAACTCCTATATTTAAATGAATATTTTATCTACCAATATACTGATTCATTACAATCCCTCCAACTTAACGTGTTGTCGTCTCAACAACATTAAACTTCAGAAGTTTTAAAGAAGGGGACTGAACCTGACCAGCCTCCCCCACTGACTGCCTCTTCAGCCTGTCACCTAGGGGGTTGTTCCTGGGGCTTCAGGACCAGGAGACGGAGATTTGGACCTAGATGTGGACAGCTCTCTAGGTCTGTCAGCTGGCCTTCTAAAGAACCCCGTTTGTTGTAAAGTTGGACCTCAAGGAGAACGAACGATGGTAGCCTGCTCTTCACCCACTTGGGTGTTGATCCCCACATAGACAGGCATTCCAGTAGGATGTTGAAATACATTGGCAAGAGCTACATGCCCCTGAGCGGAGGGGGAGGCCGGCATACCTCTAGCCACCCCGCGTGTCCCTCTTCTGGCACCCTTGTCCCCTGTGTCTGCTGCCCAGTACAATCAGATCAGCTTCTTCCCCTGCTTGGGCAGGTGGGCTGGGGGAGCGAGTGCAGGGTCTAGTTGCCTCCCACAATTGCCGGTATTGGGACCGGCTTGTTCTCTGAATCATCTGCAAGATACCAGGCCTGCTCTGCTGTATAGCCCACCATCTTGGCATAATCTTCGTAGAGTACCACGCCAGTGTGTGTCTCAATATACCTATCCAGTGCTGCAGCTCCTTCCCTCTGTGGCAATGTTGTCTGTTCCAGCTTGTTGATCTCCTGGGCTGCCAGCAATGCTTCCTTCAGGTTATCAAAGTTTTGGCCACCCACCACAGTATACCTGTAAGTGGCCAAGCTATTTTGCGTGTCTGCTTCAGCCGTTTTCCTTCTCTCCTCCTCTGCCGCTACCGCTTCTTCTTGTTGTTTCTTCTGTCTCTCCTCCTCAGCTATCCTGAGGTTTTTGGCTTCCTGATCCTTCTTCCTTTGTGTTTCTTCTGCCGCCTCTTGTTGTCTGCGGATCCTTTCTTGTTCTCTCCTGGTGAGGGACGTCGCCGCCAGCTCCTTCTGGTATTGCTCCATTGTCCTCCTGGCTTCTTCTGCCTTGCGCTTTCTGTCCTTCTTTTGTGTGGTGGGAGCCATTCTGCACATGTAACCACGGCACGAGTTAGTAGGATATTGACCTTTGTCATAGGAGTTGCAGGAAGGGAGTGAGTTCGTATTAGAATGGTATATTCAAACCTGTTTACCTTACAGGGTGATTGCTAGGAGTTGACGTAGTTGCGGTGCGCTAGACATATACGTATGAATGTGTTTTCAGGTGTGTTAAGTGATGTATTGCTTTGCGAGGCCTTTATTCCTTCAGCCAAAGGTGCTTTATGTGGGCTAGGCTGTCCTCTATGTCACTATGCGGACACTTAGGATTCACATAACCGTCCCATTTGTTACTATGCGGACACTTAGGATTCACATAACTGTCCCTTAACTGTCCCTTTTTCGCTCTCGCACACTAACTGTCATATATTTTCCCCTCCAATTTAAATGGAGACAGGACCGCCTGTCACCTTCCCGTGTCAACTGAAATGACAGTTATGGAGGGGCTCCAGCCGCCCAAAGGTGGAACCGTTTCAACGCCCCTTTGGCATTGGTCAAATGGTCCTTAAAGTCCCAAGTGTCCCCAGAGGCATCGTAACCCTTCCATCGAATGAGGTACTTCATGACATATTTAGATGATCGACGGACCGAGCGCGCGTCTAAAATCTCCTCAACCTCATATTCCTCAGGGTCACCGTCCTGGACAGCGGGGACCGGTCCCGGTTGGACAGGTAACCGACCTGTGAACAGTGTGTCCCCTTTGATGTATGGTTCAAGGAAGGAAACGTTAAAGATTGGGTGACCCTTGTATTCTGCTGACATGTTTAGTTTGTAAGCATTCTGACCGACACGGCGCACCACCAAATATGGACCAACCCAGACAGGACCAAGCTTTTTCTTGACCACACCAGGGAGGTACAGGTGCTGAGAATGCAGTTTGACCAAATCGCCTTCACAAAAGGTCAGCTCTCGACGGTGCTGATTAGCGTACTTTTGTTGGTTTTTTTGGGCTTTGTGCAGATTTTGGTGGACTTCTGACAGGGTGTCAGCAAACTCCTGAGTTATCTGGAGGGAGATCGGATTGTCAATCCCTTCAGGGTGAGTTTAAGACTCCCCTAGGATATCTAACAGAGACTTAGGGACTCTACCCAGGCTGAGTTCAAAAGGAGTCTTGCCCGTTGACGCGTGCACCGCACTGTTGACCGCAAACTGAATTTGAGGCAACAGGTCATCCCAATTATCTTGTTTTTGGTTAATATATGCTCTCAGCACCTCCTGCAGAACTCGGTTAGTTCTTTTGGTCTGCCCATCAGTCTGAGGGTGGTTAGCTGTGCTGAGCAGCTGTTTGACTCCCATTAACCCCATTAAAGCTCGCCAAAACTTAGAGGTAAATTTTGAGTCTCTGTCTGAGATGATATTAGAGGGAAGCCCATGTTGGCATACTACATGGTTGTAGAATCGTCTCGCTGTTTTAAGTGCAGTTACTTTGACAGTTGTGGGAATGAAAATGACCATTTTTGTCAGTTTATCCACGACTACCAGTATCGAATCATGCCCATTGGCTGTTCTTGGCAGTATGACCACCCAGTCCATGGATATAGTTTCCCAGCGTCCAGCTGGGATGAGGAGTGGTTGCAAGAGACCTCCGGGTGGTGTGTGCCTAGACTTATTTCTCTGACACTGGTCACAGGACTTGACATATTTCAAGACCTCCCGGGGTGACCCCTCCCAATGATAATGTTTTGCCAGTTTGCCAACAGTTTTGGCCTGCCCCAAATGTCCACCCAGGAGACTGTCATGAGCTTGACTCAGTAAGAGAGACCTTATTTCCGAATTATTAGGAATGACCAGCTTCAGCCTGCCTGAAGTGGTTTCAGTCACCCAGACCCCTCCCTTGAGCTTATACCCGAGTGCAGTAGCACGACACACACCAGTAGTGGGGCTGGGCTCAAATGTTGGGTCAGAAAGGTAGGCTTTCCTAAGTTGTTCAAGGAAGGACTTTTTCACCTTTAGTGAAGTTAGTGCACACAGGACTTTATCTACAGCATGCTGACTAAAGTTCCTTTCTTGCAAGTCAGGTCTTTTAGAGAGTGCTTCAGCAGGATTCAACTTCCCTGGTTTAGTTGATCTGGACTTGGAACTGCTCCGGCATCTGGCTCCAGCGGTTCTCTCTCCTCGACAGCTTGGACTTCTTCTGAAAGTGGGTCAGAGCTAGATGATCTGTAATCACCTTAAAGGCTTTACCATGTAAGTATGCTCTCCACTGTTTGAGTACATGAATGATAGCTAGCAGCTCTTTATCATGCACTGAGTAATTAATCTCTGCTGGATTAAATTTCATAGACTCATACAACACAGGGTGCCACTCCTGCCGTACCTTACCATCCTTTGTGGTTTTGTCAGCAGGCTGCAACAAAATAGCACCCATGGCAAAGTCAGAGGCATCAGTAACCACCTGCACCGGTTTGCTGGGGTCATACACGGCTAGCACTGGGGCAGAACAAAGGGCATCTTTAAGGGTCTGGAAGGCAGCCTGCTGCTCTTCCCCCCACACATACCCTATGTCCTTCATAGTAAGGTCAGTCAGTTTACTGGCCTTTGTTGAATAATTCTCAATAAACCTCCTATAGTAGTTAGCCAACCCGAGGAAGGACCTAACTTCAGAGACAGACTGTGGTACTGGCCAGTCCCTTATGGTCTGGACTTTCTTAGGATCCACACTGATGCCGTCTTTACTGACAACGTGGCCTAAGAATTAAATACTTTCTTTAAAGAAATCACACTTGCTTATTTTAGTATATAAGTGATTTGTTCTGAGAGTGTCCAGGACTGTTTTTAAGTGTCCAGCGTAATGCTTCATCTTTAGAGAAAATTTAAATATCATCTAGGAAAACTTGCACAAATTTATCCAAATAAGGCCTGAAAATGTCATTCATAGCACCCATGAAGGTCGCAGGAGCATTAGTCAGTCCAAATGGCATCACGTTGAACTCATAGTGTCCATAACGTGTACGGAAAGCAGTCTTGTGTTCATCCCCTTCAGCAATTCAGATGTGATGATAACCACTCTTGAGATCTATCTTACTGAACACCTTAGCACCAAACAGGGTATCAAGCAAGTCATTGATCTGGGAAAAGTATACTTGTTCTTTACTGTAATTTTGTTCAGAGCTCTGTAATCCACACACATCCGCATATTGCCATCCTTTTTCTTAACAAATAGGATGGGTGCGCCGTAAGGTGATTTACTGGGAGAAATATAACCATTTTCCTCAAGCTCTGCAATCTGTGTTTTCAACTCCTCGCTCTCCACATAGGACAAGCCATAAGTGCGTTGCCAAGGTGGCTGACTCCCAGGAAGTAAATCAATCCTATGATCTACTTCTCTCTTAGGGGGTAGTCCTGGAGGCATATTAAATACGTTCGTGTACTGAGCAACAATTTTTGCAGCAGTAGGGTGCTCCGGAGGGCTTACCTTTTTTTCCACCACTTCTTCAGGTTGAGGAGGTACCTCTCTTAGCAGCAGACAGAACATTCTGTCTTCCTTCTGGTTCCAGCTTTTGACGAACTCCATTGCATTCAGCAACTTGCATCCTTCTGGAAGCCTCTTCTTTTCCTTCATTTGCCATCCACACAGGACAAGAGGAAGAGCACTGGTGGGTGCCAAGTCAGTCTGCCCATCATTGGCTCCTCTCACTTTAACTGTACCTCTGCTCCAACACACTTCAGCTTGATGTCTATTAAGCCAGGACCTGCCTAGCACGAGATCATAAAAGACAGTGTTGAGTACCTCAAATGTAAGCATTTCAGTTAGAACTACAATGCCAGGACCAAACCGGACCTCAATAGGCTTGGTTATAATTCCTCCCGGGATACTTGAGTCATCTCCAAGGAATATTTTTCTATTCCCTTGGGTGACAGTAGGCAGCCTTAGCCGCTTAACTAAGTCCTTGTGGATAAAAGTATGTGACACCCCTCCGTCAACAAATGCCCTTACCTTCCTACCTGCAATCATGCAATGCAGTAGGATATGGGGGACTGTCTTTTCCTGACTTTCGCATTGTTCTCCTGACTTAGCAAAGAAATGTTGGACATCAGGTGGAACAAGAGCATCCAAAATGTGCACTCTTTGGATGTCTATATTGCTAATGGTCTCCTTTATCTGGTTGTCAGGGCATGCATAGTGAATCCAGTTCAGCAGGACCCATAATACCTGCTACGAGGGCAGCTAGTGACGACTCACTATCTCTAGCATCCTCACAGTCAGTAGACTGGATTACTGACTGTTGTTGTCTTTTAAAGGCTGGTCTTTTCTCTCGACTTTTGGGAGGTGCTTGTCTGGACACTGCTCTCTGAAGTGACCTGGCTGCTGGCAATGGAAGCAAATCGATTTTACTGAGGCTGGTCTCGTCTTAGTCCTACCACCACCTCTTCCATAGCCGCCTTGAGGGAAACCACCTCTACCTCTAGACTGTATGGCATTATACTCATACTCATATCCATCACCCTGATCATCCTCAATTGCATTGTAGAAACCGTGGGGCTTTTTGACAATCTTAGACACCAAAGCATTACTCTGGCGCTTGTGATTGAACTGTTGCTGATCCCAGGCATCAGCATCCTGGATCAAGTCAGCCAGTTTCTCATACTTCTTCTCAGCAAAATGACCAGAGACTTCGGATTTCAAGCCATACCTGAAGTATGCTATCCTATACCGTTCTGGCAAGTCTGGCTGTTTCATCATGTTCTCTTGGAACTTTTGAGCAAACTCAGCAACTGAAGTGGTCTGCTTCAGTGTCAGGGAAATCATCGCATAGATAGCTTTCTTGTGCTGATTGATGACATCAAACTTCTCATGCAACTTCTCGACAAACTCTACCCACATAGGGTCACTGAGTTGCTGAGCCTTACGCTCTCCTTTCCAGTATAGCCACCAGTCTGCGGCACTGCCTTTCAGTAGCGCACCCGTATGCCTGACCTTCTCGTAATCTTGCAGTTCTGGGTAGTTCTCCAGCCACTGCTCAACATCCGCGAGAAACTTGATCAGGTAATATTTTCTGTTTCTCTCGGGATCATATTCCTGGGGAGGTTTCGGCTTACTAGGCTCTCGGCCACCACCACTAGTGGTTTGAGAACCCAGTTGGTCTCTGTCCCGCAGTAGAGATATTATGATCCTTTTGTCCTCCTGCTGGGACTGATACATGGTCGCCATTTGCGACTGCATTTGAACGAACAATGATCTCAAGTCTACACTCTGGGGTGGTAGATTAGCAAATGCAGCAGCAGCATTGGCATCTACTCGCTGAGTAGTGTCCTCAACAATCCCTCTTGCTCCTGCAGCAGCAATTCTTGCCGCATTCAGCCGGTCACGTATTTGACCTAGGGGTACATTGAGTTGTACAGCAGGAGGTGGGTTCAGAACATTGGCCTTGGATGCCATAAGTTCTTCGACAGTGCGCTCGTCAGCTGGCTGTCCTTCCCTCCTTTCTGTATCTTCAACGGCCTTTGCTATTTGTTCAGCTTTTAATCTGGCTCTCTCCTCCTCAGCTTGCTGTGCTGCGATTGCGGCAATAGCAGCTGCTTCATCTGCAGCCTCTCTAGCTGCAGTATCTGCCACTGCTTCGAAATAGGTACGGGTTCCCGCTACATGGCTTTCCGCCTGGTTTTTGACATTCTCGTTATCCTGGTTCTATGTCTCGGGAGTTGCTAGTTTGAGACCTTGTCCTTACCATACAAAGAAGACTGTGATAACTGCTCCGATACCACTGAAATGAATCGACTTACCAAATAGGCGATTAACAATTAATAAAGATCTTTATATCAGCAAGTAATCTTTATGGTATTTTCCGTTAACTGGTTAAACGGCAAAGGACGACACAATAGCAACGAACAATACTTGTAAGTCAAATGCGAGTAAACTAGCATCAATAATGCAAATCAGTAAGCTCATACATAAGCAAGGTTAGAAGACAGTGCGTATCAATGGCTTCTCGCCTTGGATTCAGATCTCTCTCAATAAGCTGTACAAGAGAGTTGGCCTCGTTTCCGAATGCCGAACTCGAGAGCAATGCCTAGCATATGTACATGGAATGAGTTTACTGTTCAACGGCCAGTGCGATGGCACCGCCTACCCGGGAGTTAACCACGTTGGTAGGACCTCGGTTAACCAAATCCACCGCCATCTCCCATCATCCCGAATCGCCATCCATCATAGGGATGTCATCTGGCCATTCATATAGCATATCACACTTAGATGCATATCGAGGCAGTTCGCTGCTACCGAGTACGAAAGTCAGCTGGCTGTCAAAGAATGTGTCAGCAAGCTGACTTAAGTTGACTTCAGCCTGCTACTTCCGGCTAAGTCATTAAACTGATATTAAATATAAAGGCCAGCAGAATGATTACTAACTAGAGTTCAGCAGGCTGATGTTAATTAACTACTATATTTAAATGAATATTATATCTACCAATATACTGATTCATTACATTGCCCGAAGGTCTTTTCCACGACATTGTCGTGATTGTTCTCATTCTACGAGAATTGAGTCAATCAAGCATTTTATAAACCGCCGCAGAGTCGTCACGATATGGTCACGTCTTGACCAGATTCGACATGTTGTTTTGACTTTGAATTCTTGAATTATTTTGATCCGTTCCCCTTCTCTTTCTTCATCCTTTGACGTGATGCTTTTGCATCTGTTTTATCTCGTCGGTTTGTGATCCACCCCTCCCACATGGATTTGAGTTTGAAAGCAATAAGAGAATTGCCCCGCTTCTCACAATGCTCACTCAAATCATGTCAAGGTTTGCATTGCATTTTACTTAATAAGGGCCAATTGTCTTCGATTCTTATTAGACAATCGCCAAAATCTGCATATTTTTACAATTTTTGTCTTCGCATTGTCGATAAGTCCATTCATTTTGGGCTAGTCTATGCACTGCAAGAGCTTTAGGTTGCGACCTCTCGCATTCGTTTTGTTGTGTTGGCATATGATTGTGTAGCCCCCTCATGTGACATTAAGTGCGCTCAAGTGTCGTGCGAAGGGATCACATCAATTGTGCGCGTTTCGCACGCGCATCTGCATTGGTATCCGTGGGAAGCTTCGTGTTGCTATTACGTACGACATCATCATAGCGTTGCGAAAGTTTTTCAGTCTCAAGTTCTCCAACGTCCAAAGATTCATCATCTTGTATGGCACCGTTCAGTGGCATACTTTGGATGACACAAGGAATCTTAACGCATGTGCGCATGCGTTACGGCAAGTAGTGTATCCTATCTATATTCATGCTTCAATTTTACGAAGCGAGAACGATGCGTTTTGAGGATAAGAGTGCCAATACGATTGGCTATGTTGAAGTTGCACTTCATGTGCATATTATCATGCATACTCTAATGGACCCTCCATTCACTTGTTTGTGACGTTCTTTGTGATTTGTTCACAAACGTCTCAAAGTGCAATTTACAAACGACAATGGTGATATGCTCCCTTGGCAAACATTTGACATTGTTGTACTGGAATATGTTGTAGGGTCATGGGTGCGCCCAGACTTGGCCAAACTTGCTTGTGGAGCAAACGTGGCCTATTCCCGTCTGTACACCGTGTGAGGTCGTTCCTTTGATTCGCAAATAAATTCATGAGTTTTTTGTAAAGGTTATCGAGTTGTGGCTTTGCCATATACTGCTCTACCAAGGACGAACGTATCATTTATTTGGAAACGGCATAGCCGCACTTTGCGTTGAGCACAGTTTGTATGCCCTCACATATGCGCCAGTTTTCACTTTGGACAATCTCACACATCCTTACGAGGTCGTTGTGGTATGCCGAGTGCGAACAAAGGTTGTTTGTTGCAGGCACGCAAACCTATTGGCCTTGAGAGTCGTAAGCTAAGAGCTGCCGAATGAATCACTCAAATACAGAGCGCAAACTCTGAGCAGTAGAATACGCTCACAGGTGTATGGTGAACGCTAATTAGGAGAATTCAGGATGTCTTACACTGATCACGAATCATTGTCAAACACCTTCTTCTAGTTACAACCAACATAATCAAGAAGGCGAACGCGCTGGTATGAGTTCGTGCAAAGATTCCGCTTTCTTGATCGCAACAAAGTTGCTGGAGTTCTTGAGTTGAATCCCCCATCTGGTAGTCTTGCTTATGGGGGCCTGTAGCAAGGCACGCTGAAATGATCAGGTTTCAGGAGGGGCCTCCCTTGGTTCTGCTGTACCCACTCACGCGTCTAGACCAAATGAGCCTGGTGACGCGGGCAAATCCATATCAAATAGCGCTGCTACGTCTAGATTGTTTGCCCTGCATCATGTGATCAAAGATGGCTATATTGAAGATCCTCTTTTCCTACATCTTATAAGTATTGTCTTGAACCGTGTAGCAATTGTGATGGGCAGTATGAGTAAAAGATAAAAAGTGTCAAACTTTTTTTGTGAAGGATTTTGGTGGCACAATGGGCGCATTCTGGTCCCAGAAGGCCAACAAAAGCTATATGCTACTACGCGCAGCGCATGACTATTCTTACTTGGTTCATTATGGTATTGCCAAAACTATTTGTGTGTTGCACAGAGAGTAATTTATGGCAGTCCCTCAAGGTTGATGTTGTTGAGTATTTCATCAATTGTGCAACATGTCAGCAAAAAAAGCCAGGCAATAGTTGCTAGTTTGAAAGCTGCATTCATTGAGCTTGCTGGTGGCGTGCTGAGAGCATTAGCCTCAATGTTATCGTGGATATGCATTCTACATCAAAAGGTCACCAGGTGGTGTCAAAAAAAGCTTACCATTTCACCGAGTGGTGCACTTTGTGCCAACCAAGCCGCTACTTGTTGTCAAAAGAAGTGCGCGTCTTCTCATTGATAATGACTACTAGTTGCATGGATACATGAGGGTATCAGAAGTAATAATGATATCAAATCTGGAAGTCACTTTTTTCATAAAGTTTACAACTTCTCGATACGCACCTTACAATATCCAAGAGTTTTGATTTGTAGATGTATGGCCAAACTGAACAACCGAGCCCTATTCTGAAATGATTCCCCAAGCATGATGTAAATGTTTAACATGATTGGGATACCCTTCTCTCAATTGCAAGATTTGCAATTGTTCATGTTTGGCCAAAAAGTGTTGAGTCAATTTTGTTCTTATAAAATAATGGAAGGCATCCTTAAACCCCGCTTTCCGACTTAGTTCGCGATTCGTAGCTGGGGATGCCAACCATAAGATTTTCAGTGCTCGCCAACTGTTCATTCTTTTCGAAAATGTACATACAGGCAATGGCTTTAGAAGCCGCACAAGATTATCATGAAGAGCTTTTTAATGACACGCACATGATGCGCCAAGGTTTGCGTTAAGCAACAATATTTTTTGGTCGTATACTACAACCTTATCGCTCAAATGCCACCAAGCAAACATTATTGCTTTGCTGGATCACTTGTGTTCCATGTCAATGTACTCAAGGTTTAGGTTGGGAGGTAGTTATCAACCTCAGCCACCAAAGTTGGAACTTAAACAAGATATTGTCATGTGAGAATTGAGGGTGTTCTTGAACATCGTTGCACTCTACAATGTAAATGCATTTTTCTTTTGGGAACATTGTACAGCTATTAGTGCAGCTCATTGAGAGTCATGTTGTTGATTTGGTTAAGATGGGCCGTAGCTGGAACGGTTATGTGCATGGCGGGTGGGGTCCTGCCTGACGCACACCTTATACCAAGGGTGAATAAAAGCAAGACATTGTGCACAACAATATGTTTTGTCTTCCGTCCCTGTTCATATTGGCAATTAGTTTGAGGATGATGTGCTCAACTTCTTGGCTTGTTGCATAGCTTGTCTTGAACTTGTATTTGTGCTTAAAGAGGACGTTAAGTTCTTTGAAGGGGGAAGGAGTGTAACGATCTGCATACTAAACTTTTATTAGATTGTTAAATATCGTTCCAATTCTGGTATATTCTCGATCGCATGTACATATAGTATATTAAGGGGGTACCATATGTTGGTTTGACATTTTGCAAGTGACAAAGAGCGTAGTGATGTATATGCACGTATACGTTATAGCTCAAGGTTTTGCTTCAGTGTGTAACTTGTAGTAATATACATTTGTGTATTATTACATATAAGGTTAACGAGTCACAGTATTGCATGCAAGCATATTAAGTAACATATATATATATATATATAAATATAAATATGTATTTATGTATATTATGGCTTAATGCCTCGCAACATTGCAAAGCTCATTTGATTATATACAAACGTGTATATATATGAGCTACGATTTGCATTTTTGCATCGCATAAATGCATACTCTGTAAGAGTATATACACACGTGTTATACTTTGCATTTTGCGTATACGTATTGTTTGTGCATATATATGGAAATGTATATACGTAAAGATAGATATATATATATATATATATATATGTATATATGCATATGTTGGAGCTATATTCATTGTATTATTGATTACAATATAAAAATACATAATACGATACATAATTTATATTAGTATATATAGTATATTACCAAGAGGCACGATGACACCTACGTGATGCCATGAAACTCCATGATATACATCAAAAGTCACAATGCAACCTCCCATGAAAAGGTTTGTCTCCTCTTGCACGTCACGTGAAGAAGTAAACTTTTTGGTTGTCACGTACAACTGAAACGGTTGTTCCCTCACAACCACTTGAACATTGGTGTCGCAGGAGTGCCAAGTGCACTCAGATGGCTCGCGTTGGCAAGTATAAATAGTCGGAGTTAATCTCAGTGAAACTCTAAGATCACCTTTTCTTGTCCTTGCACTTTTGTCTAGTTTTGCACAACTTCTTTTTGGGGAAGCATAGAAATAATTCTCGAAAAGTTAGAATCGTAATAATTCCCCCCCATACATACCCTATGATCTTTTTAATAAGGTCACTCAATTTACTGGCCTTCGTATAATAAAGTTCAATAAATCTCCCGTAATGGTTGTTGTAAATTCTCTTCATCTATCTCTTCTTCTTAACGCACTTTCTCTCAGCTGGTCATACAGGCAGCTTCTTCTCTCTTGAAGTCACACAGACTTAGCTGGTCACAAGGCAGCTTCTTCTCTCTTGAAGTCACACAGACTTAGCTGGTTAAACAGATCGCTTCCTTTAGCCACATAGACAAGGCCACAAAGACATGTAGCAGATCAAGCACTTAGCATAGACCTTGCACACACACTTTCCTCGGAGACTCTTCTTCTTTCTTACACTCAAGAGTTCACCATACAACTTCTTTCACAGCTCCTATATTCACTTGGCGACTCCTCACCTACCTAGGACTCATCGACACTCTAAACCTAATGTCTTGCTGTCCTACACATCTACACGATCAACACAATGTCAACACATCGACGGTCCACCCACTTTGACTATGATACAAGTCTACTCTATGCATCAACACATACTCATGCAAGCACACCAAATTGACATAAGCAAATAGAGACAGGAGTGCCCATTTACAACAATGGTTTGCTAACTCGAGGAAGAATCTAACTTCTGAGACAAGCTAAGGTACTGACTAGTCCCTTATGGTCTGAAATTTCTTTGGGTCACCACTGCTGGTCTCCTTACTGACAACGTGATCCAGAGATACAATGCTCTCCTTGACGAAATCACACTTGCTCATTTTAACATACACTTGATTCTTCTGAGAGTTTGCATCTCTATCTTCAAATGTTCAACATGCTCAGTTTCATTGTTTGAGAGAATCAAAATATCATACAAAAAGACTTGCAAAAATTTTAACCCCAGTTAAGGTTTGAAAATGTCGTCCATAGCACCAATGAAGATAGCAGGAGCATTAATCAGACCATAAGGCATCACATTGACCTTACAGCATCCATAGCGTGTGCAGAACACCCTGACATTGGACATGGGCTAAATTGTTTCCATTTTAACAAGTTTACCAAATGGATTTTCATTCGAGCCGATTTGGCCCGTTCGAATGGGTTTTGTTGTATTTGAGGCCTCAAATGGATTTTGCTGTCGATGGAAAGCGAAATCCAGAGGCGCTACTCAGCCGATCCAGAGCGAAATGCTACAAGTTTGCTCGTGCCGCTAGTTACTTGTATTTTCGAGCGTTAGGGACTGACACGTCCGTCCGTCCTCCTAAGACAAATAATGTTTGTTGTTAAATACAATTGTACGACATGTGTGTAAGTGCATTTATTAAAATAACTCGAATAATTGTCACCTAACCGCTCTTCTCACTAGCACGCCGCCCGTTAGCAAATTCAACCATTTTCGTAATATAATAAATTTGTAAGGAACTGAATCGAAGTAATCCGCATAGAAGTAGGGGTGATCATAGGCACGTATGCTTCTTTCTATGTGTAGATTCTCAGAGTAGAGATAAAGTGGTCTTGGCCAGCACATGTGAGAATAGCCTTCAAATGCATGCTTGCTTGACATCTGGCGGACCGTGGTGTCATGCTGAGAGTGTGCAGGCCAGACCGGGGCACGAAAAACTTCTACAATGGAAGGTAAGGCCCAGGATGCTGCCCAACTCAGAGGGTCTTCGAGAGGAGGGAAGGGGCCCGAAGGTAGAGGGGTCGAGAGAAGCGGAGGGCTGGAAGTAGGGCAACGGGGGGACAGAGGGGCGGGAAGTGCAAGGGAAGAAGGAAAGTCACGCTTCCCTGGCTGTTCCATCACACGCACGGTGGTGACATGGAGTGGCATGGAGTGGCCTCTCTGAAGAAGCACTGAGGGGGGCAGGGGCAGGATTGTAGTGGGAGCAGCAATGCTTGTTTGGGCACATTCTTCGTCCCTCTGGGTGGGGCATTTGTCGTAAGGGACAGCTGCCAGCTGAAGATAGCTGCCGGCACTGGGGCACGCCCGAGGTGCAGCACTGCGTCGCCACCTGTGTCGTGAATGGGCACTCGCTGGGGGCCAAGGACTGGGCCAGAGTGCGATGGGCTGTGTTTGCTTTCATTCGGGGACCCAAGACCTCATGTAATCCTTTTTATCACGCTTGCGGCCCAAGTCTCCCAACACCTCTCAGGACCGCAAGCAGCGTCCCCCTGGTCGGCCTCTCACGCGCACAGCTTCGCATCGTCAGTAGGCAGGGAGAGCGCGCGGCAGCCAGTTCCTCGTTGAAAGGGGCAGAGTGCCCTAGTGGAAGCGTAATGACTCACGAGGAACAAAACTAGTTGCAATCATACTCAAGAGTGCAGCGGCATATCACTAAGAAAGCTTAGAAAAAATACTCAACATTTTGAGTAGCAAGAAATTGCTCACAAATGATGTAGGATAAAAGACCTTGTCATTGCAAACCCGTAGAAATTTACAGATTTGAAAATTGATAAGAAATGAAGCAGTTATGTCTATTTATAGTTTTCTACGACGGCCGCTCGCCCCTAGGCTGGAGGGCTGCTTAGCAACAGATTTTCCTAAGTGTTTGTCAAATCGTCCCTTCCAGAATATTCGTGAGAAAGCCGGATCAATCTCATCTGACGTGTCGAGTCGATTTGACGTCCACATGCATGCATCGAAATATCTAGAATATACTAACTTAGACGCGCTCGGCTAATCCGAAACTTCTGTGTAGTGAAACAGATAGATAAAGTACTTAGTAAAACAGAATACTTTATCTATTCAAGACAAGGATCTTTGAACACAAGTGGTAGCTTCTTGAAAGAGAGATGGCTTCTTGAAAGTTAATATATTTCTGGATTTTGGCAAGTACAAGAGTGATTCTCGAATGTCTTTCTATGTTCTAGCTCTTGTTTATATACTTGCTACATAAGTAATTTCTAGGAAGGTGTATGTTGATGTGTTGGCACCCAACACATCCCAAAACTTGCCACCTCTTTCTAGAATAATGTACACATGTCCTTTTGACCTAAAAATGGCACATTTGACTTTTGCCACATGGAGTTCTTCTAGGTCTTTCCTCTAACTTCGAAAATGCCTTGGAAGGTTCAAAGGACATGAACCAAGTTACTAGAGTACCTATTCACACTTGACTCCACACAATACTACTCCAAATATATTTGAAAACATTAAAATATATGCAAACTAATATATAATAACTCAAATCACTACATCACCCCCCCGATAGAAAAAGCGACGTCTCGGCGCGTCAAGTCAGGTCTTACACATGTGGAGCAAACTAGTCAACAGTTTCAAGTCAGATGCCACACATGTGAAGAGGACTAGTCAAAGGCGCCAAGTCAGGTGCTACACATGTAAGGTAGACTAGGCAAGGTCGTAGGTGGTGTGACCTTATTGGCTAGCCTACTCCTTAATGATAAAGAAAATTGTACAAGTTGGCCCAGAATCTGCCACGAACTCAAAAATTCATAGCGGCCACAGAACTGCTCCAAATCTGAAAATTCGAGTGCCAGACGGATCGCGTCAGAAAACTCTACCGGGTCACCAAATTTGAGAGCATTCTCGTTTCTGGAGTGTCGTTGAGAGCTGAGAGAGTAGGCACTCCTCCAAATCTGTGCAGAAACTTCTGAAAATCATAAGTCCTTCTATACTTCTCCAAATTCTGCAAACTAAGTCTCAAACTGGGCGCTGTAAGATGTTCTACCAGAGTCTTGAGTTTCAGAGCATTCCAAGTTCAGGGGAGGGCACAATGTCAGAAGGCATATTCTGCCCTAACAATGCCAGCAGCCTGACCCCCTTCTACTTAGAGCATCATATCTCTCTCACCAGTGCTCCAAATTGAGCAAACTTGGACTCTAAATGACCGGCTACTCATGGACTACAGCCAGGTAAATTTTCAGAATTTATTATGCAGAGACCTATTACCAGTAGCAGTTTTAGTTTTCTGTCCAGAAACTGCGAGAAGAGAAGAGTGTCTAATGTCAATTTTTCCTCTTTCTTGTTCTTGCAGGCTGCCTCCAAGGGGTCTTCTGCTGCTTCTTGATGGTGGCAGGCTGCCTCCCTGAAGTCTTCGGGCTTCTAGTAGAGAGACTTGGGGCTGGTCCAAGATGGGGGTTGGCGGCATGGAAGCGCTTCAACTTTCTCTGAACTTTGTCAAGGTAGTGCGCCGCCACCCAACTATTCTCCGAATCTGGATATCCTTTCCACTTGATCAAGTATTGCTGCTGTCTCCTGAAATTTCTCATAGCCACTATGTCTTCCACTTCGTACTCCAAATGATCATCCACTATTGTTGGGGCTGGTGGGGTTGTCACACGTCCTGGGAACTTGTTGTCGGGTTGCACATATGGCTTGAAGAGGGAAGCGTGGAATACGGGGTCGATGTGCATAGTCTGGGGAAGTTCTAGCTTGAAAGCAACGGGGTTGACTTGCTGGATAATCTTGAAGGGTCCCAAATACTTGGGAGAGAACTTGCTGCCGGCAGGCCTGTTGTTCAGGGAAATGTTCTTGGATGATAGTAACACGTTGTCACCCACTCTGTACGTAATTTCTCTTCTGGATCTGTTCGCCACTCTTGCTTGAGCATCTTGCGCGTGTTGTAGAGCTTTCTTCGCTGCTGTAAGGGCTGCTTCTAATGTCTCCATAAAATCTGTGGCTGCAGGTACTTCATCATGGCCAGCCGTGAAGCTCAGTGGCGTGGTCGGATGGAAGCCATAGTTGAGGAAGAATGGGGACTCTTGGGTAGAGGCCTGCGTAGTGTTGTTGTAGGCAAACTCGAGGGGGGTCAAGTACATGTCCCAGTCTTGCTCGAGGGTAGACACGTAGGCCTTTAGAGAGGTCTTTAGGGTACGATTCATACGCTCGGTTTGCCCATCTGATTGTGGGTGGTAGGCAGTAGACATATCCAGCGATGTACCCAAGTTCTTGAAGAGATTTTTCCAGAAATGGCTTGTGAATCTTGGATCTCTATCTGACACAATTCTTGATGGTAGTCCATGGAGTCGGAAGATGTTGTCAAAGATGAGTCTTGCAAGTTGTGGTGCTGTAGCCTTAGTCGTCGTGGGAATAAAATGAGCCATCTTGGTAAGTCTGTCCACCGCCGTGAGTATTGCATTATGGCCTCGAGGTGTCACGGGCAAGTCCACGATAAGGTCCATTGAGATGTCCGTCCATTGTCTTTCGGGGATTGGTAGTGGTTGGAGGAGTCCTCCCGCCTTTTGCGATGATGGCTTGATTCTTTGGCATGTGTCACAGCTCCTGCAGTACTCCTTGACTTGCTTAGACATGCCTGGCCAACAATAAGTCCTAGCTAGAACGCCCGTGGTCCTTAGGATTCCAAAGTGTCCTCCAAGAGGGTTGTCGTGTGCTTCTCGTAGAAGCAAGAGCCGGAGGTCTAAGTCATTAGGAACACATCTCTGGCCCGTATCTTGCCTCACCCAATAATTGCCTTCTTGCTTCTTGCATGGGTCCAAGGCTGCTTCTCCGTTCTTGTAGTAAGGGTCTCTTTCATAGGCGGCTGAAAATCGAGCTTCCAGATCTGTCTTCAGGGATACCATCACTGCATTTAATTGCAGTCTTGAGAGGGGGTCAGCCGGGTTTGTCTTGCCGGGCTGGTACTGAATCGTGATGTTGTATTGTTGCAAGTATCCGCTCCATCTTGCTTGTCTCCTTGAGAGATACGGCTGCGTTTGGAGGTGCTTTAACGCCTCGTGGTCCGTGGTGACCAGTACTTTGCGTCCTTCAACGTAGCAGCGCCAAACCTTCAAGGCATGTACAATCGCCAATGCCTCTCGCTCCGTGGTTGTATAATTTTGCTCGGCTGGATTTAGCTTCCTTGACTCGTAGGCGATGGGCTGCAGTCCCTTGCCTTGGTCTTGAAGCAGGATTGCTCCTATTGCATAGGAAGATGCATCGGTGATGACGTGGAAGGGCCAATCTGGGTTTGGACTTGGGAGTGTGAGCACCGGGGATGTGGTCAATCTTCGCTTTAACTCTTGAAATGCCTCTTCCTCTTTCTCGGTCCATGTATATAGCCTGTCCTTCTTGAGTAGATCTGTCAGGGGGGCTGCTATGTGCGAGAAGCCTTGGATGAATTTTCTGTACCAATTGGCAAATCCCAAGAATGACTGGAGTTCTTTCTTGGTCGTGGGGGTTGGCCATTCCTCCACCACCGTGGTCTTCTTGGGGTCCATCTTGATGCCATCAGCAGTCACGTGGAGACCTAGGAACTCCACTTCTTGTTTGGCAAACTCGCACTTTGACTCCTTCGCAAATAGCTTGTTTTGCTTCAATACTTCAAGGACTTCTTTCAAGTGTCTCGCATGCTCTTCAAGGGTCTTGCTGTAGATAAGGATGTCATCGATGAATACCACCACAAATCTGTCCAACATGGGCTGAAATATGGTGTTCATCATAGTCATGAAAGTTGCTGGCGCGTTGGTGAGTCCAAATGGCAGGACCATGAACTCAAAATGTCCATATCTTGTCCTGAATGCCGTCTTCTCTATGTCCGGTTCTGCGATGCGAATCTGGTGGTAGCCGCTCCGTAAGTCAATCTTCGTGAAGTACTTGGCTCCAACCAGCCGGTCCATGAGCTCATCCATGCGCGGCAGCGGGTATCGATTCTTGATGGTGATCTTGTTGAGGGCGCGATAGTCCACACACATCCTCAAGGTACCATCTTTCTTCTTGACAAATAGCACCGGGGCTCCAAATGGCGACTTGCTAGGTCGAATGAAGCCATGCTCCAGTAGCTCCTTGATTTGCTTCTTGACTTCGTCTAGCTCCGTGTATGACATTTTGAACGTAGGCCGAGAGATGGGCTTGCTTCCGGGCTCCAACTCTATCTTGTGGTCTACGAATCTTTTGGGGGGTAGGCCCTTGGGCAATTCCGGGGAGAACACTTCTTTGTAGTCCTCTAAGACTTCTTGTATCTCCTTGGGAACGGGGCTGCCTTCTTGACTCTCGATGTCTTTCTTGATGTCTTTTGGCGTGATCAAGGCCAAAAGAAGCTCGTGTCCCTTCCTCACAAGTCTCTTGAGTTGGAGGGCGGACAATAGTATCTCGTGTGCCGGCTTCTGGATGTCTTGGGTCTGGATATTCTGGATTGCGCGCAAAATACAGATTCTTGAAGTGATGTCATTCTTGATCTTGATAGTACCGGTCCTCCAATCAACTTGGGGGTTGTGCTTGGTCAACCAAGGCGTCCCTAGGATGACGTCGTACTTGCCCAATTGCATGGGGGAGAACACTACTCTATCCTTGAAGGACTTGATAGAGAGTGCCAAGGGGTACGTCTTCTTGGAAGGGGTAGTATAGGAGAATCCATCGGGCATCATAATCTCCTCGTCGTGGTCAAGAGTTCGCATAGTAATACCGTGCTTGGTGGCAAAATCTGCAGCAATGAAGTTGCCTTGAGCTCCGCTATCCACCAAGATGTGGACCTTCTCTCCTCCAAGGTAACCTCTCAAACTCATTGGGGCTGGAACGTCGTCTTCAACGGGGGTCTCCACCTCACTTGGCGTGTTGCCTTCTCGTGAAGTGGGTCTTGGGGTGGTAGGCTCCTGGCCTACCGGCGCTGTCCGTTTTTTGACAACTTTTTGGGGCATGAAAGTGCACGATGGCCCTTTTCCTTGCAATAAAAGCATAGTCCAGCCGTCATGAGAGCTTCTTTTTCAGCCGGGGAGAGTCTTGCTTTCACTCCTTGCTGGTTTCTTGCATCATAAGTGTCATTGGAGGGTCTTCCACTCTTCCGGGCAGCCGCGGGGTCCCTTTTAATAACTCCGATTTCCATGGGTGTGGGTCCAGATTCGGATGTGGAAGGGGCTGCGTACACCCGCGTCGTCGGTACCCGTGAAGATGAAGGCACGGAGTGCTTGAAATCCAAGGTATCCACCTTTTGGGCCACTTCAATGATCTTTGAGAAGTCCGTCAAGTCGCGTAACTCCACTTCCTTTGCCACCTTGGGTTTGAGGCCAAAGATGTAGCGGTCAATCTTCTCCTCGAGAGACATGTTGGGGATCTCAAGAGTGAGGGCGTGAAATCTGGATGTATACTCTTGAACGGACGTCGTTTGCTTGAGATGGTGGAGCTTTCCTCGGGCAATCTTCTCCGCATTGATGGGCATGAATTGCTTCTTGAGGGCCTCACGAAAATCTGCCCATCTTGCATATGATGGTGGGGGCTCTTGGCCGAGCATGGGGTGCGCCATAGCTTGATATATAGCCGCTTGATAGTTACGCCACCATGATGTTGCTGCTCCTCTAAGTAAGGTAACGGCAAAGGGAACGTAGTCCTCCTCGGGTACTTCAAGGAATGCGAGGTACGTCTCCACTTGGTAGAGCCATAAATTCAGGTTGGCACCTTTCCCGGGGTTGAAAGTGTCGGGTTTGCCGGGCTTGATGAGTTTCCTTGCTCTCGTTGGCTCTTGTGGAGGCGCTTGAGCCGGGGCTGGATTTTGAGCATTGCTCGCAATAGGGGCAACCATGGCAGCCATAGCTTCTCTTGACGCTTGCACGGTTGCTTCATAGGTGGCCAAGCCCACTTGGTTGTGGACGGTCATTAGGAAGGCTGCCCACTCATTTGCGGGAACTCCTTGTGGTGGGGTCAACTTTGCTATAGCGGCTGCCACGGGATTTGACGGTGCTCCTCCTTGTGGTGCTTCTTGTTGTTGGAGATTTCCTTGAGTAGGCTCTCCCATCGACGCTGGAGGAGGGTGTGCTCCTCCTTGTGGTGCTTCTTGTTGTTGCAGATTTTCTTGAGTGGGCTCTCCCATCGGCGCTGGAGGAGGGTGTCTTGGAGAGGAAGGGCTTCCTTCGAAAGCTTGCTGTTGGTCTTGAGGATCGGCCATCTTCTTGTGCTACCAAAGTGCCTAGCTCCGATACCACTGTAGTGAAACAGATAGATAAAGTACTTAGTAAAACAGAATACTTTATCTATTCAAGACAAGGATCTTTGAACACAAGTGGTAGCTTCTTGAAAGAGAGATGGCTTCTTGAAAGTTAATATATTTCTGGATTTTGGCAAGTACAAGAGTGATTCTGGAATGTCTTTCTATGTTCTAGCTCTTGTTTATATACTTGCTACATAAGTAATTTCTAGGAAGGTGTATGTTGATGTGTTGGCACCCAACACATCCCAAAACTTGCCACCTCTTTCTAGAATAATGTACACATGTCCTTTTGACCTAAAAATGGCACATCTGACTTTTGCCACATGGAGTTCTTCTAGGTCTTTCCTCTAACTTCGAAAATGCCTTGGAAGGTTCAAAGGACATGAACCAAGGTACTAGAGTACCTATTCACACTTGACTCCACACCATACTACTTCAAATATATTTGAAAACATTAAAATATATGCAAACTAATGTATAATAACTCAAATCACTACAGATTGGCCGGTACCAACTGATATTCATCAACTCAGGAGCTTCCTCGGCACTGCGTATTATTATTGACGCTTCATTAAAGGATATACCAAGGTGTGTGCACTGCTCATGGACATGTTGAAGAAGCGGGAAAATTGGCTATGGGGTGACAAGGAGCAGCAAGCCTTTGAGAAGATTAAGGAGTTGTTGACACAGGCACCTGTGTTAGCAATTGCCAGGCCAGAGCTTCCTTTTGCCATCATCATGGACGCATCAAACTTAGCAGTGGGAGCCACTCTTCTCCAAGAGCAAGGCAAAGGATCGCAACTTGTGGCAAATGAGAGCAGGAAGTTGAGTCCTGCTGAGCAGAACTATGCAGCACACGAGCGGGAGATGTTGGCTATTTTTCAGGCTTTGAGGATTTGGCGATGTTATGTGAACGGAAGGAAGATGTTCATCAAGACCGACCACAAGAGCTTGGAGAGCTTTATGACACAGCCAAAGTTGACACCAAGACAGGCAAGGTGGATGGAGTTTCTGCAACAATGACCACAAGATTGAGTACTTACCTAGGAAGATTTACCCTGCAGACGCTTTATCCAGGAGGTGTGACGTTGCAGCTGTCTCAGTCATCAAGGAGAGTATGGACTTCAAGGAGAAGCTTCAGAGAGGTTATGAGGAGGACTCAGATTTGCCGATGGTGGAGCAGCTGAGTCCAACTCGTGTATGCAGAAGAAGGACGGCATATGGTATTATGGTGATTCCAAGTGAGTGGCGGTACCTGACATCAAGGAGCTACGAGACTTACTACTTGAGGAGCATCATGATTGCTTATATGCTGGACACTTTGGAAGCGAGAAGACGGCAAGCGTGCTGAAGCGGGAGTACTATTGGAGAAATATGGACAAGGACATCGAGGAGTGGAATAGGAGTTTCGATGCGTGCCAGCAAAACAAGACACCGAATCATAAGGTACATTGCAACCCCTACCTATTCCAGAGTATTCTTGGGAGAAATTTGCTATGGACATTATCACATCATTACCATTCAGTGGTCAAGGGCACTATGCAGTCTAGGTTTTGTTTGATAGACTTAGCAAGATGGCCCACTTCATTCCCATGAAGGAGACTTCTACGGCAGCAAATGTGGCACGGCTATTCTCAGATCATGTTTTCACGCTACATGGGTAACCAAAGGCGATTGTTTCAGATCGAGATCCAAGGTTTATTAGGAACTCTTGGCAATCATTGTGTACTTTGATGGGGACCAAGCTGAGTATGAGCACCTCCTATCATCCTCAAATAGACGAGCAGAGTGGGAGGCTGAATAATAGTCTGCAAGAGGTGGTCAAGATTTTCACTATGGAAGACCCTTCAGAGTGGGACAAGAAGCTGCCAGGGTTGGAGTTTGCCAACAACAACAGCATGCAGGGATCTACCAAGCAGCCACCATTCACTACAATTCATAGAATAGAAGTATATCATTCAGAAATCATCTTGCTCGAGAAGGCCAAGAAGACTTATGGTCCTACTACAGAAGCTTCTATGGAGCGAATGGCGAAGACTTGGGACATGGCAAAGGCGTGTATTCAGAAGGCAAAAAAAGATCAGGTCAAGTATGCTAACAAGTACAAGAGGGAAGTGACATGTGGGCGACAAAGTACTCTTTTCAACAAAAAATCTACCTTTCACTGGCAAGAGGAGACCGCGGGCACGATTTACTAGTCCATTTTTGGTGCTCAAGCAGGTGAATCCAGTTGCCAACAAGTTGCAACGTCCTTCACTTTGGGGTATACATGACGTGTTCCATGTCAGTTACCTGCGGCCATTCATTGACCCAAATGAAGGACATCCAGGACTGCTACATACACCGCCACGACCTGTCAAGATCAATAATGTATTGGAGTATGAAGTGGAGGCAATTGTTGGCGACCGATAAGTCAAGCGAGGTCAACGACTTATCAAGGAGTATCCGGTCTAGTGGAAAGGCTCCCTTGCGGACGACAACACTTGGGAACCAGAAGCCAACTTCACTCATTGTAAGAGTAAGTTGAGGCGTTATCTACATATCGCGTCGAGGACGTCACATCTTAAGGAGGAGGATGATGTAAGGTTACCGAAATATAGAGAGCATTTTTGTGGTCAGTATGATACAATTTTTGTCTAGTTTGATTAAGTATTGGGAAGTTTGTGGAGGTTTGAAAATTAATCAATTTAAAGGTTGGTCGATGAAAGTCCTTAATTTTAGGTGAGCGCTACCGTCGGATTGACCGACAGCGTCGAGCAACCTGCACCGTTGAAGTGCATTCGAATCTTTACGTAATTTTTGCTGACGCGGAGTGCCAATTGGGTCGATTTACTTAGAAGTTTCGGATTAGCCTAGCGCGCCTACGTTAGTATATTCTAATTATGTTCATGGATGCATGTGGACGTCAAATCGGCCCGACACGTTGGATGAGGCTGATCTGGCCTACTCACGAGCAATCTGAAAGGGACAATTCAACAAACAATTAGAAATTTTGTTGCTAAGCAGCCCTCCCTCCTAGAGGCGCAAGCGGTCGTCGTAAAAAACTATAAATAGGCATAGCTTCTTCGTTTCTCTATCAATTTTTAATTTTGTAAGTTTCTACGGATTTGTAATGACGAGGCCTTCTGTCCTATTTCTTGCTACTGAAAATATTGAGTAATTTTTCTAAGCCTTCTTAGTGACATGCCGCTGGACCCTACTTTGAAAATACGGATACGGCCGGTACGAGTACGGCGTGTATAAATACGCATATACGCGTGTGCCAGAATTGTAAGTAAAATACGCAAAAATACGCCAAAATACGCCAAGCGTGTGAATTTAGTAGAAAGTTGTTTGCGGCTGTAACTTTCAAAAAGTTTGATAATTGTAAATTTCGTCGATTGCATCAGGTGGAGAATAGCAAGCGCTTGAATAATATATGGATAAAAAAACAAATGTCACTTAACCTCTCGTGGAAGGGAATTTTGTTTTTCTAAATTTAAATCAAAAAAACGAACCATGATTTTTTAAGTTTTTTTTTAAAACACCTATATGTACGCGTTACCGAGTATTGATGCGGCAAGCTAGGCCAATACATGAGTGTTTTTTAAATAGGCGCTGCACTCTAGAGTATGATTGCAACTAATTCGGTTCCTCATGAGTCACCACTAGGGCACTCTGCCCCTTTCACCAGGCTTGAGGTGTACATAGAAAATTGGCCATAGTCTTAGATGGTGAGAGTAGTGAGAGGTAATGGTGTAGTACCTAGTAAGACTGAACGGGTCTCATACCACTGACAATAGTGAGGATTTGCGCAAGCAGGTAGCGATAAATGTAAAGACCAAAGCCCAACACCAAGGAGTTGATAGAGATGGGGACCGAGGACAAGACCAAGGCGGGGACCAAGCTTTCGCCCCTGAAGGCCGGCATGAGTGTCACAATTTACTGAGTCGAGGTTGACGTACAAAACCAAGCTCCACATGTTTGAACCATCAACCTAGGAAGACCGACTTTGCATTGACTTCACGCATCCATATGTTGACCTTTTCTGGATTTCCAAGTCACATAATTATCAATAAAGCTTATACTTTCGACTCTTGTGTTTTCAGGACCACTTAGTATCTCTCTTATGAAGAGCAAGTCCTGCAGGCTTCCAATCACTAGAAGAACTTCACAAGTGGTGAGCAAAGTGACAGCTTAAACCCTCTGCTATAGGATTACTCTTGAAGATCATAATGTGCTTCCAGTGATCTTTTGGGCCAAACTTCAATAGTCGTTTTCCTACCAGATTTCAGTTTTGAGATGCTCAATTTGGAGAGTACACACTCCTTACTTCTAAAAAGATCTCTTTTTGCCTGCAAGCAGTTAGAATCTTCAGCGTATGCCTACCCGTAGTGGACTTTTGCTGCCTACCCGTAGTGGGCTTTCTATCAACCTTACTACAAAGTGGTTAGTGGAGAAGACATAGACTCCAATCTCAAAACTGTCAATGAACCCTTTGAGGGGGAGCAGCCAGCAATTTTACCTCCTGTGATTCTCCCTAAGCCAACTTCCGAGTGGGCTCACCATAATTCCTGGTGTCCCATGGCAGGTGACCAAGAGGTTAAGGTTGACAGGTCCTCTCTCTTTTGTTTCAACGGCAGACCAGGGACCTGTGATCTGGACGACATAATCTCAGAATTTGAGGTAGGGTCCGTGATTGCAAGGCTTAAGACGCCCGCGCTCACGAAGTGTGACATATTCTATACGCTCATGCGCTATCTCCTCTACGAGGCTTGTGATACCTTCCATGAGAAAGGTGACGAGATCTACGTACTCACAGAGCTTGTGGGGGAACCCCCAGTAAAGATCCTCCTCGCAGATCCCGTTAAGATCGTCGAGGACGGACACGCTCGTAACGGCCCCGCGTTGATAGCAAGACAGTGAGGCATGCGTAACCCTCGCACGGGTGGATGTCTCCCAATGACGCTAGCCACGGCTACAACGGACGCCGCGCTGACCCCCCAAGCGAATTATTACAGCTTTGACGACGTCAGCGACGCCCTCGTAGAGGCCAACGCGGAGATTGCCAGACTCCGTGGCCTCGTCGCCACCGACATTTACGACGCGTGTGGAGCCCTCTTTGCACGCGTCCTGCCGTGCAACGCTCCAATTCCAACAGCTGGCGTTTGCGCAGCCCTTGCGCACATTCGCAGCGTCAAAACAAGACAGTCGAAGAGGCTGTCACCTGGCGCCACAGGACACTGCAGCCCCACACACGCCCGCCCTTTGACGGAGCTCTTGCGGCCAACGCAACAAGGCCAGCTTGTCAACTGGGTAATACAGCTGCAGCGCCCCTTGCCGTTCGCAGGGCCCGCCCATGCACAGATTTGCGCATCGGCTGGCAACGCCCTGCCGTTTGCCTCCTGCTGGTTGCTGCGAGAAGCAGGTTCCAACAGGCGCCGCCACTTATCACGTGCGCAGTAACCGAGACTTCTCCAGTCGGCAGCCGCACACGCGCACGCGCTCTCACGCTCCCGCTCACGCCTCACGCCGCGTTGCGAGGCACGCTGTGCAGCCAGCCACTCGATCGCAGCTCCGCAGCCACGTCAGCAACTGCGCATAGCGCACACGTGTGGTCACTTGGCACGCGCACGAAGCTTGGCACCGCCAGCGCAGACATGGCAATCGCAAACGCCATCCGCAGTCAAGGGGGGGCATCCCCAACTGCGCTGTGCGGCTGGATGGCCGTTTGGAGCTCCGACAGCGTGCACACGGCTGCGCACAGCCAGGGTTTCAACCCTTGCTGCACACATAACCCTCGCACCTACCGCGCCAGCGCCGAGCGCGCCAATGTCGAGCGCGCAAGCGCCACGCGCGCCAGTGCTAGCGTCTCTCACAGCGCCTGGCTGGTGCGTCGGCACCGGCAACAGCAAATGCAATAGCCAGCGTGGCATCCTCGCCAGCACCAGCTCTAGCGCACGCAGCTGCGCCAGCGGTTGCGCCAGCAGCCGCGGCTGCAGCAACACCTGCTGCGTCCGCGCCAGCAGCGTCTTTAGCAGCTGCCACTCCTGCTCCGACGTTTGCACCTGCACTTGCAGCAGCGCCGCACTTTGTTTTGGCCTGCTGCGCACGCACGCGACCATTGGGCGGTCGCACGGCAGTTGGCAGCGCAAGACGCGAACGCACTCTTGAAGCGGCAGCTGGGCAATTGGGAATGTCGCAGAAGCGCTACCAATTCAACCAAGGACGCCGCATGGAGGAGGTGTCACGTCTGCCCCGCTCCTTCCGCGTGCTGGAGACACCAGTAGAGCCAGCGGCACACGCACCTCGTGCACTGGTTTTGCCGATGACTATGGTGCAGCTCAACGCCAAAGTCATCACACCGGATGCCAGCCGTCTCCCTTGCGGAGCTCGGCGCGTTCATGGAGGCAATGCGGCAGGAATCTCAGCTGCTGCTTCAGTTGCACAGGGCCAGCCAGCGCACCTTCGACAGCAGGCCAGCGTTTGGTGTTGCAGCCGCGGTGCTATTCGCACCCGCGCTGAAAGGGGCAGAGTGCCCTGGTGGAAGCGTAGTGACTCTCGAGGAACAAAGCTAGTTGCAATCATACTCAAGAGTGTAGCGGCATATTGCTAAGAAAGCTTAGGAAAATTACTTGACATTTTGAGTGGCAAGAAACTGCTTACAAATGATGTAGGATGAAAGACCTTGTCATTACAAACCCGTAGGAATTTACAGAAGTGAAAACTGATAAGAAACAAAGAAGTTATGCCTATTTATAATTTTCTGCCTAAGTGCTCCTCCCTAGGAGGAAGCTACGGATTTTCCTAAGTGTTCGTCAAATCGTCCCTTCCAGAATATTTGTGAGTAAGCCAGATCAGTCTAATTTGACGTGTCGGGCCGAATTTACGTCCACATACATGCATCGACATCACTAGAATATTCTATCTTAGACGCGCTAGGCAAAACCGAAACTTCTAGGTAAATCGACCTAGTCGGCACTCCGCGTCAGCCGAACTTACGTGAAGGTTCGAGTTCATTCTAACGGGCCAGATCACTCGACGCTGTCGGTCAATCCGACGGTCGCGCTCACCGCGAATTAAGGGCAGTCGTCAACCGACCTCAAAACTAATTAAACTTCGGAAATCCATAACTCTCTCAATACTTGACCAAATTCGATGAACTTTATATCAAAATGATCACAAAAATGCACTCTACATTAATAGACAATCAAAGTATACTTTCATGAAACTCAAAAATGCACTTTATAAACCTATGACCTTACATCATCCCCCTCCTCAAGATGCGACGTCCTCGACGCATTCTGCAGATAACGTCTCAACTTACTCTTACAATGAGTCAAGTTGGCCTCTGGCTCCCAAGTGTTGTCGTCCGCATGGTAGCCTTTCCACTTGACCAGATACTCTTGGACAAATCGTTGACCTTGCTTGACTCGTTGACCGCCGACAATCGCCTCTACTTCATATTCCAATACATCATCGATCTCGACCGGTGGTGGCGGTGTAGGTAGTCGTCCTGGATGTCCTTCGTTCGGGTCAACATATGGCCGCAGACAACTGACATGGAACACATCATGGATACGCCAGCCTGAAGGAAGTTTCAACTTGTAGGCCACTGGATTCACCTGCTTGAGCACTACAAAGGAACCTGTAAATTGTGCCCGCAGTTTCCTCTTGCCTGTGGAAAGGTAGGTTCTCTGTGGACAAGAGTACTTTGTCGCCCACATGGAATGTCACTTCCCTCCTGTGCTTGTTAGCATGCTTGACCTGCTCTTTTTGTGCCTTCCGAATACACGTCTTCGCCATGTGCCAAGTGTTGGCCATCTGCTCCATAAAAGCTTGTGTAGTAGACACCTGAGTCTCCTTGGCCCTGGATGATATACTTCTCTCCCATAAACCATAGCAAATGGTGACTGCTTGGTGGATCCCTACATGTTGTTGTTGTAGGCAAACTCCAATCCTGGCAGCTTCTTGTCCCACTCTGAAGGGTCCTCCATAGTGAAACTCCTGAGCACCTCTTGCAGAGTTCTGTTGAGCCTCTCACTCTGCCCATCTGTCTGAGGGTGATAGGAAGTGCTCATACTCAGCTTGGTCCCCATCAGACTAAACAATGACCGCCAAAAGTTGCTAGTGAACCTTGGATCCCGATCTGAAACGATCACCTTCGGCAACCCATGTAGCCTGAAAATATGATCAAAGAACAGCCGTGCCACATCCGCTGCCGTAGAAGTCTCCTTCATGGGAATGAAGTGAGCCATCTTGCTGAGTCTGTCAGACACTACCCATACTGCATCGTGCCCTTGACCACTGACTGGTGTTGATGTGATGAAGTCCATAGCAATCTGCTCTCAAGGATACTCTGGAATAGGCAGGGGCCGCAATGTACCTCCCTTCTTTTGATTTGGTGTCTTGTTTCTCTGGCACGCATCGCAACTCCTGATCCACTCCTCGATGTCCTTGTCCATATTTCTCCAGTAGTATTCTTGCTTCAGCACGCTTGCCGTCTTCTCGCTTCCAAAGTGTCCAGCATATAAGCAGTTATGATGCTCCGCAAGCAGTAAGTCTCGTAGCTCCTTGATGTCAGGTACCACCACACTGTTGAAATCACTATAATACCATATGCCGTCCTTCTTCTGCATACTCGCGTTGAACTCAGCTGCTTCACCATCAGCAAAATCTGGGCCCTCCTCATAACCTCTTTGGAGCTTCTCCTTGAAGTCCATATCCTCCTTGATGACTGAGACAGCTGCAAGGTCACACCTCCTGGATAAAGCGTCTGCAGGGTTGATCTTCCCTGGTAAGTACTCAATCTTGTGGTCAAACTGTTGCAGAAACTCCATCCACCTTGCCTGTCTTGGTGTCAACGTTGGCTGCGTCATAAACTTCTCCAAGCTCTTATGGCCGGTCTTGATGAATACCTTTCGGCCGTCCACATAACATCGCCAAATCCTCAAAGCCTGGATGATAGCCAACATCTCTCGCTCGTGTGCTGCATAGTTCTGCTCCGCAGGACTCAACTTTCTACTCTCATATGCCACAGGCTGCAATCCTTTGCCCTGGTCCTGGAGAAGAATGGCTCCCACTGCAAAGTTTGACGCGTCCGTGATGATGGTGGATGGAAGCTCTAGACTGGCAATTGCCAATACAGGTGCCTGTGTTAACAGTTCTTTAATCTTCTCGAAGGCTTGCTGCTCCTTGTCACCCCATAGCCACTTCTCCTGCTTCTTCAACATGTCCGTGAGCGATGCACACACCTCGGCAAATCCTGCAATGAAACGTCGATAATAATTTGCCATGCCGAGGAAACTCCTGCTTTGATGAATATCAGCAGGTACCGGCCAATCTCTGACTGCTTGCACCTTCTTCTGCTCCACCTTGACTCCTTCAGCTCCCACTATTTGTCCAAGAAACTCGACCTCCTTGAGACAGAAGTTGCACTTGCTCATCTTCCCATACAACTTTTGATCTCTCAAGACCTCCAACACCTTCCTCAGATGCCCCACATGCTCCTCCAAGGTCTTCGAATAGATCAGGATGTCGTCCAAGAATACCGCCACAAATTGGTCGAAGTAGGGTCTGAAGATACTATTCATGAGTCCCATGAATGTAGCAGGTGCATTAGTCAATCCAAAAGGCATGACTGTGAACTCGAGCAAACTATAGCGAGTTCTGAAAGCAGTCTTCTGAACGTCTCTTTCCGCAATCCGTACCTGGTGATAGCCACTCCTCAAATCGATCTTCGAGAAATACTTCGCCCCGACAAGCCTGTCAATCAACTCGTCCACTTGTGGAAGTGGGTACCTGTTCTTGATGGTGACCTTGTTGAGTGCCCGGTAGTCGACACACATCCTCATAGTCCCATCCTTCTTCTTCACAAATAACACTGGCGCTGCAAATGGAGACTCGCTGGGTCGGATGAATCCTTTCTCCAACAACTCTGTCAGCTGCTTCTTCAACTCATCCAACTCCGCAAACGATTGTCGATAGGCAGGTCTCACTGGTGGCTTGCTCCCTGGTTCCAACTCAACCTTGTGCTCCATAGCTCTCTGTGGAGGTAATCCTGCAGGTAGCTCCTCAGGAAATACGCACTTGAACTCCTCTAACAGCGCCTTAATTTGGACAGGCATCTCAGCAGGCTTCTTCTCTTGAGCAGTTGGGCTCTGCTCCTTCTGAGCAAGGGGATCAGACACCACTACTTGCTCCTCCGGCGATGTACATTCGCCCAGGCTGTTAGGATTCACGCTTGCTCCATCTGATGACCTGGCCAGGGCCACCGAAACAAGGTACATCTCCTTCACCTGATTCGCCCTGCATAGCTTCTTAACTTGCAGGCTCGACAGAAGACAGTTACTTGTGGTCGTATCTACCTCCACCTGTTTCGCTGTCTCCATTCGACCATCACGCCCTTGGACTTTCACTTGTCCTGTGCTCCAATGCACTTGAGGGTTGGCTTTCCTCAGCCATGGTTGGCCCAATATCACCTCATGGTGACCTAACCTTGCCTGCTCCATAAATTCAGCACTCTGGTGCCCCGCTACTTCCACGTGAATAGCTTCCGTAGGTGCACCACACTTGAGTCTCTGCCCATTCGCCAAAATAGCCTCCTTAGGCTCATAATTCTTCTGCACAGGGATTCGCCACTTTTTCACCAGCTTCTTGTGCACAAAATTTGCACTTGCGCCACTGTCGACCATACACTTCGCATTATTGCCGTCGACCACTCCTTCCACGATGATAGGCTTGTCAACGTCTCGTCCTTTGCTTCTCGGCAGGCTCCTGGGGATAACCTCCTTGTGAGTTCTCGTCTTCACGCCAGTAGACACCCCAGAACGACTTACTGGCGTCCTCCTTTTTCCTGCTGTTGAGGTTGCTTCGCCTTCACATGACAGTCTCGAGCCAGATGTCCAAGCTTGCCGCAACTATAGCAGGGTCCTCTCGGCTTGAAATTCTGCTGCTTGCGCTGGTACTGCACAAGTCCCAACTCCATGGGTACTGGACCTTGAACACTCGTGCTTGGCGCTTGACATCCAAAATGTCGATATCCTCCAAAGTTGTGGCTGCCCCACTGCCTCTGACTATACTCCTTAGCGTCGAACCTTGTTGCCAATGCCATCATTTCTCCAAGACTGGTAGGGTCCTTGAGCGCCACTTCCTTGGCCACAGTTGGCTTGAGTCCCCTCTTGAACTTGTCCATCATCTCCGACTCGTGCATGGATGGACATTGAAGCACCAGCTTGTTGAAGCGCGATACATACTCTTGAACGCTTGCTCGTTATCGAAGGCGCACCAATAGATCTCGAGCGGTAGCCTCGGGCGCAATAGGTTGAAATTGCCTCTTCGAGCCTTCAAAGAGCTGATCAACAGTAGCAGGGACTCCAGACAACTGCTTTTCTCGTTCATACCAAGCTCCAGCACTCTTCTGCAGCAAAGTTATGATAAAGGCGACTTGCCTGTCGGGCGTGAGCGCAGAGGACTCCATAAATTTCTTCACTCCAAAAATCCATTGATGAACAGGCGGCGATCCACGCTCTCCAGTGTAAACTTCAGGCTTAGGCGCACGCACTCCTGATGCGGGTTAACATGAATCGGTGGCACAACAGGTGCAGGTGCCGAACTCGTCAAAGCGGCGTTCCCCATAACAACTCGCACCATTCTCTCCACCTCCGCGCGCATATTTTGTTGAAACTGGGTGTAGACTTCTCCTCCAATTGCATTTGCCATTTGCCTTAGCATCGCCTGCATCTCTTGTTGCTCTCTGGTCATTGTTGGTGCTGCCTGCTGCCCCGCGCGCTCAACATGCTCGACATGTTCACCTCCTCCAGCTGCCGGCTGCGACTCCATAATATAATATGCAAACTAGCTCGGCTCCGATACCAGATGAAAGGGGCAGAGTGCCCTGGTGGAAGCGTAGTGACCCATGAGGAACAAAGCTAGTTGCAATCATACTCAAGAGTGCAGCGGCATATTGCTAAGAAAGCTTAGGGAAAGTACTTGATATTTTGAGTGGCAAGAAACTGCTTACAAATGATGTAGGATGAAAGGCCTTGTCATTACAAACCCGTAGGAATTTACAAAAGTGAAAACTGATAAGAAATAAAGAAGTTATGCTATTTATAATTTTCTGCCTAAGTGCTCCTCCCTAGAAGGAAGCTACGGATTTTCCTAAGTGTTCGTCAAATCGTCCCTTCCAGAATATTTGTGAGTAAGCCAGATCAGTCTAATTTGACGTGTCGGGCCGAATTGACGTCCACATACATACATCGACATTACTAGAATATTCTATCTTAGACGCGCTAGGCTAAATCGAAACTTCTAGGTAAATCGACCTAGTCGGCACTCCGCGTCAGCCGAACTTACGTGAAGGTTCGAGTTCATTCTAACGGGCCAGATCGCTCGACGCTGTCGGTCAGTCCGACGGTCGCGCTCACCGTGAATGAAGGACAGTCGTCAACCGACCTCAAAACTAATTAAACTTCGGAAATCCATAACTCTCTCAATACTTGACCAAATTCGATGAACTTTATATCAAAATGATCACAAAAATGCACTCTACACTAATATACAATCAAATTATATTTTCATGAAACTCAAAAATGCACTTTATAAACCTATGACCTTACACGCGCGACCTGCGCATGAGCGCAGGATGATCAACACGCCTAACATTGCAATTTTTAAAAATTTGCAGAGGATTGTGCTAGTCAAGACACAAGCCCCGCAACGCATCATGTTTGACAATGGCGCATAGCCACTCCTCATCAGCCTTCGCTACTTTTGTTAGCTGGGCCTCTCGTCGGTCAACTTGGAGGATTCGCCGACGCGGATCAGCACCGCGGTTGGCACTTCTGAGATTGTCACTGCGCGCACGAGGCTGGCCCTTTGTTTCACCTTTCGGCACGGCACCCCTGGTGAGACAACCATCCATCAGCACCCGTTGGTCACTTCCTCTGAGACCTTCGACGTGCTCCTTGGTCAGAATGTTCTCTTCTCCATTGGCGCCGCAGTGGATAACTGGGTGGAGCAAGTCTTCTACCGACCTAACTGGCAGTCAGAGGGGACTTGCACAGCATCATTGTCGCTCGACATCGTGGACCGCCGTTCAGCTCAGTTTGCCCCCTACGACTTCATGGCGCTAGGCGACGGTCGGCCCATGGTCTAGACCAATAAGGGGGGCCAAGGAGGATGAGGTCTCCGTAGGCGTCGACTTGCTCGAGAAGCAAGATGAGGACCCCGAGCTGTTTGGCGCAGAGCTCCACCTCACGCCCCAGGAGCAGGCTAACGTTCTGGCTGCCCAGGGCAGGGAGACGGTGCAGATTTGCACAGCCCATAACGCCATGATGCGTTAGATGGCCGTCAGGGCACACGCCATCACCACAGTTGCCATAATTGCTGCATCATTCACCCACGAGGTCGTGACAGCCGATGCAGCCGCACCCAGGCCACAGCTCGCATCTGCGAGTGGACCCCCGCGAGATCGGATGTCCGACTACGCCATGACGTGCTTCTGGGAGTCTACCTGCAATACCGCATGGCCTCCTTGTCGCCCTCTCCCGCACCATTGCACAGGAGTGGCGACTCTTGGCTGCGCACCACCACGTTCGAGGATGAGGCTATGACGCCAGCGGCATACCCAGGCAGGTCCGACGACGCATCTTTGGAGAGCGTTGAGGAGGAGGAGTGGCGAGAATGGTCCCAAGAGGCTGCAGAAGGGCCCGCAGCCCATCCTTCAGAGGAGCCACCGCCGCCCACGCCTACGGCTTGCGTCCGACGCCAGCCTTTAGGGCCTCCCGGCTTCAGCACTCTCTCGCACAAGACCACGGCTAGCTCCGGTGAAGCCTGTCAATGCGCCGGCGGGCCCAGTCATCCGATCCAGCAAGACTGTTTGACTAGCAACAAGTGCCGTGACATCACGCACTTGTTTGCTTGCAATAGCCTGGGTACAAGCTGGGCTGCTTGCGCCTCCGCCAACACCGCCTCCACGGCACCTTTCCCTGTCGCCAATCTGCAAGTCGTACGCGCACGCCAGCCAAAGCCCAGGACCAACATCCTCGATCCTCGGCGTACAGGTACTTCTCCCTACGTCGGGCCTGCTTTGTGCCTCGCACACGGCACTACACAGCCAGACCGGCGCGCATGTGAGATGACTCCCCCCTCCGCGAGCAGGCCAGGGATGGCCGCGAGGTTACGCCTCTGCATGACACGCACAGGAGCGCCCGGGACATTACTCCTCTTTGCAAAAGACAGGTGGCAGCTGCAGTGCGTTCGCAACTTGAGGAGGCACTACAAAATGCGCGTGCACACTTGGCGCACTTATCAGGCGCATGCACGCACGGCCCGCTCGCAACCGCGGCTGGAGCGCATTTCCCAGGCTTATCCATGACCACGCCGAGCTCGCTGTGGCGGCTCTTTGTATGGCGCCCCTTCAGCACAGTGTCCTCCTCTTCTATCCTCCTCCCGCGCAAGCAGGCAATCTCGCCATGGGCTGTTGACCCCTTCCTACGCCTATCTACACTGACCAGCTTGACGAGCCTCCCGACGGCATTGTCCTTGTCGAGCTCTTCGTTGGCATTGCGACAGGGTAGCTGCTGGCCACGATGCAGGCTGGCTTTCCCGTGCGTCCGTACGTCTACGTGGACCCTAATGTCGAGGCGCAGCAGATGGCCCGCCGGCAGATGGCCTTGTGCCACGAGCATTTCCCCGACCTCTTCCCTGCGCACGCATTCCGCCGTGCCCAGACCGACTTGCCCATGGACATCCGCGACAACACCGCGAGCACATCACACAACTGGGGCCCATTGACCTCACCAGTGCTGGCTAGAAGTGCCACGGATTCTCCATTGCTGGAAGTGGAGGCGCGCTCGGTGACCCGCGTACAGCCTTGTTCTAACATCTGCTCCGCGTTCTCAACATGGTTGAGGACCGCCAGGCGCCGTACACGCTCGCCTAAATTTTGGAGAACGTGCCTGTCCGCCTCAATTCTCGACCCAACGTGAGCGCCGACTTTGAGCTCTGCAGCAGCCACGTTGGCCGTGAGGTTGTGATGGACGTTGCCCAGATTGGCTCCTTCGCGCACCGCGTGTATGCCTACTTCACTAACCTGGCCATGCCAGGCACGCTCAAGGCCTTGGCGGCCGCGCATCCGCGCCACACGCGCTACGTCAACTCTATCCTCGATGTGGCGCGCTTAGCCCAGCGGGTGGTCGCCCTTCCGCATTCTTCTCAGGCCCAGTGTGAGGTCCTCCACGACGTCACCACAACGCTTCCAACATTCGTGAGTTGCTATGACAGCGCGACCTACATGGGGGCCCAACGCGGCATTAATCATTAACCTTGAGACCGGCATGTTCCAGCGGCCTCGTGCCGTGGAGATGGAGCGTGCGATGGGCTTTTTTCCGCACCTCGCACAGGTGGACGGCATCACCGAGGTCAACCGCGTGCGTCTTCTGGGCTAGGTTATTTACACCAATGTCTTGACGTGGATTCTCTTGCAAACCCTAACTCCCCTCTACGCGCACGCTCGTCAACCTGAGGTGGACCAGTCCTACGACGCCATGGCCCATGATTCAGACGGCAACGGCCGCGCCCGCCTGGTACAACCTGGCATTGCCAACAACACGGTACTGCTTCCCAACGACCGCCTGCGCTGCACCCATTCCAATTTTGGTTTGCTAGGGGGGAGGGAGGACGAGGGAGGGGTCCTCACAGCAACCCGGGGAGTCTCGCTCGCCATTTCTTTTTCCACGCTCACGATCTCAGACAAGTGGTGCAGGGCAACTGGCAGCAGCTGCCAAGGAGGAGGCACTTGTTGAAAGGAGCAGAGTGCCCTAGTGGAAGCGTAGTAACTCACGAGGAAAGGAACTAGTCGCAATCATACTGAAGAGTGCAGCGGCATATCACAAAGTAAGCTTAGGACAATTACTCAACATTTTGAGTAGCAAGAAATTGCTCACAAATGAACTAGGATGAAAGGCCTTGTCATCACAAACCCGTAGAAATTTACAGAAGTGAAAATTGATAAGAAATGAAGAATTTATGCCTATTTATAGTTTTCTACCTAAGTGCTCCTCTCTAGAAGGAAGCTACAAAATTTCCTTAGTAATCGTCAAAGTGTCCCTCCAAGAATATTCGTGAGTAAGCCAGATCAGTCTCATTTGACGTGTCGGGTCCACATACATGCATTGACATTTCTGGAATATACTACCTTAGGCTAGGTAAATCGACCTAGTCGGCACTCCGCATCAGCCGAACTTACGTGAAGGTTCGAGTTTACTCTAACGGGCCAGATCACTTGACGCTGTCGGTTAATTCGACGGTCGCGCTCACCGCGAATTAAGGACAGTCGTCAACCGACCTCGAAACTAATTAAACTTTGGAAATCCATAACTCTCTGAATACTTAACCAAATTTGATGAACTTTATGCCAAAATGACCACAAAAATGCACTCTACACTTCTATACAATCAAAACATACTTTCATGAAACTCAAAAATGCACTTTATAAACCTATGACCTTACATCATCCCCCTCCTCAAGATGCGACGTCCTCGACGCATTTTGCAGATAAAGCCTCAACTTACTCTTACAATGAGTCATGTCGGCCTCCGGTTCCCAAGTGTTGTCGTCTGCATGGTAGCCTTTCCACTTCACCAAATACTCTTGGACAAGTCGTTGACCTCGCTTGACTCGTCAATTGCCTACAATTGCCTCCACTTCATACTCCAATACATCATCGATCTCAACCGTTGGTGGCGGTGTAGGTACTCGTCCTAGATGTCCTTTATTCGAGTCATCGTAAGGCCGCAAACAACTTCCTTCTTTTGATTTGGTGTCTTGTTTCTCTAGCACGCATCGCAATTTCTGATCCACTCCTCGATGTACTTGTCCATATTTCTCCAATAGTACTGCCGTCTTCTCGCTTCCAGCATATAAGCAATCATGATGCTCCGCAAGTAATAAGTCTCGTAGCTCCTTGATGTCAGGTACCACCACTCTCTTGGAATCACCATAATACCATATGCCATCCTTCTTCTGCATACTGGAGTTGGACTCAGCTACTCCACCATAAGCAAACCCTGGGTCTTCCTCATAACCTCTCTCAAGCTTCCCTTTGAAGTCCATACTCTCCTTGCTGACTCAGACAATTGCAAGGTCACACCTCCTAGATAAAGCCTTTGCAGGGTTGATCTTCGCAGGAAAATAATCAATCTTGTGGTCAAACTAATGCAGAAACTCCATCTACCTTGCCTATCTTGGTGTCAATGTTGGCTGCGTCATAAACTTCTCCAAGCTCTTGTGGTCGGTCTTGATGAACACCTTCCGGTCGTCCACATAACATCGCCAGATCCTCAAAGCCTGGATAATAGCCAACATCTCCCGCTCGTGTGCTGCATAGTTCTGCTCAGCAGGACTCAACTTTCTGCTCTCATATGCCACAGGCTGCAATCCTTTACCCTAGTCCTGGAGAAGAATGGCTCCCACTGCGAAGTTTCATGCATCCGTGATGATAGTGAAAGGAAGCTCTGGACTTGCAATTGCCAACACAGGTGCCTGTCTCAACAGCTCCTTGATCTTCTCAAAAGCTTGCTGCTCCTTGTCACCCCATAGCCAATTCTCCTGCTTCTTTAACATGTCTGTGAGCGGTCCACACACCTTGGCAAATCCTTCAATGAAACGTCGATAATAATTCGCCACAAACTGGTCCAAGTAGGGTCTGAAGATATTATTCATGAGTCCCGTGAATGTAGCAGGTGCATTAGTCAATCCAAAATGCATGACTGTGAACTTGAACAAACCATAGCGAGTTCTGAAAGCAGTATTTTGAATGTCTCCTTCCGCAATCCGTACCTGGTGATAGCCATTCCTCAAATCGATCTTCAAGAAATACTTTGCCCCGACAAGCCTGTCAATCAACTCGTCCACTCGTGGAAGTGGGTACCTGTTCTTGATGGTGACCTTGTTGAGAGCCCGGTAGTCGACACACATCCTCATAGTCCCATTCTTCATCTTCACGAATAAGACTGGCGCTGCAAATGGAGACTCGCTGGGTCAGATGAATCCCTTCTCCAATAACTCTGTCAGCTGCTTCTTCAACTCATCCAACTCCACAAACGATTGTCGATAGGCGGGTCTCACTGGTGGCTTGCTTCCTGGTTCCAACTCAATCTTCTGCTCCATAGCTCTCTGTGGAGGTAATCCTGCAGGTAGTTCCTCAGGAAAAACGCACTTGAACTCCTCCAACAGCGCCTTAATTTGGGCAGGCATCTCAGCAGGCTTCTTCTCTTGAGCAGTTGGGCTCTGCTCCTTCTGAGCAAGAGGATCAGACACCACTACTTGCTCCTCCGGCAATGTACATTTGCCTAGGCTGTTAGGATTCATGCTTGCTCCATCTGATGACCTAGCCAGGGCCACCGAAACAAGGTACATCTCCTTCACCTGATTCGCCCTGCATAGCTCCTTAACTTGCAGGCTCGACAGAAGAGAGCTGCTTGTGGTCGTATCTACCTCCACCTGTTTCGCTGTCTCCATTCGACCATCACGCCCTTGGACCTTCACTTGTCCTGTGCTCCAGTGCACTTCAGGATTGGCTTTTCTTAGTCACGGTCGGCCCAATATTACCTCGTGGTGACTCAACTCTGCCTGCTCCATAACTTCAGTACTCTGGTGCCCCGCTACTTCCACGTGAATAGCTTTCGTAGGTGCACCACACCTGTGTCTCTGCCCATTCGCCAAAATTGCCTTCTTGGGCTCAAAATGGCTTCCGCACAGGGATTCGCCACTGTTTCACCAGCTTCTTGTGCACAAAGTTTGCACTTGCGCCACTGTTGACCATACACTTCGCCTTGTTGCCGTCGACTACTCCTTCCACGATGATAGGCTTGTCAACGTCTCGCCCTTTGCTTCTCGGCAGGCTCCTGGGGATAACCTCCTTGTGAGTTCTCGTCTTCACGCCAGTAGACACCCCAGAACGACTTACTGGCGTCCTCCTTTTTCCTATTGTTGAGGTTGCTTCGCCTGCACATGACAGTCTGGAGCCAGATGTCCAAGCTTGCCACAATTATAGCAGGGTCTTCTTGACTTAAGAGTCTGCTGCCTGCGCTGGTATTGAACAAGTCCCAACTCCGTAGGTACTGGACCTTGAGCACTTGTGCTTGGCGCTTGAGATCCAAAGTGTCGATATCCTCCAAAGTTGTGGCTGCCCCACTGCCTCTGACTATACTCCACAACGTTGACCCTTGTTGCCAATGCCACTAATTCTCCAAGACTGGTAGGGTCCTTGAGCGCCACTTCCTTAGCCACAGTTGGCTTGAGTCCCCTTTTGAACTTGTCCATCACCTCCGACTCGTGCATGGATGCACATTAAAGCACCAGCTCGTTGAAGCGCGAAACATATTCCCGAACGCTTGCTCGTTGACGAAGGCGCACCAATAGGTCTCGAGCGGTAGCCTCGGGTGCAATAGATTGAAATTGCCTCTTCAAGCCTTCAAATAGTTGATCAACAGTAGCTGGTACTCCAGACAGCTGCTCCTGTCGCTCATACCAAGCTCTAGCACTCTTCTTCAGCAAAGTAATTACAAAGGCGACTTGCCTGTCAGGCGTGAGTGCAGAATACTCCATAAACTTCTTCACTCCAAAAATCCATTGATGAATAGGCGGCAATCCACGCTCTCCAGTGTACACTTCAGGCTTAGGCACACGCACTCCTGATGCGGGTGGAATAATTGGTTGCACCACTGAGTTAACATGAATTGGTGGTACAACGGGTGCAGGTGCCGAACTCGTCCAAGCGGCATTTCCAACAACAACTCGCACCATCCTCTCCTCCTCCGCGTGCACGTTTTGTTGAAATGGGCGTAGACTTCTCCTCCAAATGCATTCACCATTTAGCTTAGCATCGCCTGCATTTCTTGTTGCTCTCTGGTCATTGTTATTGCTGCCTTCTGCACCGTACGCTCAACATGCTGGACATGTTTGCCTCGTCTAGCTGCCGGCTGCGACTCCATAATATAATATGCAAACTAGCCCAGCTCTGATACCCGATGAAAGGGAGAGAGTTGAAAGGGGCAAAGTGCCCTAGTGAAAGCGTAGTGACTCACGAGGAACAAAGCTAGTTGCAATTATACTCAAGAGTGCAGCGGCATATTGCTAAGAAAGCTTAGGAAAATTAGTTGACATTTTGAGTAGCAAGAAACTGCTCACAAATGATGTAGAATGGAAGTCCTTGTCATTACAAACCCGTAGAAATTCACAGAAGTGGAAACTGATAAGAAACAAAGAAGTTATGCCTATTTATAATTTTCTGCCTAAGTGGTCCTCTCTAGGAGGAAGCTACGGATTTTCCTAAGTGTTCGTCAAATCGTCCCTTCCAGAATATTCGTGAGTAAGCCAGATCAGTCTCATCCGACGTGTCGGGCCGAATTGACGTCCACATACATGCATTGACATTACTAGAATATTCTATCTTAGACGCGATAGGCTAAATCGAAACTTCTAGGTAAATCGACCTAGTCGGCACTCCGCGTCAGCCAAACTTACGTGAAGGTTCGAGTTCATTCTAACGGGCCAGATTGCTCGACGCTGTCGGTCAATCCAACGGTCGCGCTCACCGCGAATTAAGGACAGTCGTCAACCGACCTCAAAACTAATTAAACTTCGGAAATTCCTAAGTCTCTCAATACTTGACCAAATTTGATGAACTTTATATCAAAATGATTACGAAAATGCACTCTACATGAATATACAATCAAAACATACTTTCATGAAACTCAAAAAATGCATTTTATAAAGCTATGACCTTACAAGAGTGCCCTAGTGGAAGCGTAGTGACTCACGAGGAAAGGAACTAGTTGCAATCATACTAAAGAGTGCAGCGGCATATCACTAAGAAAGCTTGGGAAAATTACTCAACATTTTGAGTCGCAAAAAATTGCTCACAAATGAACTAGGATGAAAGGCCTTGTCGTTACAAACCCGTAGAAACTTATAAGTGAAAATTGACAAGAAATGAAGAAGTTATGCCTATTCATAGTTTTCTGCCTAAGTGCTCCTCTCTAGAAGGAAGCTAAAGCATTTCCTTAGTGTTCGTCAAATCGTCCCTTCAAGAATATTTGTGAGTAGGCCAGATGAGTCTCATCTGGCGTGTCCGATCGAATTGACGTCCACATACATGGATCGACGTTACTAGAATATTCTATCTTAGGCTAAACCGAAACTTATAGGTAATTAGACCTAGTCGGCACTCCGCGTCAGCCAAACTTACGTGAAGGTTCGAGTTTATTCTAACGGGCCAGATTGCTTGACGCTGTCGGTCAATCCGACGGTCGCGCTCACCGCAAATTAAGAATAGTCAAACTAATTAAACTTCGGAAATCCATAACTCTCTCAATACTTGACCAAAATCGATGAAATTTATATCAAAATGACCACAAAATAAACTCTACACTACTATGCAATCAAAATATACTTTCAAGGAACTCAAAATTGCACTTTATAAATCTAGGACCTTACACTCGTGGCAGGCCGATTGCAAGCAGCTGTAGGGCAAGTGACGCCTACAGCCTCGTAGCCCACGCCAGCTGCAGGGCAGGAGGCGCTGGCTGCAGCACGGTAGCCACGTCGAGCTGCCCCTACTTGGAAGCTGGGGGGCCCTCTCACTGAGGCACAGGCTGCTCAGTTGACGGCATTGCTGGATGCACGGCGCAGTATCAGCTTTGCCAGCGGCATGCACGATCTTGTGCCCTACAAAGGTGACCCTTTGAGGATTCCCCTCCACACAAACGTGCCCATCTTCCAGAAGCGCTACCGCTACAGTCGCTTTGAGGACGACCTGATCAGCACGCAAACAGGCAAGCTAGAGGAGTGTCAGCTCATTTGTGAGTCTGCCTCCACCTACGCTGTGCCCAAACTCATGCCAGCTAAGAAGGACGTCTTAGGCAACTGGTGTGAGAAGAGAATGTGCGGTGACTATCGTAAGCTTAACAAGGTCACTGAACAGGACAAATGTCCTATCCCGACCCCTCACAAGATCTTCAACGACATCGGCGCTTGTACTTGGTTCTCGATGCTGGATTTGAGGCAGGACTTCAGCCAAATACCTTTTGCGGAGGAGGACTAGCACAAGACAGCTTTTGGGGGTCGCAGCGTCTCTACAAGTGGAGGGTTATGCCCTTCGGCTTGAAGAACGCTCCTGCCACCTTCTAGTGGTTCATGGATAGGGAGTTGGCAGGGCTCTCCTCATCCCGGTGCTACATTGATGACTTCCTCGTCTTCAGTGAGACGTTTGAGGAGCACGTGGCGTACATCACTACATTCCCAAACCGCTTGGAGGCCGTCGGGCCGAAGTGCCATCCAGGCAAGTGCACCTTTGGGACCCAGGAGGTGGAGTACCTCGGGCATTTCGTGTCCTCCAGTGGACTGGCCCCTTAGCTGGCCAAGATCTCGGCCATCACTCGCATCCTGCCGCCGACCAACATCTCGCAGCTAAGGGCCTTCCTTGGCATTGCGAATTACTATAATTGCTTCGTGCCAAGATTTAGCGAGCTAGCCAAGCCACTCAACAACTTGCTGCGCAAGGGCATTGCCTACGTGTGGGAATCAGAGCAGCAGGCAGCATTTGACAAGCTCAAGGAGCTATAGGAGAGCGCCCTAGTACTACGACGGCTTGATCAGAAGGGGCGACCTTCGCCAAAGTGAAGAATGTCTTGAGTTCTTTGAGGAAACGACGAACATCAGTGTTTGGGCCACCTTGGAACTATTCAGGTGGGGAGGGCTTGTAAGAGGGAGTTGGTGCCGCGGCCTGCTCAGGGGCTACAACAGCAGCTGCAAGAGGCTGGATGGTTGGGCGCGGCAGGTTGTCGTCGCCCGTGGTCCCTGATGGGCCCCCTCCTCCCTGGGCAGCCTGTAAATGAGGACCTACAGTGGGGTGAGATTCCATGTCAAGAACAAAACGTGTAACTAAATTCGTTAAGTCAACATGACTAGCCTCAGCGACATTCATGCGGTCTTCCTGTTAACCAATCAACTGTGACAAAGTGCTCAGAGCCATGATCGTGGTTTGAGTGTCGTTGATCGGTGTAGTGAAGCGGCCAAGAACGCTCGCTTGGAATGAACTCGGCGAAAGTGGTGTAGCCGGCAAAATTCCGCCGCCGCCTTGAGGGTCGGGAGTAATGTCGATGGTGCCAGCATTGACGTTGGTCGTCAGGGCAGCAGTAGTTGCAGCTGCAATAGTAGCAGCAATAGCAGCAGCATCGGCACCAGTGTCCGTTTCCATAGGGAAGCCGAGGTAGCGCCGGAATACAAAGAAAAAATTCCCCGTTGGATGATGATAAGCGACCGTATACCAAGGCAGGACTGGGATGGGTGACCACTCGACAATTTGCCCAAGATAATGTGATAAGCGACAATAGCGCAGCAGAATTGGGATGGGGGACCACTCGGCAATTTGTCCCAGAACTACGATAAGCAACCGTATCGCAGGGCAATACTAGGATGGGTGACCGTCCTAATAAAAAATTGTTCCCAAAATATATTATTACAAAATATATATTCCAACCACAAAAAAAGTATTGGAGAAACTGAGATCGGCTCCAATAGCAATGTAATGTTTTTTCTTCTTACGAGGATCTTTGCTCAATATTCAAGGATAATGTTATATTAGCGAAAAAGAAATAGCGATAACTTCGAGAAAATAGACAATCCTTGTGAAAGCGAAAATGAACACCAAAGTAGAATTTGTGCTTGTAAGAGTTGCACTCATAATGACTCTTGCAAGTATATACACTTGCACAATGTGAGGCACCGGAGTGCTTCAAGTCACCACCTAGGGCACTGATTTATGTTCAACGAAAACAGTCGAAGGGGGATAATTCATTCGGCTGAATGCTCGTAACGCGCCGTTTGGCCGTTTGGAGACTTTTTGACGATTTCTGAAAAACCGTTTCACGCCAAACGGGCGTCTTTGCGTTCACGTGACTTTCCGAAAAGTCGCGACTGCTCGCGGAGTCGCGTACACATTCATTGGACACGAACCGGTTGTTAAGATAACTACTTCGTCAAGCTGGTTAGGTGTGAACGAGTCAAACGGAAGGTCGCGGGTTTGACTCCGATCAGATGCAAAGCGACTTTGCATATTTCGTTTCGATTGACTTTTACGACTATCTTCGGAGTCAAGACACATTGACCAAAAGGTCGTGTGCTCGGCTCCAACCGGTGGCTCCCTTGGGCCACTTTCAAAAGTGCTACCTTACGGGTCAACGACTGTCGTGAACCAAAAACAATGACAGTCATTATCCAAAATATTGAAAGTCATAATAAGTTAATTAATCAAGGAATAACTAAGTTATTCCTTCATAATTACTCTAGGTAACTCTATGGTCAATTATGTCGTACTACTGCGAAGTAATCAAATTACTTCACGATGCTTTTTCCAATAGTAATCGGGTCGTTTTGGAAAGCGACCACGAATTAGTCGGCACACGCATGTGTTAATTAATGCATTAAGATACAATCATTTATCAAATATAATATCGATAAATTATATAAGGTTTTTTAGGTAATCAGGAAAATGTCCCAAATACGCCTACAAAGCTCAAAGCGTTGCACACAGCTCCAAATTGAGCAAACTTAAACTCTGAAGAACCACCTACTCATAGGATACAGCCAGGTAAAATTCCAAGATTTAACATGTAGAGATCTATCAACATTAGCAGTTTTAGTTTTTGTCCAAAAACTGCGAGAAGAGAGGAGTGTCTAGTATCAATGTTTTCTTATTCAAGTTCTTGCAGGCTGCCTCCAAGGGGTCTTCTGCTGCTTCTTGATGATGGCAGGTTGCCTCTCTGAAGTTTTCCGACTTGTAAGAGAGAGACTTGGAACTGGTTCAAGATGGGGTTTGGCGACATGGAAGCGTTTCAACTTTCTTTGAACTTTGTCAAGGTAGTGCGCCGCCACCCAACTATTCTGAGAATTTGGATATCCTTTCCACTTGATCAAGTATTGCTGCTGTCTTCTGAATTTTCTCATAGCCAATATGTCTTCCACTTCATATACTAAATGATCATCCATTATTGTTGGGGCTGGTGGGATTGTCACTTGTCCCTGGGAAATTGTTGTCCAGTTGCACATATGGCTTGAAGCGGGAGGCGTGGAATACAAGATCGATGTGCAAGGGAGGTCTAGCTTGAAAGCAACGGAGTTGACTTGCTGAATAATCTTGAAGGGTCCCAAATACTTGGGAGAGAACTTGCTATCGGCAGGCCTGTTATTCGGGGAAATATTTGGATGATAGTAACACGTTTTTACCCACTCTATACATAATTCTCTCTTGAACCTGTTTGCCACTCTTGCTGGAGTATCTTGCGCGTGTTATGGATATTTCTAGGCTGGTGCAAGAGCTGCTTCTAATGTCACCAAACAATTTGTTGCTGCAAGTACTTCATTGTGGCCAGCCGTGAAGCTCAATGGCGTGGTGGGATGGAAGCCATAGTTGAGGAAGGATGGGGACTCTTGGTAGAGGCTTGCGTAGTGTTGTTGTAGGCAAAATCCAAGGGGGTCAAGTACATGTCCCAGTCTTGCTCCAAGGTAGACATGTAGGCCTAGAGAGGTCTTTCAAAGTACGATATGTACGCTCTGTTTGTCCATCTAATTGTGGGTGGTAGGCAGTGGACATATCCAGCGATGTACCCAAGTTCTTGACGAGATTTTTTCAGAAATGGCTTGTGAATCTTGGATTTCTATCCGACACAATTCTTGGTGGTGGTCCAAGGAGTCGGAAGAGGTTGTCAAAGATGAGTCTTGCACGTTGTGGTGCTGTAGCCTTAGTCGTTGTGGGAATGAAATGAGCCATCTTGGTAAATTTGTCCACCACCGTCGGTATTGCATTATGGCCTCGAGGTGTCACGGGCAGGTCCACGATAAGGTCTATTGAGATGTCCGTCCATTGCCTCTCTGGGATTGGTATGGTTGGAGGAGTTCTCCTGCCTTTTGTGATGATGGCTTGACTATTTGGCATGTGTCAGAGCTCTTGTAGTTATCCTTGACTTGCTTAGACATGCCTGGCCAGCAATAAGTCCTGGCTAGAACGCCCGTGGTCTTGAGGATCCCAAAATGTCCTCCAAGAGGGTTGTTGTGTGCTTCTTGTAGAAGCAAGAGCCGGAGGTCTAAGTCATTAGAAACACATCTCTGGCTCGTGTCTTGCCTTACCCAATAATTGCCTTCTTGCTTCTTGTATGGGTCCAAGGCTGCTTCTCCGTTCTTGTAGTAAGGGTCTCTTTCATAGGCGGCTGAGAATCTTGCCTACAAATCCGTATGCAAGGTTGTTGTAATTGAGTTCACTTGTAGTCTTGAAAGGGGGCCCGTTGGATTTGGCTTCCCGGGTTGGTACTGAAACTCGATGTTGTATTGTTGCAGGTATCCACTCCATCTTGCTTGTCTCCTTGAGAAATACGGCTGCGTATGGAGGTGCTCCAACGCCTTGTGGTCCGTAGTGACCAGCACCTTGTGTCCTTCAAGACTTCAGGGACTTCTTTCAAGTGTCTTGCATGCTCTTCAAGGGTCTTGCTGTAGATAAGGATGTCGTCGATGAATACCACCACAAATTTGTCCAACATGGGCTTAAATATGGTATTCATCATAATCATGAAAGTTGCTGGCGCGTTTGTGAGTCCATATGGCAAGACCATGAACTCAAAATGTCCATATCCTGTCCTGAATGCCGTCTTCTCTATATTAGGTTTAGCGATGCAAATCTGGTGGTAGCCGCTTCTCAAGTCCACCTTCGTGAAGTACTTGGCTCCAACCAGCCGATCCATGAGCTCATCCATGCGCGGCAGCGGGTATCGATTCTTGATGGTGATCTTGTTGAGGGCGCGATAGTCCACACACATCCTCAAGGTACCATCTTTCTTTTTGACAAATAGCACCGGGGCTCCGAATGGCGACTTGCTAGGTCGAATGAAGCCATGCTCCATTAGCTCCTTGATTTGCTTCTTGACTTTATCTAGCTCCGTGTATGACATTTTGAACGTAGGCCGAGAGATGGGCTTGCTTCCGAGCTCCAACTCTATATTGTGGTCTACAAATTTCTTGGGGGGTAGGCCCTTGGGCAATTTGGGGGAGATTACTTCTTTGTAGTCCTCTAAGACTTCTTGTATCTCCTTGGGAACGGGGCTGCCTTCTTGACTCTCGATATCTTTCTTGTGTGTTTTGGCGTGATCAAGGCCAAAAGAAGCTCGTGTCCCTTCCTCACAAGTCTCTTGAGTTGGAGGGCGGAAAACAGTATCTCGTGTGCCAGCTTCTTGATGTCTCAGGTCTGGATATTCTGGATTGCGCGCAAAATACAGATTCTTGAAGTGATGTCATTCTGAACCTTGATAATATCATCCCTCCAATCAACTTGGGGGTTGTGCTTGGTCAACCAAGGTGTCCCTAGGATGACGTTGTGCTTGCCCAATTGCATGGGGGAAAACACTACTCTATCCTTGAAGGACTTGATAGAGAGTGACAAGGGGTACGTCTTCTTGGAAGGGGTAGTACAAGAGAATCAGTCGGGCATCATAATCTCCTAGTCGTGGTCAAGAGTTCCCACAGTAATACTGTGCTTTGTGGCAAAACTTGCAGCGATGAAGTTGCCTTGAATCCCGCTATCCACCAAGATGTGGACCTTCTCTCCTCCAAGGTAACCTCTCAAACTCCTTAGGGCTGGTTCTTCAACGGGGGTTTCCACCTCACTTGGCTTGTTGTCTTCTCGTGAAGTGGGTCTTGGGGTGGTAGGCTCCTGGCCTACAGGCGCTGTCCGTTTTTTGCCAACTTTTTGGGGCACGAGAGCGCACGTTGGCCTTTCTCCTCACAATAATAGCATGATTGAGCCGTCATGAGAGCTACTTTTTCAGCCGAGGAGAGTCTTGCTTTCCTTCCTTGCTGATTTCTTGCATCATAAGTGACATTGGAGGGTCTTTCACTCTTCCGGGCAGCCGCGAGGTCCCTTCTAATAACTTCAATTTCCATGGATGTGGGTCGAAGTTCAGATGTTGAAGGGGCTGCGTACACCCGCGTTGTTGGTGCCCGTGAAGGGCTGGTTCTTCAACGGGGGTTTCCACCTCACTTGGCTTGTTGTCTTCTTGTGAAGTGGGTCTTGGGGTGGTAGGCTCCTGGCCTACCGGCGCTGTCCTTTTTTTGGGGCATGAAAGTGCACGATGGCCCTTTTCCTTAAACTAAAAGCATAGTCCAGCCGTCATGAGAGCTTCTTTTTCAGCCGGGGAGAGTCTTGCTTTCACTCCTTGCTGGTTTCTTGCATCATAAGTGTCATTGGAGGGTCTTTCACTCTTCCGGGCAGCCGCGAGGTCCCTGAAGTTCAGATGTTGAAGGGGCTGCGTACACCCGCGTTGTTGGTGCCCGTGAAGATATAGGTTATGAATGCTCAAAATCCAAGGTATCCACCTTTTGGGCCACTTTAATGATATTTGAAGAGTCCGTCAAGTCGCTATTTCCACTTCCTTTGCCACCTTGGGCTTGAGGCCAAAGATATAGCGAACAATCTTCTCCTCGAGAGACATGTTGGGGGTGTCAAGAGTGAGGGCATGAATGTTGAATGTGTACTCTTGAACAGACGTCGTTTGCTTGAGGAGATGGAGCTTTCCTCGGACAATCTTCTACGCATTGATGGGCATGAATTGCTTCTTGAGGGCCTCACGGAAATTTGCCCATCTTGCATATGATGGTGGGGGCTCTTAGCCGGGCACGGGGTGCGCCGTAGCTTGATATACACCTGTTTGATAGGTTCGCCACCATGATGTTGCTGCTCCTCTAAGTAAGGTAACGGCAAAGGGAACGTAGTCCTCCTCGGGTACTTCAAGGAATGCGAGGTGCGTCTCCACTTGGTAGAGGCATAAGTTCAGGTTGGCTCCTTTCCCGGGGTTGAAAGTGTTGGATTTGTCGGGCTTGATGAGTTTCCTTGCTCTCCTAGGCTCTTGTGGAGGCGCTTGCGCCGGGGCTAGATTTGGAGCGTTGCTTGCAATAGGGGCAGCCATGGCAGCCATAGCTTCTCCTGACGCTTGTACGGTTGCTTCATAGGTGGCCAAGTCCACTTGGTTGTTGATAGTCATTAGGAAGGATGCCCACTCGTTTGCTGGAACTCCTTGTGGTGGGGTCGACTTCGCCACAGCGGCTGCCATGGGATCCGATGGTGCTCCTCCTTGTGGTGCTCCTTGTTGTTGCAATTTTTCTTGAGTGGGCTCTCCCATTTGCGCTGGAGGAGGGTCTCTTGGAGATGAAGTGCTTCGTTCAAAAGCTTGTTGAGGATAGGCCATCTTCTTGTGCTACCAAAGTGCCTAGCTCCGATATTACTATAGTGAAACAGATAGATAAAGTACTTCGTAAAATAGAATACTTTATCTATTCAAGACAAGGATTTTTAAACACAAGTGGTAGCGTCTTAAACTAGAGATGGCTTCTTGAAAGTTAATATGTTTCTGGAATTTGGCAAGTACAAGAGTGATTCTGGAATGCCTTTCTATGTTCTAGCACTTGTTTATATACTTGCTACGTAAGTGATTTCTAAGAAGGTGCATGTTGATGTGTTGGCACCCAACACATCCCAAAACTTGCCACCTCTTTCTAGAATAATGTACACATGTTCTTTTGACCTAAGAATGGCATATTTGACTTTAGCCACATGCAGTTCGTCTAGGTCCTTTCTCAAACTTTGAAAATGCATGAGAATGTTCAAAGAACATGAAGCAAGTCATTAGAGTATCTATTCACACTTGACTCCACACAATACTACTCCAAAAATATTCAAAAGTATTAAAGTAAGAACAAACTAATATATTTTAACTCATATCACTATACTGTTGATGAACCTCTTGATTAGATTTGTAAGCAGCTGAGTGGAGTTGGTATTGCTAAAGCACTAGAAAAAGGAAATGCCGAAGTTGTTGCTGCGCGAGCCAATGCTGCTGCTGCTGCTGTGGCTGCATTACCACCTCCGCCTGTTGATCTGGGTGCTAGTGCATTAGTTGTGCAAATGCGATCGCAAATGGTTATCATGTATGGGTCCCAACAAGAGGACAAGATAATCACGAGGGCACTATTGCGCGATAGAAACCTATTGCGTGCTCAGACTACTGGCGGTGGCAGAGGCCCTAGCTGGCCAAAGCCAAAGAATGACTTTGAGGGACAAACGTAATATTGTCTACTTCAAGTATGGCTTGAAGTATGAGGTCGCAAGCCATTTTGCTGAAAAGAAGTATGAGAAGCTGGCTGACTTGATCCGGATACTGATGCTTAGGATCAAGATCAATTCAAACACAAGCGCCAGAGTAGTACTTTGGTGATTAGAATTGTCCAGAAGCCATACGGTTCCTACAATACCATTAAAGGAGACCAGGCTGAGGATGATCAAGAGGGAGAGCAGGATTCTTATGATTTTGAGTACAATGCTATGCAGTTGAGAGAAAGAGGTGGATACTCTTAAGGAGGCTTCGGAGAGGTGGTAGCAGAATTAAGCCAAGACCCGCCTTAGCAGACTTGATTTGCTACCATTGCTAGGAGAGAGGTTACAAAAGAGAGCACTAACTTAAGAAGAATTTGTTTGAGGTGGATTGAAAGGGTCTGTCTTCATAAGAAAACAACAGTCAGTTATCTGGTAAGGTGAATGTGAGGAGACTAGTGGCAGTGAAGTGATCACTAGCTGCCCTCCTAGGAGGTGTTACGGGCCTCCCTAAACTGGATTCACTATGCATGCCTGAAAACCAAATAAACTCCTCCTCCAAGTCAAAACCTGAACTTTCGACCTCACTAGCACCGCCTGCATCACTGTCAGAGTCCAGAACTTTTGACTTCCCTTTCTTTAGCCTATCTGCTGCTGTCTGTGCTTGTTTGAACTTGCTCCTTTGTGCAGGAGCTGTTACCTTACTCACACCTAAAGACCTCCCTCCCTTTCTCTTCCCGGCCATAGAAGAAGGTTCCTCACTTTCATCAAGCTCCTCATCAGTAAATAACTCTAATCTAAGAGGAATAAGAGGGTCTTTTAAATCAAGCGGCGAGGGCTGGATGTAAGGCACACATGGTCCTGTCTTCTTGTACACACCTGCTGCTAAGCATCGCTCAAGTTTGTCAGTGGCATTAAGATGACCCCCTAAGTACGAACTCAGCAATAAACTTTACATTTGTCCCCTCATACTCAAACAAGACTTAAAAGAGAGTCTCATCTTCATTTCTTTCGTTACCTCTCCTCTAAACAACTCTTCACACTCATCACCAAATTGCTCAAATGCCCATACTCCTTCCGAAATAAATCCAACTCACAAAGATGTATAACCCTAGCATATAACTTTTAAAACTCTCTCCTACAGCCATAGCGGAGAAATTCAAAGAAGAGCGACGCAAAAAGAGGGAGAAGCAGTTCTTGTCAGTTGCGGGAAATCGCAATTCAAACATTGAACAGGCGAATTTGTTTTGATCCAGATTTTGGATCGAACATTTTCACCTATACCTTTTGTTTATACTTCACGATTTTGGTTGCAAATTTTATTGTAGATTCCTTGCGGCATTCCCAATCGTTTGAGCCTATTTTCATAGATAATGCTTAAGTATATAGTAAATGCTAGTCTAACCAAGTAGCTCTAAATGCACCAAAAAACGTGTAGTGCACCAAATGTGCTTCTATGGCCTATTTGGGTTTAATATGCCTCCAAGCCTTTCACCTAAGAGGGAGGTGGACCACAAGATTGAGCTTGTGGCTAATAGTCAACTACCGTGGCAACGCACCTATCGACTGTCTTATTTGGAGAGTGAAGAGCTAAAAACAGTGTAAGGAACTTGAGAAGAATGGGTATATTTCTTCTAGTAAATCACCTTATGGCGCACCTAATCTATTTGTTAAGAAAAAGGATGACAGCATGCAAATGTGTGTGAATTACATAGCACTTAACAGGATTGCAGCAACGAAGAAGGATGCTATACTTAAAATCGAGGACTTGCGTGATATCGTGTTTGGTGGTATAGTGTTCAGTAAGATTGACTTCAAGAGTGGCTACCATTAAATTAGAATTGCTAAGGAAGATGAACACAAGACTGCTTTCACCCTGACGATGAGTTGGGGCAAATTTCATGGACAATCTTAAATGGATATATATACGAGTCGGATCGGCCGTCGGGCGTCGACGGGCATATTTGACAATGGAAATCCATATTTTACTATTCTATTGATTTCCATCTCGTCACTCATTGACATCTTTGGTTGGTTTTCCGTTTTTGGAGAGTAATGAAAGTCACTCTGTACCATCTTTGTGGTTATCGTCCACGAAGCCGGTGATGGAAGTCATCCCGTGTTCGACCAGAATCTTTCGATTTTTGACACACCAAAAAAATTAATATGTACGTGGTTAGAGAATGTTAATTTGACATCTGGAGATTTAATATGTACGTGGTCATCAAGGAAGAAACTTTTGTCGGTTGTTTCACGTTCTATCCCTGTATCCGTCAGTATTATTCTTAACGGTTGAATTCGTTGTGACGTTGCAGATGGGCGCGGTCGAATATTTGGTCATATTGAGTGGCGCAGACTTAGAAACATCGATTCGGATCGAATGTTTGTTTGTACGTGGGCAAATTTACATTACACAAACCCAACCCGACCGCCTTCAACCCTAAATCAATACCCTTGACGCATCCCGCCGACGATTTCAACTCAAAATCCCCGCGGCCGATTGTCAGCAGATTATCTTGCTCAACTCTACCCACGACAGTAACTATTGCACATGAGCACATCCCGCTCTACTTGGCTCACCATTCAAGTGTCGGGCTGCAGACGGGAGGCGTGTGTACGCGAGATAACATTACGGCTGAATTTGCCAACTATTTATTCATTGTATGTTGTAAAGTCTCTTACACCTCCATTATTACTTGTGGGACATATGCACACCTCCACGCCGTTTCTTATTCAAAATATGCCGGCAAGTTGAATAAGCCGACTGTTTTGGTCATAAAGGACGTACTTGTGAAGATTTTGAAAAGAGAAACTTAACGATATACAAAACACATCAATCGATCTCAAAGCGCGCTTCGAACACTTGTCCAAAAACGTCATCAAACTCGCTCTTACATTCTGGGTTCTGTGTGCTACAAATTTCTTTTATGTTTACTGATTCTGAATAGGATTGAGAGCAATAAGTTCCTTATGTTAAGCACTCACATAGTCCTCTCAGTTATCATGAAAAACAACAGATCCATTCTTATCCATGAATGCTTCACAGTCACAAATATCTTCACAGTCACAAATATCTTCACAGCGTGCTGGCTCACTTACTCCTCAACCTACTCCATATACGCTCGCCTCAATAGCTATGGGTACTTGCAACAGTTTACTGGCAGGCTATCAAGCCAAAGTACTAATGATAACACCATTGATATTTTTATGTGACATTTGATTATGTTCGAATGAGAATCATAAAGGCGATTTTCATTATTATTAATGAGTATATAAGTAATTATACATTCATGAAGTTCCTTCCGTGGATAAGTTATTCATGTTCCCCTATAAGCATGCAGGTGTGACCCTTCGAGAGATGGAGATCAAGCTTGACTTCTTTCAGCAAGCGATGCCCGACCGTTTGCCAGGTGGTAGGGAGAGCGAGGGAGAGTTAGAGAGCAAGAAAGGGAGGGAGCCAGGGGGGCACCAAGAGAGGGAAGACGAGAGGAAGAGAGGAGGGATGGAGAGGGAGAAGCAGAACGGAAGAGATAGAGACTACGAGGGAAGGGGAGAAGAAGAAGAGAGTGTGCAAGAGGCAGGGAGGATGAGGGAGGGAGGGAGGGAGGGAGGGAG
>WELA01006669.1:180577-219869 GCA_009602735.1 Mesotaenium endlicherianum
GGTGGGGGCGAGGGGCCGGGGGAGGGAGGGAGAGAGGGAGGAGGGGGGGCGAGAGAGAGAGAGAAGGGAGAGGAGGAGGGCTTAGTCGTACAAGCGGAAGCAAGGGCCAAAAGGGGTGGAGGGCGGACGGCACTGGGGGGCAAAGGGCGTAGCGCTTCTCTGAGGCAACACAAATACACAGGTGTAAGGCCATAGGTTTATAAAGTGCATTCTCGAGTTTCATGAAAGTATGTTTTGATTGTATAGTAGTGTAGAGTGCATTTTTATGGTCATTTTGATATAAACTTCATCAAATTTGGTCAAGTATTGAGAGATATATGGATTTTTGAAGTTTTAATAGTTTTGAGGTCGGTTGACGACTGTCCTTAATTCGCGGTGAGCGCGACCGTCGGATTGACCGACAGCGTCAAGCGATCTGGCCCGTTAAAGTGAATTCGAACCTTCACGTAAGTTCGGCTGACGCGAAGTGCCGACTAGGTCGATTTACCTAGAAGTTTCGAAATAGCCTAGCGCGTCTAAGTTAGTATATTCTAGATGTATCGATGCATGCATGTGGACGTCAAATCGGCCCGACACGTCAGATGAGACTGATTTGGCTATCTCACGAATATTTTGGAAGGGACGATTTGACAACCGCTTTCGAAAATTCGTTGCTAGGCGGCCCTCCCGCCTAGGGACGAGCAGCCGTCGTAAAAAATTATAAATAGACATAACTACAGTGCTGAGTAAGTTTTCAGCACTGTAAATCTTTTACGGGTTTGTAATGACAAGGCCTTTCATCCTAAATCATTTGTGAGCAGTTTCTTCCTACTCAAAACGTTTAGTATTTTTTCTAAGCTTTCTTAGTGATATGCCGCTGCACTCTTGAGTATGATTGCAACTAGCTTTGTTCCTCGTGAGTCACTACGCTTCCATTAGGGCACTCTGCCCCTTCCATCTGGTATTGGAGCTGGGCTAGTTTGCATATTATATTATGGAGTCGCACCTGGCAGTTGGAGGAGGCGAGCATCTTGAGCATGTTGAGCGCGCAGGATAGCAGGCAGCACCAACGATGACAAGAGAGCAACAAGAGGTGCAGGCGATGCTGAGGCAAATGGCGAATGCAATTGGAGGAGAAGTCTACACCCAGTTTCAACAAAATATGCGCGCGGAGGTGGAGAGAATGCTGCGAGTTGTTATGGGGAACGCCGCTTCAACGAGTTCGGCACCTGCACCTGTTGTGCCCCCAATTCATGTTAACCCAGTGGTGCAACCAATTATTCCACCCGCATCAGGAGTGCGTGCGCCTAAGCCTGAAGTTTATACTGGAGAGCGTGGATCGCCGCCTGTTCATCAATGGATTTTTGGAGTAAAGAAGTTTATGGAGTATTCTGTGCTCGCGCCCGACAGGCAAGTCGCCTTTGTCATAACTTTGCTGCAGAAGAGTGCTGCAGCTTGGTATGAACGAGAAGAGCAGCTGTCTGGAGTTCCTGCTACTGTTGATCAACTATTTGAAGGCTTGAAGAGGCAATTTCAACCTATTGCACCCGAGGCTACCGCTCGAGATCTATTGGTGCGCCTTCGTCAACGAGCAAGCGTTCAGGAGTATGTTTCGCGCTTCATCGAGCTGGTGCTTCAATGTCCATCCATGCATCAGTCGGAGATGATGGACAAGTTCAAGAGGGGACTCAAGCCAACTGTGGCCAAGGAAGTGGCGCTCAAGGACCCTACCAGTCTTGGAGAAATGATGGCATTGGCAACAAGGGTTGACGCTGTGGAGTATAGTCAGAGGCAGTGGGGCAGCCACAACTTTGGAGGATATCGACANGCCACAACTTTGGAGGATATCGACAGTTTGGTTCTCAAGCGCGAAGCACGAGTGGACAAGGTCCAGTACCTATGGAGTTGAGACTTGCTCAGAATCAGCGCAGGCAGCAGAATTACAAGCCGAGAGGACCCTGCTATAATTGCGGCAAGCTTGGACATCCGGCTCGAGATTGTCATGTGAAGGCGAAGCAACCTCAACAGCAGTAAAAAGGAGAACGCCAGTAAGTCGTTCTTGGGTGGCTACTGGCGTGATGACGAGATCTCACAAGGAGGTTATCCCCAGGAGCGTGCCGAGAAGCAAAGGACGAGACGTTGACAAGCCTATCATCGTGGAAGGAGTGGTCGACGGCAACAAGGCGAAGTGTATGGTTGACAGTGGCGCAAGTGCAAACTTTGTGCACAAGAAGCTAGTGAAAGAGTGGCGAATCCCTGTGCAGAAGTATTATGAGCCTAAGGAGGCAACTTTGGCGAATGGGCAGAGACTCAAGTGTGGTGCACCTACGGAAGCTATTCACGTGGAAGTAGCGGGGCACCAAAGTACTGAAGTTATGAAGCAGGCAGAGTTGGGTCACCATGAGGTGATATTAGGCCAACCATAGCTGAGGAAAGCCAACCCTCAAGTGCACTGGAGCACAGGACAAGTGAAGGTCCAAGGGCGTGATGGTCGAATGGAGACAGCAAAACAGGTGGAGGTAGATACGACCACAAGAAACTGGCGTCCGTCGAGCCTGCAAGTTAAGAAGCTATGCAGGGCAAATCATGTGAAGGAGATGTACCTTGTTTTGGTGGCCCTCGCCAGGTCATCAGATGGAGCAAGCGTGAATCCTAACAGCCTGGGCGAATGTACATCGCCGGAGGAGCAAGTAGTGGTGTCTGATCCCCTTGCTCAGAAGGAGCAGAGCCCAACTGCTCAAGAGAAGAAGCCTGCAGAGATGCCTGTCCAAATTAAGGCTGTCATGATTTATTAAGTCGAGGTTGACGTACCAAACCAAGTTCTACATGTGTGAACCATCAACCTAGGAAGACCAACTTTGCATTGACTTTACGCATCCATATGTTGACCTTCTCTAGATTTCCGAGTCACCAAAGTGTAGTGCGTCGAAGCATCCTCCGAATGGCTCCGGTTTCGCGTCATTTGGTTAATTATCGAGCGAGATAGACGCGATCTAGTCTGCATTCCTTTCGGCACCTAGCGGAACCACACCAAACGGCCAACTTATGACTCCATGCACCAGAAGGTGACAATGTTGACTATTCGTGACCCTTAAGACCCCTAGCGTTGTGTGCACAAATCCGCGAGCCCTTTAGACTACATAAATCTTGCATTTCCATAGTAAAAGTGCATCATTGAGGCTATAACTTGGTGACTGCATCACCTACTCCTAGAGCAAGCTTCCTCAAGTTCCAGATTCTCTTTTGAGGCGCTATCTAGCTACCCAAGGTAAGCTCCACCAATGAGAGACACTTAGCATACTCTACGTGCTTTGCTTTGATTGGTTTGAGTTATGCTTAGCCTAAAAGAGTGCTAGTACATGCCTTGTACACATTAGTGGACATAAGAGAGCCTCCTAGAGTGACTACATGCATTGGATCCGCCGCATACGACGTCGGGTTTTCAGGAGTATAAGTGCTAGAGATGTCCCTAGAGGAACATCTTTTTAGAAGTCCCATTATGCCAGTTGTAAGTCACAGAGATTATCAGTAAAGCTTACACTTTTATCTCCTGTGCTTTTAGGACCACTTAGTCTCTCTCTTGTGAAGAGCAAGCCTTGCTGGCTTCCAATCACTAGAAGAACTTCACAAGTGGTGAGCAAAGTCACAACTTATACCCCCTGCCATAGGACTACTCTTGAAGATCATGATGTGCTTCTAGTGATCTTTTGGGCCAGACTTCATAAGTTGTTTTCCTACCAGATAACAGTCTTGAGGTGCTCACTCTGGAGAGTACACACTCCTTACTTCTAAAAAGATCTCTCTTTGCCTGCACGCAATTAGAATCTTCAGCGTATGCCTACCCATAGTGGGCGTGCTTACCAGCCTTACTATGAAGGGGTTAGTGGAGAAGACTCAGACTCCGATCTCAGTACTGTCACTGAACCCTCTGAAGGGGAGCAGCCGACACTCGTGCTTCCTATAATTGTCCCTGAGCCGTCTTCCCAGTGGGCTCACCACGATTCCTGGTACCCCATGGCAGGTGACCACGAGGTCAAGGCGGACAGGTCCTCCCTCTTCCGCTTCAGCGGCAGACCAGGAACCTGTGATCTGGACGACACAATCTCAGAGTTCGAGGCTGAGTTCGTGACCGCAAGGCTTAAGACGCCCGCGCTCACTAAGCGTGACGTGTTCTATACGCTCATGCGCTATCTCCTCTGCGAGGCCGGTGACACATTTCGTGAGAAGACTGACGAGATCTACGCACGCACAGAGCCTGTGGGGAACCCCCAGTGGAGACCCCCCTTGCTAATCCGGCCAAGGCCGTCTGGGACGTCCTCAGAAAGGAGTTCCAGGCCGCGACCGAAGAGAAGGTGTATGAGCTGCACCACTTCTTCCGCCGCAAGAAGGAGACGATCCGCATGATGTACCGCCGCTTGACGCACCTTCGCCAAGACGTTGGCACTGTCACTGACGGGGAGGCAGCGGAGATCTTCTTGCGCGCCGTAGAGCCACGGTTGAGGGAGCAAGCCATGGCTCCTCTCATCTACCACATCGGCTCCGAGTACTCGCTAGAGGACGCTTACCTCTCAGTCGAGATGCAGAGCTTGGCCGCCGCACGGAGCAACATTAGCGACCGTGTAGGCCTCGCATCCACGTGCGTACAGCAAGAGTCTTTGGTGCTGCCATCCACAACGATGCGCCCAGCTTCGGCTCGCCAACCCCAGCAGCAGCAGCAGCCCCAGCGCTCTCACCTGTCCCAGCAGACCCAGCAGCGTGGGGCTCCGCATGGCCGCATTTTCATGGCCGCCACGACGAGCGACCCCTGTTGGTCTTGCGAGAAGACGGGCCACTCTTGCCAGAATTGCACAATTGCACAGAATAAACAAGCCCGGTGACTGTACCTACTGTGGCAAGGCAGGCCACCTGCAGATTGTATGCCTGCAGAAGAAGCGCGACGTCGAGAACGGACGCGTTCGTGACGACCCTGCGCTAGCAGCAGGACTGCGGGGCATGCGTAACCCTCGCACGGGTGGACGCCCCTCGATGACGGTAGCCTCGGCTACGATGGACGCCGCGCTGACCCCCGGAGCCGATTACTACAGTTTTGACGACGTCAGCAACGCCCTCGTAGAGGCCAACGCAGAGATGGCCAGACCTCGCGGTCTCGTCGTCACCAACAATTACGACGCGTGCAGAGCCCTCTTTGCACGCGTCCCGTCGTCAGACGCTTCAGCTCCGACAGCTGGCGTCTGCGCAGCTCCTGCGCACTTTCACAACGCCGACAAGTGGCAGTCCCAGAGGCTGGCACCTGGCGCTATAGCAGCGCTGCAGCCTCGCACGCGCCCGCCCCACGACAGAACTACAGCGACCAGCGCCGAAAACTTCTGCGCAGACGCTTCTGCCAGACCTGCGCACTCTGCGCTGATGTCCGTCAGCAGCCGCTGCACTCGTCCGGTCGGGCTGCCATATGGCATGCTGCAGGCTCACGCGGTCCCGCTACCCTGCGTCACGGACGCTGCAGCTCCCAATGCGCCCCTTGACGGTCCGGCACACACGCCAGAACAGTCGCAGGCTCCAGCAGCCCCTCAGGTTTGTGCCGCCCTGCTGACGCCAGCAGTGCTGCCGGCAATCTGCGTATCGACAGCTGTCGCAACAGGGCGCGCTTGCCAGCTGAGTGACACGTCTGCAGCACACACGGTTGCCGCGCCCCTCACCGTACGCGTCGTCATTTTGTGCGTAGATTTGCGCACCTGCCGGCAACGCCAGGATGGTTTCACCCTGTTGGTTGCTGCAAGCAGCAGGGTCCAGCAGGCGCCGACACTTGCCGCGTGTCTGGCAGGCCAGGCCGCTCTTGTCGGCAGCCACGCGCACACTCGCGCTCTCATGCGTCCGCTCACACCGCACACGGCGGCGCGAGGCTTGCCGGGCAGCCAGCTACAAGATCGCAGCTCGGCAGCCACAGCAGCAGCTGCGCACGCCAGCTGTGCACACGTCCTTCCACGTGGCGCACGCAGCCCGATACGGCCAGCGCAAATTCAGCGGCCGCGATTGCCATTCCCAGTCAGTATGGGGCATCCCTGATTGTGCTGTGCGGCCAGATTGCCATGCGGAGCGCCGATGTCACGCTCACGGCTGCGCAAAGCCAGGGCTTAAATCCTGGCTGCGCACAAAACCCTCGCGTTGACGCAATTCGCGCTACAGGGGCTTCGGCGTACGCACGCATCGGGGGGAGGGCGTCGCGATCGGCGTCCGAGGCAGGCAACACCGACCTGGATGTTGGACCGGACACCAGCCCCCGCAACCCCAGGAGCGATTGGGAGGCGCCACGTGGCAGCCCCTCAGCAACCGCACCTGCGCCAGTCCTGGCAGCCGCGCCAGCAGCCGTCGCACCTGACGCGTGTCCGGCTGGCAAGACCTTGCCTGACGGCAACGGCACACCCGCGTATGTCTGCCCACGCTCGCACACGCCGCGCACCGCACTGCGGGGCCCGCTCAGCAGCCAGCCACGCGACCACCTCACGGCAGCCACGTCAGCAGTTGCGTACGGCAGCTGCGCACCCGTGCTGCCATTTGGCACGCGCACGAAGTCCGGCCCATCCAGCGCAGATCTGGCAACTGCGATTGTCATCCCGAGTCAGGGAGCGACATCTCCGATCGCGTTGTGCGGTTGCATCTCCGTTTGGAGCTGCGACAGCACGCACACGGCTGCGCACAGCCGGGGCTTAAATCCTGGCTGCGCAGCAAACCCTTGGGACTGCGCGATAAGCGTGGCGAGGGTCCTAGCGAGCGCACGCGCTACCTGGAGGGCGCCACGTGCCTTGCCTAGGGCTGCCGATACCGACGCCGGCCCCCGTAGGGCGACGCGACCTGGTAGTCCCAGAGGCGCATCTGAAGCGCCACTTGTTAGCCAACCAATAGCCAAGCTTGCGCCAGCCCTGACGTTTGCGCCAGTAGCAAAGGCGTCTGCGCCCGAAGTTGCGCCCGCATCCGCAGCCGCTCCGGCGGCGGCGTTAGCGTTTGCCGAGGCACCAGCTGCAAGAGGACCAGAGCCAGCGCCAGCTGCGCCTGCGCCAGGTGTCCGAGCGCCAGGTGCGCCAGCGCCAGGATCGCCCGCGCCGAGTGCGCCATCGCCAGGTGTCCTAGCGCCAAGAGCGCCAGCGCCGAGTGCGCCAGCGCCAGATGCGCCAGCGCCAGATGCGCCAGCGCCAAGTGCGCCAGCGCCAGGTGCGCCGGTGCGCCAGCGCCAGGTACGCCAGCGCCGGGTGTGCCAGCTGCTCTTTAGCCGACTGTCCCAGCGGCTGCTCCTGCTGCTACAGCCGCGTGAAACCCCATTCTGGCCTGCTGCGCACGCACAGTGCCACTTGGAGGCCGCACAACAGACGGCAGCGCACGGCGCAAGCACGCTTTGTTGGCAGCCGGACGCCCAGCAGTGGCACAGAAGCGCGCCGGGCCGGATCAGGGGCGTCGCACGGAGGAGGCGCTGCGTCTGCACCGCTTGTTCAGTGTGCTGGACACGCCAGCAGTGCCAGCGGCCTTTGCGCCTCACGCGATGGCCTCGCCGATGACGACGGTGCAGCTCAACGCCAAGGTCATCTCGCTGGCGCTTCACCGCATGCCCGCAGTCTCCTTCGCATAGCTCGGCGTGTCGATGGAGGCCACACGGCAGGCGACCCAGCTACTGCTCCAGTCGCGCAAGGCCAGCCAGCGCGCCGTTGACGGTAGGCCAACGTCAGACCCGGCAGCCGCGGTGCTCTTTGCACCCGCGCAACCTGCGCATGAGCACAGGATGATCACCACGCCTGACGCTGCGTTTTTGGATAATACGCAGGCTATCGTGCTGGTAAACACGCAGGCCCCGCAGCGCATCATGTTCGATACTGGCGCCCAGCCAGTCCTCATCAGCCTGCGCTACTTCCGCCAACTGGGCCTCTCGTCAGCCGACCTAGAGGATTCGCCTACGCGGATTAACACCGCTGCCGGCACGTACGAGACCGTCACCGGGCGCACGCGGCTGGCCCTTCGCTTCACCTTTCGGCCCGGCACTCCGGATGAGACGAGCATCCACCGGCATACGTTGGTCACTCGCTCTGAGACCTTTGACGTGCTCCTTGGCCAAGACGTGCTCTTTCCTATCGGCGCCGCAGTGGATAACTGGGTGGAGCGGGTCTTCTATCGACCCGACTGGCAGTCAGGGGGGACCCGCACTGCATGTGTGCCACTTGACATCTTGGATTTTCGCTTAGCTGAGTCGCCCTCTACGGCTTCATGGCGCTGGACGACGGACGGTCCGTGGTTCAGATTGATAAGGGGGGAGCCGAGGATGACAAGGTCTCCGTTGGCGCTGACCTACTGGAGACGCAGGAGGAAGATCCCGAGCTGTCTGGTGCCGAGCTCCACCTCACACCCCAGGAGCAGGCTGACGCTCTGGCCGCCCAAGCCAGAGAGACAGTGCGGATCTACGCCGCGCATAACTCCATGATGCGTCAGATGGCGACAGACGCCGTCGAGGCACACGCCATTGCCACGGGTGCCCTTACTGCTGCAGTGCACGCTCATGACGCAGCAACAGTTGCAGCAGCCATACCTCGGCCACAGCCTCCTACGACGAGCGGATCATCCTTGAGATCACACGTCCGCGTACGGTATGACGTGCCTGTGGGGGTCGCCATTCAGTACCGCATGGCCTCCCAGTCGCCCTCACCTGCACCGTCGCACAAGACAGGCGACTCATGGCCACGCACTACCACGTCTGAGGATGAGGCCATGAGGCAGGCAGCGTTCCCAGGCAGGTCCGACGACGCGTCATTGAGCAGCGAGGAGGAGGAGTGGCAGGAGTGGTCCCAGGAGGCCGCAAGGGAGCCCGCAGCCCAGCCGTCGGCAGAGCCACTGCCGCCCACGCCTACAGCTTGCGTCTGACGCCAGCCTACAAGGCCTCCCGGCTTCAATTCTCTCTCACATGAGACCACGGCCAATCCCCGTCGAGCCCATCCATGCACCGGCAGGCCTAGTCGTCCGATACAGCACGACTGTTTGACCAGCAACGAGTCCCGTGACGTCACGCACTTGTTCGCTGGCAACAGCCTGGACACAGGCTAGCCAGGTCGCGCCTCCGCCAGCACCGCCTCCACGGTTCCTCTCACCGCCATCGACTCGCGAGCCGGACGTGCGCAGCAGACAGTGGCCAGGACCAGCATCCTCGGTCCTCGGCGTACAGGTCCTTCTCCCTACGCCGGGCCAGCTCTACGTTTGGCACGCCGCACTCTGCCACCTGACCGGCGTGCACGCGAGGTCACTCTGACTCGCGAGCATACCAGGGCTGCCCGCAAGGTCACGCCTTTGCGCGACACTCCCAGGGACGCACGGGAGGTTACTCCTCTTTGCGAAGGGAGAGAGGTCACTCCTTTGCGCGAGATGCGCCCGCGCTCAGTCACACCGCCGTATGACAATCCGCGCGATCACCGCACCCGCGAGCATGACGCACAGTCTTCCTCCACCACTGCAGCCCACGCGCTATACCAGACGCCGCCTGGCTGGCCTGCCGCCGTCCCGCGCAGGCACATAGCCGCCGACGGGCCGTCTAGGTCACCTCCTCATAAGGTGGCCCGCACCGCTGCACGCCCCCGCGACCGTCATCCTCATCCGCACGCGACACGCGTAGGGCCCATGCAGCGCAACCAGCGGGAGCGCGTCCGACTCGCATCTCTTTCTCCGCAGCGCCCGCGAGTCCAACTCGCCCCACGTCAGCTCCTCCGTCCTCGACAGGCAGCACATTGAGACGAGCGCTCCGTCCGCACAGTGTCCCTTCAAACGGATTTCGCGAGCGTCAGCATTTGTACTTTGATCAGCATCCCCAGCTGCCTCAGCGCACCGCCACAGACCAGTTGGCCCACGCCGCTTCACACCACGCAGACTACAGGACGAGGGACCGGTGGCAGCAGCAGTGCGTGCGCGACGCGCAGGCTTTGGCCCGCCCAGTGCCCGAGGAGGCATTGGAAGACGCGCATGCGCGCTGGCGCACTTACCAGGCACATTCTCGCATGGCTCGCCCGCAGCCGCTGCTTGAGCGCATTCCTCGACTTACTCGCCACTACGCAGAGCTCGCAGTGGCGGCCCTCCGCATGGCGCCCCATCAGCACAGTCCGCTGCGCTTCTATCCACCGCCAGCGCAAGCCGGCGATCCCGCCCTGGGCTGTCGCCCCCTTCCTACGCCTATATACACAGCACAGCTCGACGAGCGTCCCGGCGGCGTTGTCCTTGTCGAGCTCTTCGCCGGCATTGCGACAGGGTTGATGGCCACCCTGCAGGCTGGCATCCCCGTACGTCGGTACGTCTACGTGGACCCCGATGGCGAGGCGCAGCAGGTCGCCCGCAAGTAGATGGCCTTATGCCACGAGCATTTCCCAAAGCTCTTCCCTGAGCATGCCTTCTACCGCGCCCAGAATGACTGGCCCATGGACATCCGCGACCTTACAGCAGAGCACATCACGCGCCTCAGGCCCATCGACCTCATCATTGCTGGCTGGGAGTGCCAGGGCTTCTCCATTTTGGGACGGGGCGGCGCGCTCGGCGACCCACGTACGGCCCTGTTCTGGCACTTGCTCCGCGTCCTCAACATGGTTGAGAACCTCCAGCCGCCACACACGCTCGCTTGGGTGTTGGAGAACGTGGCTGTCCGCCACGATTCTTGACCCAACGTCAGCGCCGACTTTTCCCTCTGCAGCAGCTATGTCGATCGTGAGGCAGTCATTGACGCCGCCCAGATCGGTTCCTTCGCGCATTGTGTGCGTGCTTACTTCACCAACCTGGCCATGCCAGGCACGCTTGAGGCATTAGCGGCGGCACATCCACGCCACATGCGCAACGTTGACCCCATTCTTGACGTGGCGCGCCTGGCCCAGCGCGTGGTTGCCCTTCCGCACCCTTCTCCGGCCCAGTGTGAGGTCCTCCAGGACGTCACGCGGGCGCTTCCTACGATTGTGAGTCGCTACGACAGCGCGGCCTACGTGGGCAACCAGCGCGGCATGATCATTGACCTCGAGATTGGCATGTTCCAGCGACCCCGTGCCGTGGAGATGGAACNTGCACACGTCCTTCCACGTGGCGCACGCAGCCCGATACGGCCAGCGCAAATTCAGCGGCCGCGATTGCCATTCCCAGTCAGTATGGGGCATCCCTGATTGTGCTGTGCGGCCAGATTGCCATGCGGAGCGCCGATGTCACGCTCACGGCTGCGCAAAGCCAGGGCTTAAATCCTGGCTGCGCACAAAACCCTCGCGTTGACGCAATTCGCGCTACAGGGGCTTCGGCGTACGCACGCATCGGGGGGAGGGCGTCGCGATCGGCGTCCGAGGCAGGCAACACCGACCTGGATGTTGGACCGGACACCAGCCCCCGCAACCCCAGGAGCGATTGGGAGGCGCCACGTGGCAGCCCCTCAGCAACCGCACCTGCGCCAGTCCTGGCAGCCGCGCCAGCAGCCGTCGCACCTGACGCGTGTCCGGCTGGCAAGACCTTGCCTGACGGCAACGGCACACCCGCGTATGTCTGCCCACGCTCGCACACGCCGCGCACCGCACTGCGGGGCCCGCTCAGCAGCCAGCCACGCGACCACCTCACGGCAGCCACGTCAGCAGTTGCGTACGGCAGCTGCGCACCCGTGCTGCCATTTGGCACGCGCACGAAGTCCGGCCCATCCAGCGCAGATCTGGCAACTGCGATTGTCATCCCGAGTCAGGGAGCGACATCTCCGATCGCGTTGTGCGGTTGCATCTCCGTTTGGAGCTGCGACAGCACGCACACGGCTGCGCACAGCCGGGGCTTAAATCCTGGCTGCGCAGCAAACCCTTGGGACTGCGCGATAAGCGTGGCGAGGGTCCTAGCGAGCGCACGCGCTACCTGGAGGGCGCCACGTGCCTTGCCTAGGGCTGCCGATACCGACGCCGGCCCCCGTAGGGCGACGCGACCTGGTAGTCCCAGAGGCGCATCTGAAGCGCCACTTGTTAGCCAACCAATAGCCAAGCTTGCGCCAGCCCTGACGTTTGCGCCAGTAGCAAAGGCGTCTGCGCCCGAAGTTGCGCCCGCATCCGCAGCCGCTCCGGCGGCGGCGTTAGCGTTTGCCGAGGCACCAGCTGCAAGAGGACCAGAGCCAGCGCCAGCTGCGCCTGCGCCAGGTGTCCGAGCGCCAGGTGCGCCAGCGCCAGGATCGCCCGCGCCGAGTGCGCCATCGCCAGGTGTCCTAGCGCCAAGAGCGCCAGCGCCGAGTGCGCCAGCGCCAGATGCGCCAGCGCCAGATGCGCCAGCGCCAAGTGCGCCAGCGCCAGGTGCGCCGGTGCGCCAGCGCCAGGTACGCCAGCGCCGGGTGTGCCAGCTGCTCTTTAGCCGACTGTCCCAGCGGCTGCTCCTGCTGCTACAGCCGCGTGAAACCCCATTCTGGCCTGCTGCGCACGCACAGTGCCACTTGGAGGCCGCACAACAGACGGCAGCGCACGGCGCAAGCACGCTTTGTTGGCAGCCGGACGCCCAGCAGTGGCACAGAAGCGCGCCGGGCCGGATCAGGGGCGTCGCACGGAGGAGGCGCTGCGTCTGCACCGCTTGTTCAGTGTGCTGGACACGCCAGCAGTGCCAGCGGCCTTTGCGCCTCACGCGATGGCCTCGCCGATGACGACGGTGCAGCTCAACGCCAAGGTCATCTCGCTGGCGCTTCACCGCATGCCCGCAGTCTCCTTCGCATAGCTCGGCGTGTCGATGGAGGCCACACGGCAGGCGACCCAGCTACTGCTCCAGTCGCGCAAGGCCAGCCAGCGCGCCGTTGACGGTAGGCCAACGTCAGACCCGGCAGCCGCGGTGCTCTTTGCACCCGCGCAACCTGCGCATGAGCACAGGATGATCACCACGCCTGACGCTGCGTTTTTGGATAATACGCAGGCTATCGTGCTGGTAAACACGCAGGCCCCGCAGCGCATCATGTTCGATACTGGCGCCCAGCCAGTCCTCATCAGCCTGCGCTACTTCCGCCAACTGGGCCTCTCGTCAGCCGACCTAGAGGATTCGCCTACGCGGATTAACACCGCTGCCGGCACGTACGAGACCGTCACCGGGCGCACGCGGCTGGCCCTTCGCTTCACCTTTCGGCCCGGCACTCCGGATGAGACGAGCATCCACCGGCATACGTTGGTCACTCGCTCTGAGACCTTTGACGTGCTCCTTGGCCAAGACGTGCTCTTTCCTATCGGCGCCGCAGTGGATAACTGGGTGGAGCGGGTCTTCTATCGACCCGACTGGCAGTCAGGGGGGACCCGCACTGCATGTGTGCCACTTGACATCTTGGATTTTCGCTTAGCTGAGTCGCCCTCTACGGCTTCATGGCGCTGGACGACGGACGGTCCGTGGTTCAGATTGATAAGGGGGGAGCCGAGGATGACAAGGTCTCCGTTGGCGCTGACCTACTGGAGACGCAGGAGGAAGATCCCGAGCTGTCTGGTGCCGAGCTCCACCTCACACCCCAGGAGCAGGCTGACGCTCTGGCCGCCCAAGCCAGAGAGACAGTGCGGATCTACGCCGCGCATAACTCCATGATGCGTCAGATGGCGACAGACGCCGTCGAGGCACACGCCATTGCCACGGGTGCCCTTACTGCTGCAGTGCACGCTCATGACGCAGCAACAGTTGCAGCAGCCATACCTCGGCCACAGCCTCCTACGACGAGCGGATCATCCTTGAGATCACACGTCCGCGTACGGTATGACGTGCCTGTGGGGGTCGCCATTCAGTACCGCATGGCCTCCCAGTCGCCCTCACCTGCACCGTCGCACAAGACAGGCGACTCATGGCCACGCACTACCACGTCTGAGGATGAGGCCATGAGGCAGGCAGCGTTCCCAGGCAGGTCCGACGACGCGTCATTGAGCAGCGAGGAGGAGGAGTGGCAGGAGTGGTCCCAGGAGGCCGCAAGGGAGCCCGCAGCCCAGCCGTCGGCAGAGCCACTGCCGCCCACGCCTACAGCTTGCGTCTGACGCCAGCCTACAAGGCCTCCCGGCTTCAATTCTCTCTCACATGAGACCACGGCCAATCCCCGTCGAGCCCATCCATGCACCGGCAGGCCTAGTCGTCCGATACAGCACGACTGTTTGACCAGCAACGAGTCCCGTGACGTCACGCACTTGTTCGCTGGCAACAGCCTGGACACAGGCTAGCCAGGTCGCGCCTCCGCCAGCACCGCCTCCACGGTTCCTCTCACCGCCATCGACTCGCGAGCCGGACGTGCGCAGCAGACAGTGGCCAGGACCAGCATCCTCGGTCCTCGGCGTACAGGTCCTTCTCCCTACGCCGGGCCAGCTCTACGTTTGGCACGCCGCACTCTGCCACCTGACCGGCGTGCACGCGAGGTCACTCTGACTCGCGAGCATACCAGGGCTGCCCGCAAGGTCACGCCTTTGCGCGACACTCCCAGGGACGCACGGGAGGTTACTCCTCTTTGCGAAGGGAGAGAGGTCACTCCTTTGCGCGAGATGCGCCCGCGCTCAGTCACACCGCCGTATGACAATCCGCGCGATCACCGCACCCGCGAGCATGACGCACAGTCTTCCTCCACCACTGCAGCCCACGCGCTATACCAGACGCCGCCTGGCTGGCCTGCCGCCGTCCCGCGCAGGCACATAGCCGCCGACGGGCCGTCTAGGTCACCTCCTCATAAGGTGGCCCGCACCGCTGCACGCCCCCGCGACCGTCATCCTCATCCGCACGCGACACGCGTAGGGCCCATGCAGCGCAACCAGCGGGAGCGCGTCCGACTCGCATCTCTTTCTCCGCAGCGCCCGCGAGTCCAACTCGCCCCACGTCAGCTCCTCCGTCCTCGACAGGCAGCACATTGAGACGAGCGCTCCGTCCGCACAGTGTCCCTTCAAACGGATTTCGCGAGCGTCAGCATTTGTACTTTGATCAGCATCCCCAGCTGCCTCAGCGCACCGCCACAGACCAGTTGGCCCACGCCGCTTCACACCACGCAGACTACAGGACGAGGGACCGGTGGCAGCAGCAGTGCGTGCGCGACGCGCAGGCTTTGGCCCGCCCAGTGCCCGAGGAGGCATTGGAAGACGCGCATGCGCGCTGGCGCACTTACCAGGCACATTCTCGCATGGCTCGCCCGCAGCCGCTGCTTGAGCGCATTCCTCGACTTACTCGCCACTACGCAGAGCTCGCAGTGGCGGCCCTCCGCATGGCGCCCCATCAGCACAGTCCGCTGCGCTTCTATCCACCGCCAGCGCAAGCCGGCGATCCCGCCCTGGGCTGTCGCCCCCTTCCTACGCCTATATACACAGCACAGCTCGACGAGCGTCCCGGCGGCGTTGTCCTTGTCGAGCTCTTCGCCGGCATTGCGACAGGGTTGATGGCCACCCTGCAGGCTGGCATCCCCGTACGTCGGTACGTCTACGTGGACCCCGATGGCGAGGCGCAGCAGGTCGCCCGCAAGTAGATGGCCTTATGCCACGAGCATTTCCCAAAGCTCTTCCCTGAGCATGCCTTCTACCGCGCCCAGAATGACTGGCCCATGGACATCCGCGACCTTACAGCAGAGCACATCACGCGCCTCAGGCCCATCGACCTCATCATTGCTGGCTGGGAGTGCCAGGGCTTCTCCATTTTGGGACGGGGCGGCGCGCTCGGCGACCCACGTACGGCCCTGTTCTGGCACTTGCTCCGCGTCCTCAACATGGTTGAGAACCTCCAGCCGCCACACACGCTCGCTTGGGTGTTGGAGAACGTGGCTGTCCGCCACGATTCTTGACCCAACGTCAGCGCCGACTTTTCCCTCTGCAGCAGCTATGTCGATCGTGAGGCAGTCATTGACGCCGCCCAGATCGGTTCCTTCGCGCATTGTGTGCGTGCTTACTTCACCAACCTGGCCATGCCAGGCACGCTTGAGGCATTAGCGGCGGCACATCCACGCCACATGCGCAACGTTGACCCCATTCTTGACGTGGCGCGCCTGGCCCAGCGCGTGGTTGCCCTTCCGCACCCTTCTCCGGCCCAGTGTGAGGTCCTCCAGGACGTCACGCGGGCGCTTCCTACGATTGTGAGTCGCTACGACAGCGCGGCCTACGTGGGCAACCAGCGCGGCATGATCATTGACCTCGAGATTGGCATGTTCCAGCGACCCCGTGCCGTGGAGATGGAACGTGCGATGGGCTTCCCTCCGCACCTCACACAGGTGGACGGCATCACCGAGATCAACCGTGTGCGTCTCCTTGGCCAGGCTATCGATGCCAACGTCTTGACGTGGCTTCTCCTGCAGACACAGACCCTGGCTCCCCTTTACGCCCAGGCTTGTCATCCTGAGATGGACTAGTCCTACAACGCCATGGACCGAGATTCCGACGGCGACGGCCGCGCCCCACCTGGTACGACCTGGCATTCCCAGCGCAAGGGTCCAGCTTCCCAGCAGCCGCCTGCGCCGCGTCCTGGTCCTTGTTCTGGTTCGCTGGGGGGGGGCAGGAGGAGATAAGAGTCCTCACAGCGACCCAGGTTGTTTCGTTCCCCGTTTCTTTTTCCACGCTCTCCGCCGCCGACAGGTGGTGCAGGGCAGATGGCAGCTGCTGCCGAGAAGAGGGCACCCGAGGCAGGCCGAGCGCAGCCAGCTGCAGGACAGGTGACGCGTGCAGCCCCACAGATCACGCCATCCGCAACGCAGGAGCCACCACCAGCTGTCCCTACTTGGAAGCTGGGGGGGACTCTCACTGGGGCACAGGCTGCTCAGCTAACGGCATTGCTGGATACACGGCGTAGTGCCAGCTTTGCTAGCGGTATGCACGATCTTGGGCGCTACACAGGCGACCCAATGAGAATACCCCTCCAGACAGACGTGCCCATCTTCCAGAAGCGCTATCGCTACAGCCGCTTTGAAGACGACCTAATCAGCACGAAGACAAGCAAGCTAGAGGAGTGTCAGCTTATTCGTGAGTCTGCCTCCACCTACGTTGCGCCCACAGTCATGCCAGCTAAGAAGGACGCCTCAGGCAACTGGTCTGAGAAGAGGATGTGCGGTGACTATCGTAATNCGCAGATCTGGCAACTGCGATTGTCATCCCGAGTCAGGGAGCGACATCTCCGATCGCGTTGTGCGGTTGCATCTCCGTTTGGAGCTGCGACAGCACGCACACGGCTGCGCACAGCCGGGGCTTAAATCCTGGCTGCGCAGCAAACCCTTGGGACTGCGCGATAAGCGTGGCGAGGGTCCTAGCGAGCGCACGCGCTACCTGGAGGGCGCCACGTGCCTTGCCTAGGGCTGCCGATACCGACGCCGGCCCCCGTAGGGCGACGCGACCTGGTAGTCCCAGAGGCGCATCTGAAGCGCCACTTGTTAGCCAACCAATAGCCAAGCTTGCGCCAGCCCTGACGTTTGCGCCAGTAGCAAAGGCGTCTGCGCCCGAAGTTGCGCCCGCATCCGCAGCCGCTCCGGCGGCGGCGTTAGCGTTTGCCGAGGCACCAGCTGCAAGAGGACCAGAGCCAGCGCCAGCTGCGCCTGCGCCAGGTGTCCGAGCGCCAGGTGCGCCAGCGCCAGGATCGCCCGCGCCGAGTGCGCCATCGCCAGGTGTCCTAGCGCCAAGAGCGCCAGCGCCGAGTGCGCCAGCGCCAGATGCGCCAGCGCCAGATGCGCCAGCGCCAAGTGCGCCAGCGCCAGGTGCGCCGGTGCGCCAGCGCCAGGTACGCCAGCGCCGGGTGTGCCAGCTGCTCTTTAGCCGACTGTCCCAGCGGCTGCTCCTGCTGCTACAGCCGCGTGAAACCCCATTCTGGCCTGCTGCGCACGCACAGTGCCACTTGGAGGCCGCACAACAGACGGCAGCGCACGGCGCAAGCACGCTTTGTTGGCAGCCGGACGCCCAGCAGTGGCACAGAAGCGCGCCGGGCCGGATCAGGGGCGTCGCACGGAGGAGGCGCTGCGTCTGCACCGCTTGTTCAGTGTGCTGGACACGCCAGCAGTGCCAGCGGCCTTTGCGCCTCACGCGATGGCCTCGCCGATGACGACGGTGCAGCTCAACGCCAAGGTCATCTCGCTGGCGCTTCACCGCATGCCCGCAGTCTCCTTCGCATAGCTCGGCGTGTCGATGGAGGCCACACGGCAGGCGACCCAGCTACTGCTCCAGTCGCGCAAGGCCAGCCAGCGCGCCGTTGACGGTAGGCCAACGTCAGACCCGGCAGCCGCGGTGCTCTTTGCACCCGCGCAACCTGCGCATGAGCACAGGATGATCACCACGCCTGACGCTGCGTTTTTGGATAATACGCAGGCTATCGTGCTGGTAAACACGCAGGCCCCGCAGCGCATCATGTTCGATACTGGCGCCCAGCCAGTCCTCATCAGCCTGCGCTACTTCCGCCAACTGGGCCTCTCGTCAGCCGACCTAGAGGATTCGCCTACGCGGATTAACACCGCTGCCGGCACGTACGAGACCGTCACCGGGCGCACGCGGCTGGCCCTTCGCTTCACCTTTCGGCCCGGCACTCCGGATGAGACGAGCATCCACCGGCATACGTTGGTCACTCGCTCTGAGACCTTTGACGTGCTCCTTGGCCAAGACGTGCTCTTTCCTATCGGCGCCGCAGTGGATAACTGGGTGGAGCGGGTCTTCTATCGACCCGACTGGCAGTCAGGGGGGACCCGCACTGCATGTGTGCCACTTGACATCTTGGATTTTCGCTTAGCTGAGTCGCCCTCTACGGCTTCATGGCGCTGGACGACGGACGGTCCGTGGTTCAGATTGATAAGGGGGGAGCCGAGGATGACAAGGTCTCCGTTGGCGCTGACCTACTGGAGACGCAGGAGGAAGATCCCGAGCTGTCTGGTGCCGAGCTCCACCTCACACCCCAGGAGCAGGCTGACGCTCTGGCCGCCCAAGCCAGAGAGACAGTGCGGATCTACGCCGCGCATAACTCCATGATGCGTCAGATGGCGACAGACGCCGTCGAGGCACACGCCATTGCCACGGGTGCCCTTACTGCTGCAGTGCACGCTCATGACGCAGCAACAGTTGCAGCAGCCATACCTCGGCCACAGCCTCCTACGACGAGCGGATCATCCTTGAGATCACACGTCCGCGTACGGTATGACGTGCCTGTGGGGGTCGCCATTCAGTACCGCATGGCCTCCCAGTCGCCCTCACCTGCACCGTCGCACAAGACAGGCGACTCATGGCCACGCACTACCACGTCTGAGGATGAGGCCATGAGGCAGGCAGCGTTCCCAGGCAGGTCCGACGACGCGTCATTGAGCAGCGAGGAGGAGGAGTGGCAGGAGTGGTCCCAGGAGGCCGCAAGGGAGCCCGCAGCCCAGCCGTCGGCAGAGCCACTGCCGCCCACGCCTACAGCTTGCGTCTGACGCCAGCCTACAAGGCCTCCCGGCTTCAATTCTCTCTCACATGAGACCACGGCCAATCCCCGTCGAGCCCATCCATGCACCGGCAGGCCTAGTCGTCCGATACAGCACGACTGTTTGACCAGCAACGAGTCCCGTGACGTCACGCACTTGTTCGCTGGCAACAGCCTGGACACAGGCTAGCCAGGTCGCGCCTCCGCCAGCACCGCCTCCACGGTTCCTCTCACCGCCATCGACTCGCGAGCCGGACGTGCGCAGCAGACAGTGGCCAGGACCAGCATCCTCGGTCCTCGGCGTACAGGTCCTTCTCCCTACGCCGGGCCAGCTCTACGTTTGGCACGCCGCACTCTGCCACCTGACCGGCGTGCACGCGAGGTCACTCTGACTCGCGAGCATACCAGGGCTGCCCGCAAGGTCACGCCTTTGCGCGACACTCCCAGGGACGCACGGGAGGTTACTCCTCTTTGCGAAGGGAGAGAGGTCACTCCTTTGCGCGAGATGCGCCCGCGCTCAGTCACACCGCCGTATGACAATCCGCGCGATCACCGCACCCGCGAGCATGACGCACAGTCTTCCTCCACCACTGCAGCCCACGCGCTATACCAGACGCCGCCTGGCTGGCCTGCCGCCGTCCCGCGCAGGCACATAGCCGCCGACGGGCCGTCTAGGTCACCTCCTCATAAGGTGGCCCGCACCGCTGCACGCCCCCGCGACCGTCATCCTCATCCGCACGCGACACGCGTAGGGCCCATGCAGCGCAACCAGCGGGAGCGCGTCCGACTCGCATCTCTTTCTCCGCAGCGCCCGCGAGTCCAACTCGCCCCACGTCAGCTCCTCCGTCCTCGACAGGCAGCACATTGAGACGAGCGCTCCGTCCGCACAGTGTCCCTTCAAACGGATTTCGCGAGCGTCAGCATTTGTACTTTGATCAGCATCCCCAGCTGCCTCAGCGCACCGCCACAGACCAGTTGGCCCACGCCGCTTCACACCACGCAGACTACAGGACGAGGGACCGGTGGCAGCAGCAGTGCGTGCGCGACGCGCAGGCTTTGGCCCGCCCAGTGCCCGAGGAGGCATTGGAAGACGCGCATGCGCGCTGGCGCACTTACCAGGCACATTCTCGCATGGCTCGCCCGCAGCCGCTGCTTGAGCGCATTCCTCGACTTACTCGCCACTACGCAGAGCTCGCAGTGGCGGCCCTCCGCATGGCGCCCCATCAGCACAGTCCGCTGCGCTTCTATCCACCGCCAGCGCAAGCCGGCGATCCCGCCCTGGGCTGTCGCCCCCTTCCTACGCCTATATACACAGCACAGCTCGACGAGCGTCCCGGCGGCGTTGTCCTTGTCGAGCTCTTCGCCGGCATTGCGACAGGGTTGATGGCCACCCTGCAGGCTGGCATCCCCGTACGTCGGTACGTCTACGTGGACCCCGATGGCGAGGCGCAGCAGGTCGCCCGCAAGTAGATGGCCTTATGCCACGAGCATTTCCCAAAGCTCTTCCCTGAGCATGCCTTCTACCGCGCCCAGAATGACTGGCCCATGGACATCCGCGACCTTACAGCAGAGCACATCACGCGCCTCAGGCCCATCGACCTCATCATTGCTGGCTGGGAGTGCCAGGGCTTCTCCATTTTGGGACGGGGCGGCGCGCTCGGCGACCCACGTACGGCCCTGTTCTGGCACTTGCTCCGCGTCCTCAACATGGTTGAGAACCTCCAGCCGCCACACACGCTCGCTTGGGTGTTGGAGAACGTGGCTGTCCGCCACGATTCTTGACCCAACGTCAGCGCCGACTTTTCCCTCTGCAGCAGCTATGTCGATCGTGAGGCAGTCATTGACGCCGCCCAGATCGGTTCCTTCGCGCATTGTGTGCGTGCTTACTTCACCAACCTGGCCATGCCAGGCACGCTTGAGGCATTAGCGGCGGCACATCCACGCCACATGCGCAACGTTGACCCCATTCTTGACGTGGCGCGCCTGGCCCAGCGCGTGGTTGCCCTTCCGCACCCTTCTCCGGCCCAGTGTGAGGTCCTCCAGGACGTCACGCGGGCGCTTCCTACGATTGTGAGTCGCTACGACAGCGCGGCCTACGTGGGCAACCAGCGCGGCATGATCATTGACCTCGAGATTGGCATGTTCCAGCGACCCCGTGCCGTGGAGATGGAACGTGCGATGGGCTTCCCTCCGCACCTCACACAGGTGGACGGCATCACCGAGATCAACCGTGTGCGTCTCCTTGGCCAGGCTATCGATGCCAACGTCTTGACGTGGCTTCTCCTGCAGACACAGACCCTGGCTCCCCTTTACGCCCAGGCTTGTCATCCTGAGATGGACTAGTCCTACAACGCCATGGACCGAGATTCCGACGGCGACGGCCGCGCCCCACCTGGTACGACCTGGCATTCCCAGCGCAAGGGTCCAGCTTCCCAGCAGCCGCCTGCGCCGCGTCCTGGTCCTTGTTCTGGTTCGCTGGGGGGGGGCAGGAGGAGATAAGAGTCCTCACAGCGACCCAGGTTGTTTCGTTCCCCGTTTCTTTTTCCACGCTCTCCGCCGCCGACAGGTGGTGCAGGGCAGATGGCAGCTGCTGCCGAGAAGAGGGCACCCGAGGCAGGCCGAGCGCAGCCAGCTGCAGGACAGGTGACGCGTGCAGCCCCACAGATCACGCCATCCGCAACGCAGGAGCCACCACCAGCTGTCCCTACTTGGAAGCTGGGGGGGACTCTCACTGGGGCACAGGCTGCTCAGCTAACGGCATTGCTGGATACACGGCGTAGTGCCAGCTTTGCTAGCGGTATGCACGATCTTGGGCGCTACACAGGCGACCCAATGAGAATACCCCTCCAGACAGACGTGCCCATCTTCCAGAAGCGCTATCGCTACAGCCGCTTTGAAGACGACCTAATCAGCACGAAGACAAGCAAGCTAGAGGAGTGTCAGCTTATTCGTGAGTCTGCCTCCACCTACGTTGCGCCCACAGTCATGCCAGCTAAGAAGGACGCCTCAGGCAACTGGTCTGAGAAGAGGATGTGCGGTGACTATCGTAATCTTAACGAGGTCACTGAGCAGGACAGATACCCTATGTTGACCCCTCACGAGATCTTCGACGACATCAGCGCTTGTACTTGGTTCTCGGTGCTGGATTTGAGGCAGGGCTTCAACCAGATACCCATTGCGGAGGAGGACCAGCATAAGACGGCTTTTTGGGGATCGCAGCGTCTCTTTGAGTGGAGGGTTATGCCCTTCGGCTTGAAGAACGCTCCTGCCACCTTCCAGCGAGTCATGGATGAGAAGCTGGCAGGGCTCTCCTTTGCCCGGTGCTACATCGATGACGTGCTCGTCTTGAGTGAGACGTTTGAGGAGCACGTGGCGCATATCACTACAGTCCTGGATCGCTTGAAGGCCGTTGGGCTCAAGTGTCATCCAGGCAAGTGCACCTTTGGGACCCGGGAGGTGGAGTACCTCGGGCATCTTCTGTCTTCCAGTGGTTTGGCTCCTCAGCTGGCCAAGATCTTGACCATCACAGGCATCCCGCCGCCGACCAACCTCTTGCAGTTGAGGGCCTTCCTTGGCATCGCCAACTACTATCGCCGCTTTGTGCCTGGGTTCAACGAGCTGGCCAAGCCGCTCAATGACTTGCTACGCAAGGGCGTTGCCTACATATGGGGACCAGAGCAGCAGGCGGCGTTTGACAAGCTCAAGGAGTTGTTGGTGAGCGCCCCAGTGCTACGGCGGCCTGACTATCAGAAGCCCTTCATTCTCCACACCATCTAGTCGCAGGCAGGGCTTGGAGCAGTGCTGGTGCAGGAGCATGACGGCTTTGAGCATGTGGTGGCGTACGCCAGCCGCAGCGACAACCGTGCCGAGGGCAACTACGGCTTCTATGAGGGGGAGTGCCTGGCAGCAGTTGGGCGATTGTGCATTTCAGGCACTATCTCTACGGCACCCACTTCCGCTTGGTCACTGACCATCAGCCACTCAAGTGGCTCATGACGTCAAAGCGCCTGACAGGCAAGTACGCACGGTGGGCGCTCATCTTGCAGGAGTACACCTTTGACGTGCACCATTGTCCAGGATTGACGAACCTGGACGCTGACGACCTCAGCCGCAACCCGCTGCCAACTTTAAGAGACCTCACGGTAGCCCGCCACGATGAGGATGAGCCAGTGGCTTGGCATGCGGCGGCATTCTTGGCCTTCACCGTTGACAACGACGTGCGGCCCGCAGGGCTCACTAGCCTAAACATGGTGACTGTCACCACTTGACGACTGGCCTTGGCAGCAGCTGAGGAGCAGGACAGCTGGCAGCGCGGGCCCGAGGACGTGTGGGACGACACCCCGGTGCTACAGTACGTCACGGCCAAGGAGTTGGTCCCAGGCATTAGTGCGCGCGAGCGTGACCGCATCCTCAAACGTAGCCGGGACACGTCTTCATGGAGGGGCGCATGCGGCGAGTAATGGCGGACGGCTCTGTCCTGGTGGTCCCTGAGCTCGCTATACGCAGCCAGCTGGTGCGACGTGTGCACGAGACGCTTGGACACTTTGGTGTTAAACGCACTCTCAGCCTCCTTCAGGCTGAGTACTGGTGGCACGGCATGACTAAGGTTATCGCCGACGTCGTCAGCAGCTGCACACTTTGCGACCGGGTGCGCTCGAGCTTCACAGCCTGCACCGTCGCTCTCAGCCCTCTCCCTATTCAGGGGCTCTTCTACAGGTGGTTGCTCGACTTGGCTGGGGAGCTGCCCAAGTCTCGCCGAGGCAACCTCTATGTCTTGGTAATGATTGAGCACATGTCCAAATGGATCGAGCTTGTGCCATTGCCCAACAAGGCCAGTGAGGGGATTGCTCAGGCTTTCCTCAAACAGGTCCTTAGCCGCTTTGGCGGCTGCGCTGAGGTCCTCACTGACCAAGGCAAGGAGTTCCAGGGCAGCTTTCAAAAGCCGCTAGAGCGTTCGATGACCGACCACCGTACCACCTCCCGCGACCATCCCCAGGCTGATGGCCTCGCAGAGCGCATGGTGCAGATTGTCAAGCTTGGGCTGCGGAAGTACTGCCTAGCCCATAATAGCACCCACTTGGACGACGCCCTCCCATGGTTGCCTATGGGGTACAGGTTCAGTAAGAAGGCCTCCTTGGCCTCGCATTCTCCCTACTTCCTTCTCTACGGCCAACAGCCAATCCTGCCCGCAGCAGCCAGGACCGTGGCCGAGAACGTTTTGGACTTGGACAGTCCCGAGACGTGGAGCGCTCTTATCAGGCAGCGTGAACAGCTCTTTTGGCGCCTGATGCCCATGGCCATGGACAACCTCAACATTGCTCAGCACCGCGACACACTGAGGTATGCCATGACCAGTGGAGGAGCCCATTGCTCGCGAGTGTTGCAGTTCTCCGTAGGAGACTTCGTGTACCTGCGACGCTAGACAAAGAACACCCTCGACACCAGCAGCTCGCCCGTCAGCCTGCGCGTTAGACGTGTCTTGGCGTCACGCGTTCTGGAGCTGGAAGGCGCAGATGGCCGTCTTCACAAGGGCCACACAAAGAATTGTGGACCATGCCACCTTCCTAACCTTGACATGCAGGTTTGTCCCCGCGACGCGAGGCCGCCCAAGGACTAAGCGTGCCAAATCTGCCACAGCCCCGGCCAGGAGGCCAGGATGCTGCTTTGCGACAGCTACAACCTCAGCTTCCATATTAGCTGCCTCGACCCGACGCTGGTTTGCGTGCAAGCTGGAGACTGGTTCTGTAGCAACTGCACTACATTAGCTCTAGACAGCGATCACAGCCCATCAGCTGGTGGCGGAGAGCTGGGGGGAGAATCAAAACATTTGACGCTTGACTGTCGTTTGGCTATGAAGCCACATGTATTATAGACTTCATTGCAGCAAAGCCTGCTTGCATATTATGCATTGCTTGTGTCGATGATACGTCCCCGACCTCCTACCACACGACAAGGCGCTGTTGGAGGATTTCAAGTGCATGTTTCCTGAGGAACTACCTGCAGGATTACCTCCACAGAGAGCTATGGAGCACAAGATTGAGTTGGAACCAGGGAGCAAGCCACCAGTGAGACCCGCCTATCGACAATTGTTTGCGGAGTTGGATGAGTTGAAGAAGCAGCTGACAAAGTTATTGGAGAAGGGATTCATCCGACCCAGCGAGTCTCTATTTGCAGCGCCAGTCTTATTTATGAAGAAGAAGGATGGGACTATGAGGATGTGTGTCGACTACCGGGCACTCAACAAGGTCAGCATCAAGAACAGGTACCCACTTCCACAAGTGGACGAGTTAATTAACAGGCTTGTTGGAACGAAATAATTCTCGAAGATTGATTTGAGGAGTGGCTATCACCAGGTACGGATTGCGGAAGGAGACGTTCAAAAGACTGCTTTCAGAACTCGCTATGGCTTATTTGAATTCACAGTCATGCCTTTTGGACTGACTAATGCACCTGCTACATTCATGGAACTCATGAATAGTGTCTTCAGATCCTACTTGGACCAGTTTGTGGCGGTATTTTTGGACCACATCCTGATTTATTTGAAGACCTTGGAGGAGCATGTGGAGCATCTGAGGAAGGTGTTGGAGGTCTTGAGAGATCAAAAGTTGTATGGGAAGATGAGCAAGTGCGACTTTCGTCTCAAGGATGTCGAGTTCCTTGGGCACATAGTGGGAGCTGAAGGAGTCAAGGTGGAGCAGAAGAAGGTGCAAGCAGTCAGAGTCATCAAGGAGCTTCCTTGGCATGGCAAACTATTATCGGCGCTTCATTGAAGGATTTGCCAAGGTGTGTGCACCGCTCACGGACATGTTGAAGAAGCAGGAGAAGTGGCTATGAGGTGACAAGGAGCAGCAAGCCTTTGAGAAGATTAGGAGCTGTTGACACAGGCACCTGTGTTGGCAATTGCAAGTCCAGGACTTATTTTCACCATCATCACGGAGGCATCAAACTTTGCAGTGGAAGCCATTCTTCTCCAGGACTAGGGTAAAGGATTGCAGCCTGTGGCATATGAGAGCAGGAAGTTGAGTCCTGCTGAGCAGAATTATGCAGCACACGAGCGGGAGATGTTGGCTATTATCCAGGCTTTGAGGATTTGGCGATGTTATGTGAACGGCCGGAAGGTGTTCATCAAGACCGACCACAAGAGTTTGGAGAAGCTAATAACGCAGCCAACATAGACACCAAGACAGACAAGGTGGATGGAGTTTCTGCAAGAGTTTGACCACAAGATTGAGTACTTACCTGGGAAGATCAACCCTGCAGACGCTTTATCTAGGAGGTGTGACCTTGCAGCTGTTTTGGTCATCAAGGAGAATATGGACTTCAAGGAGAAGCTTAAGGGAGGTTAAAAGAAGGACCCAAAGTTTGCTGATGGTGGAGCAGTTGAGTTCAACGCAAGTATGCAGAAGGACGGCATATGGTATTATGGTGATTCCAAGAGAGTGGTGGTACCTGACATCGAGGAGCTACGAAAGTTACTACTTGTGGAGCATCATGATTGCTTATATGCTGGACACTTGGAAGCAAGAAGACGGCAAGCGTGCTGAAGCGGGAGTACTATTGGAGAAATATGGACAAGGACATCGAGGAGTGGAGCAGGAGTTGCGATGCGTGCCAAAGAAACAAGACACCAAATCAAAAGAAGGGAGGTACATTGCAGCCCCTGCCTATTCCAGAGTATCCTTAGGAGCAGATTGCTATGGACTTTGTCACATCTTTACCAGGGAGTGTTCAAGAGCACGATGCAGTATGGGTTGTGTCTGATAGACTCAGCAAGACGGCGCACTTCATTCCCATGAAGGAGACTTCTACGGCAGCGGATGTGGCACGGCTATTCTTTGATTATATTTTTAAGCTACATGGGTTGCCGAAGGTGATTGTTTCAGACCGGGATCCGCGGTTTACTAGCAACTTTTGGCGGTCATTGTTTACTTTGATGGGGACCAAGCTGAGTATGAGCACTTCCTATCATCCTTAAATAGACGGGCAGAGTGAGAGGCTCAACAAAACTTTGCAAGAGGTGCTTAGGAGTTTCACTATGGAAGACCCTTCAGAGTGGGACAAGAAGCTGCCAGGGTTGGAGTTTGCCTATAAAAACTGCATGCAGGGATCGACCAAGCAGTCACCATTTACTATGGTTTATGGGAGAGAAGTATATCATCCAAAGAACATCTTGTTGGAGAAGGTCAAGGAGACTCAGGTTCCTACTACACAAGCGTTTATGGAGCAGATGGCGAAGACTTGGAACATGGCAAAAACGTGTATTTGGAAGGCACAGGAAGAGCAGGTCAAGCATGCTAACAAGCACAGGAGGGAAGTGACATTCCATGTGGGCGACAAAGTACTCTTGTCAACAGAGAATCTACCTTTCACGAGCAAAAAGAAACTGCGGGCACGGTTTACAGGTCCCTTTGTGCTGCTCAAGCGAGGTCAACGACTTGTTCAAGAGTATCTAGTCAAGTGGAAAGGCTACCATGCGGACGACAACACTTGGGAACCAGAGGCCAACTTGACTCATTGTAAGAGTAAGTTGAGACGTTATCTGCAGGACGTCGAATTTTGAGGAGGGGAACGATGTAAGGTCATAGGTTTATAAAGTGCATTCTTGAGTTTCATGAAAGTAAGTTTTGTATAGTAGTGTAGAGTGCATTTTTATGGTCATTTTGATATAAAGTTGATCGAATGTAATCAAGTATTGAGAGAGTTATGGATTTTCGAAGTTTAATTAATTTCGAGGTCGGTTGACGACTGTCCTCAATTTGCGGTGAGCGCGACCGTCGGATTGACCAACAGCGTCGAGCGATCTGGCCCGTTAGAGTGAATTTGAACCTTCACGTAAGTTTGGCTGACGCGGAGTGCCGACTAGGTCGAAAAACCTAGAATGTAGTGATTTGAGTTATTATATATTAGTTTGCATATATTTTAATGTTTTCAAATATATTTGGAGTAGTATTGTGTGGAGTCAAGTGTGAATAGGTACTCTAGTAACTTGGTTCATGTCCTTTGAACCTTCCAAGGCATTTTCGAAGTTAGAGGAAAGACCTAGAAGAACTCCATGTGGCAAAAGTCAAATGTGCCATTTTTAGGTCAAAAGGACATGTGTACATTATTCTAGAAAGAGGTGGCAAGTTTTGGGATGTGTTGGGTGCCAACACATCAACATACACCTTCCTAGAAATTACTTATGTAGCAAGTATATAAACAAGAGCTAGAACATAGAAAGACATTCCAGAATCACTCTTGTACTTGCCAAAATCCAGAAATATATTAACTTTCAAGAAGCCATCTCTCTTTCAAGAAGCTACCACTTGTGTTCAAAGATCCTTGTCTTGAATAGATAAAGTATTCTGTTTTACTAAGTACTTTATCTATCTGTTTCACTACAGTGGTATCGGAGCTAGGCACTTTGGTAGCACAAGAAGATGGCCGATCCTCAAGACCAACAGCAAGCTTTCGAAGGAAGCCCTTCCTCTCCAAGACACCCTCCTCCAGCGCCGATGGGAGAGCCCACTCAAGAAAATCTGCAACAACAAGAAGCACCACAAGGAGGAGCACACCCTCCTCCAGCGTCGATGGGAGAGCCTACTCAAGGAAATCTCCAACAACAAGAAGCACCACAAGGAGGAGCACCGTCAAATCCCGTGGCAGCCGCTATAGCAAAGTTGACCCCACCACAAGGAGTTCCCGCAAATGAGTGGGCAGCCTTCCTAATGACCGTCCACAACCAAGTGGGCTTGGCCACCTATGAAGCAACCGTGCAAGCGTCAAGAGAAGCTATGGCTGCCATGGTTGCCCCTATTGCGAGCAATGCTCAAAATCCAGCCCCGGCTCAAGCGCCTCCACAAGAGCCAACGAGAGCAAGGAAACTCATCAAGCCCGGCAAACCCGACACTTTCAACCCCGGGAAAGGTGCCAACCTGAATTTATGGCTCTACCAAGTGGAGACGTACCTCGCATTCCTTGAAGTACCCGAGGAGGACTACGTTCCCTTTGCCGTTACCTTACTTAGAGGAGCAGCAACATCATGGTGGCGTAACTATCAAGCGGCTATATATCAAGCTATGGCGCACCCCATGCTCGGCCAAGAGCCCCCACCATCATATGCAAGATGGGCAGATTTTCGTGAGGCCCTCAAGAAGCAATTCATGCCCATCAATGCGGAGAAGATTGCCCGAGGAAAGCTCCACCATCTCAAGCAAACGACGTCCGTTCAAGAGTATACATCCAGATTTCACGCCCTCACTCTTGAGATCCCCAACATGTCTCTCGAGGAGAAGATTGACCGCTACATCTTTGGCCTCAAACCCAAGGTGGCAAAGGAAGTGGAGTTACGCGACTTGACGGACTTCTCAAAGATCATTGAAGTGGCCCAAAAGGTGGATACCTTGGATTTCAAGCACTCCGTGCCTTCATCTTCACGGGTACCGACGACGCGGGTGTACGCAGCCCCTTCCACATCCGAATCTGGACCCACACCCATGGAAATCGGAGTTATTAAAAGGGACCCCGCGGCTGCCCGGAAGAGTGGAAGACCCTCCAATGACACTTATGATGCAAGAAACCAGCAAGGAGTGAAAGCAAGACTCTCCCCGGCTGAAAAAGAAGCTCTCATGACGGCTGGACTATGCTTTTATTGCAAGGAAAAGGGCCATCGTGCACTTTCATGCCCCAAAAAGTTGTCAAAAAACGGACAGCGCCGGTAGGCCAGGAGCCTACCACCCCAAGACCCACTTCACGAGAAGGCAACACGCCAAGTGAGGTGGAGACCCCCGTTGAAGACGACGTTCCAGCCCCAATGAGTTTGAGAGGTTACCTTGGAGGAGAGAAGGTCCACATCTTGGTGGATAGCGGAGCTCAAGGCAACTTCATTGCTGCAGATTTTGCCACCAAGCACGGTATTACTATGCGAACTCTTGACCACGACGAGGAGATTATGATGCCCGATGGATTCTCCTATACTACCCCTTCCAAGAAGACGTACCCCTTGGCACTCTCTATCAAGTCCTTCAAGGATAGAGTAGTGTTCTCCCCCATGCAATTGGGCAAGTACGACGTCATCCTAGGGACGCCTTGGTTGACCAAGCACAACCCCCAAGTTGATTGGAGGACCGGTACTATCAAGATCAAGAATGACATCACTTCAAGAATCTGTATTTTGCGCGCAATCCAGAATATCCAGACCCAAGACATCCAGAAGCCGGCACACGAGATACTATTGTCCGCCCTCCAACTCAAGAGACTTGTGAGGAAGGGACACGAGCTTCTTTTGGCCTTGATCACGCCAAAAGACATCAAGAAAGACATCGAGAGTCAAGAAGGCAGCCCCGTTCCCAAGGAGATACAAGAAGTCTTAGAGGACTACAAAGAAGTGTTCTCCCCGGAATTGCCCAAGGGCCTACCCCCCAAAAGATTCGTAGACCACAAGATAGAGTTGGAGCCCGGAAGCAAGCCCATCTCTCGGCCTACGTTCAAAATGTCATACACGGAGCTAGACGAAGTCAAGAAGCAAATCAAGGAGCTACTGGAGCATGGCTTCATTCGACCTAGCAAGTCGCCATTTGGAGCCCCGGTGCTATTTGTCAAGAAGAAAGATGGTACCTTGAGGATGTGTGTGGACTATCGCGCCCTCAACAAGATCACCATCAAGAATCGATACCCGCTGCCGCGCATGGATGAGCTCATGGACCGGCTGGTTGGAGCCAAGTACTTCACGAAGATTGACTTACGGAGCGGCTACCACCAGATTCGCATCGCAGAACCGGACATAGAGAAGACGGCATTCAGGACAAGATATGGACATTTTGAGTTCATGGTCCTGCCATTTGGACTCACCAACGCGCCAGCAACTTTCATGACTATGATGAACACCATATTTCAGCCCATGTTGGACAGATTTGTGGTGGTATTCATCGATGACATCCTTATCTACAGCAAGACCCTTGAAGAGCATGCGAGACACTTGAAAGAAGTCCTTGAAGTATTGAAGCAAAACAAGCTGTTTGCGAAGGAGTCAAAATGCGAGTTTGCCAAACAAGAAGTGGAGTTCCTAGGTCTCCACGTGACTGCTGATGGCATCAAGATAGACCCCAAGAAGACCACGGTGGTGGAGGAATGGCCAACCCCCACGACCAAGAAAGAACTCCAGTCATTCTTGGGATTTGCCAATTGGTACAGAAAATTCATCCAAGGCTTCTCGCACATAGCAGCCCCCCTGACAGATCTACTCAAGAAGGACAGGCTATATACATGGACCGAGAAAGAGGAAGAGGCATTTCAAGAGTTAAAGCGAAGATTGACCACATCCCCGGTGCTCACACTCCCAAGTCCAAACCCAGATTGGCCCTTCCACGTCATCACCGATGCATCTTCCTATGCAATAGGAGCAATCCTGCTTCAAGACCAAGGCAAGGGACTGCAGCCCATCGCCTACGAGTCAAGGAAGCTAAATCCAGCCGAGCAAAATTATACAACCACGGAGCGAGAGGCATTGGCGATTGTACATGCCTTGAAGGTTTGGCGCTGCTACGTTGAAGGACGCAAAGTACTGGTCACCACGGACCACGAGGCGTTAAAGCACCTCCAAACGCAGCCGTATCTCTCAAGGAGACAAGCAAGATGGAGCGGATACTTGCAACAATACAACATCACGATTCAGTACCAGCCCGGCAAGACAAACCCGGCTGACCCCCTCTCAAGACTGCAATTAAATGCAGTGATGGTATCCCTGAAGACAGATCTGGAAGCTCGATTTTCAGCCGCCTATGAAAGAGACCCTTACTACAAGAACGGAGAAGCAGCCTTGGACCCATGCAAGAAGCAAGAAGGCAATTATTGGGTGAGGCAAGATACGGGCCAGAGATGTGTTCCTAATGACATAGACCTCCGGCTCTTGCTTCTACGAGAAGCACACGACAACCCTCTTGGAGGACACTTTGGAATCCTAAGGACCACGGGCGTTCTAGCTAGGACTTATTGTTGGCCAGGCATGTCTAAGCAAGTCAAGGAGTACTGCAGGAGCTGTGACACATGCCAAAGAATCAAGCCATCATCGCAAAAGGCGGGAGGACTCCTCCAACCACTACCAATCCCCGAAAGACAATGGACGGACATCTCAATGGACCTTATCGTGGACTTGCCCGTGACACCTCGAGGCCATAATGCAATACTCACGGTGGTGGACAGACTTACCAAGATGGCTCATTTTATTCCCACGACGACTAAGGCTACAGCACCACAACTTGCAAGACTCATCTTTGACAACATCTTCCGACTCCATGGACTACCATCAAGAATTGTGTCAGATAGAGATCCAAGATTCACAAGCCATTTCTGGAAAAATCTCTTCAAGAACTTGGGTACATCGCTGGATATGTCTACTGCCTACCACCCACAATCAGATGGGCAAACCGAGCGTATGAATCGTACCCTAAAGACCTCTCTAAAGGCCTACGTGTCTACCCTCGAGCAAGACTGGGACATGTACTTGACCCCCCTCGAGTTTGCCTACAACAACACTACGCAGGCCTCTACCCAAGAGTCCCCATTCTTCCTCAACTATGGCTTCCATCCGACCACGCCACTGAGCTTCACGGCTGGCCATGATGAAGTACCTGCAGCCACAGATTTTATGGAGACATTAGAAGCAGCCCTTACAGCAGCGAAGAAAGCTCTACAACACGCGCAAGATGCTCAAGCAAGAGTGGCGAACAGATCCAGAAGAGAAATTACGTACAGAGTGGGTGACAACGTGTTACTATCATCCAAGAACATTTCCCTGAACAACAGGCCTGCCGGCAGCAAGTTCTCTCCCAAGTATTTGGGACCCTTCAAGATTATCCAGCAAGTCAACCCCGTTGCTTTCAAGCTAGAACTTCCCCAGACTATGCACATCGACCCCGTATTCCACGCTTCCCTCTTCAAGCCATATGTGCAACCCGACAACAAGTTCCCAGGACGTGTGACAACCCCACCAGCCCCAACAATAGTGGATGATCATTTGGAGTACGAAGTGGAAGACATAGTGGCTATGAGAAATTTCAGGAGACAGCAGCAATACTTGATCAAGTGGAAAGGATATCCAGATTCGGAGAATAGTTGGGTGGCGGCGCACTACCTTGACAAAGTTCAGAGAAAGTTGAAGCGCTTCCATGCCGCCAACCCCCATCTTGGACCAGCCCCAAGTCTCTCTACTAGAAGCCCGAAGACTTCAGGGAGGCAGCCTGCCACCATCAAGAAGCAGCAGAAGACCCCTTGGAGGCAGCCTGCAAGAACAAGAAAGAGGAAAAATTGACATTAGACACTCTTCTCTTCTCGCAGTTTCTGGACAGAAAACTAAAACTGCTACTGGTGATAGGTCTCTGCATAATAAATTCTGAAAATTTACCTGGCTGTAGTCCATGAGTAGCCGGTCATTTAGAGTCCAAGTTTGCTCAATTTGGAGCACTGGTGAGAGAGATATGATGCTCTAAGTAGAAGGGGGTCAGGCTGCTGGCATTGTTAGGGCAGAATATGCCTTCTGACATTGTGCCCTCCCCTGAACTTGGAATGCTCTGAAACTCAAGACTCTGGTAGAACATCTTACAGCGCCCAGTTTGAGACTTAGTTTGCAGAATTTGGAGAAGTATAGAAGGACTTATGATTTTCAGAAGTTTCTGCACAGATTTGGAGGAGTGCCTACTCTCTCAGCTCTCAACGACACTGCAGAAATGAGAATGCTCTCAAATTTGGTGACCCGGTAGAGTTCTCCGACGCGGTCCATGTGGCACTCAAATTTTCAGATTTGGAGCAGTTCTGTGGCCGCTATGAGTTTTTGAATTTGTGGCAGATTCTGGGCCAACTTGTACAATTTTCTTTATCATTAAGGAGTAGGCTAGCCAATAAGGTCACACCACCTACGACCTTGCCTAGTCTACCTTACATGTGTAGCACCTGACTTGGCGCCTTTGACTAGTCCTCTTCACATGTGTGGCATCTGACTTGAAACTGTTGACTAGTTTGCTCCACATGTGTAAGACCTGACTTGACGCGCCGAGACGTCGCTTTTTCTATCGGGGGGGTGATGTAGTGATTTGAGTTATTATATATTAGTTTGCATATATTTTAATGTTTTCAAATATATTTGGAGTAGTATTGTGTGGAGTCAAGTGTGAATAGGTACTCTAGTAACTTGGTTCATGTCCTTTGAACCTTCCAAGGCATTTTCGAAGTTAGAGGAAAGACCTAGAAGAACTCCATGTGGCAAAAGTCAGATGTGCCATTTTTAGGTCAAAAGGACATGTGTACATTATTCTAGAAAGAGGTGGCAAGTTTTGGGATGTGTTGGGTGCCAACACATCAACATACACCTTCCTAGAAATTACTTATGTAGCAAGTATATAAACAAGAGCTAGAACATAGAAAGACATTCCAGAATCACTCTTGTACTTGCCAAAATCCAGAAATATATTAACTTTCAAGAAGCCATCTCTCTTTCAAGAAGCTGCCACTTGTGTTCAAAGATCCTTGTCTTGAATAGATAAAGTATTCTGTTTTACTAAGTACTTTATCTATCTGTTTCACTACACAATCTCTGACTGCTTGCACCTTCTCCCGCTCCACCTTGACTTCTTCAGCTCCCACTATACATGCCCAACAAACTCAACTTCCTTGACACAGCATTCGCACTTGCTCACCTTCCCATACAGCTTTTGATCTCTTAAGACCTCTAACACATGCTCCTCCTAGGTCTTCAAGTAGATCAAGATGTCGTCCAATTTCTTCCCACAAACTGGTCCAAGTAGGGTTTGAAGATACTACTCATGAGACCCATGAATGTAACAGGTGCATTAGTCAACCCAAAAGGCATAACTTTGAACTCGAATATGATATTGCGAGTCCTGAAAGCAGTCTTCTGAACGTCTCCTTCCGCGACCCGTACTTGGTGATAACCACTCCTCACATCGATCTTTGAGAATTACTTTGCAACTACAAGCCTGTCAATCAACTCGTGCACTTGTGAAAGTGGTTACCCATTCTTGATGGTGATCTTGTTGAGTGCTCGATAGTCCACACACACCATCCTTCTTTTTCACAATGACTGGCGTTGCAAATAGAAACTCTGTTGTAAATCCTCTTCATCCATCTCTTCTTCTTATCGCACTTCCTCTAAGTTAGTCACACAGACAACTTCTTCTCTCCTAAAGTCACACAGACTTAGCTGGTCACACAGACAGCTTCCTTTAGTCACACGGACAAGGCTACACAAACCTGTAGCAGATACAGCACTTAGCATAGATCTTGCACACACTCTTTCCTCGGAGACTCTTCTTCTTTCTTACACACAAGAGTTCACCATACATCTCTTTTCACAGTGCCTATATTCTCTTGGCGGTTGCTCACCTACCTCACACTCATTGACACTCAAGACCTAATGTCCAACTAGCCTACACATCTACACACTCAACACAAAGTCAACACATCGACGGTCCACCCACTATGACTATAATACAAGTCTACTTTATGCATCAACACACACCCATGTATGCACACCAAACCGACACATGTAAGGTCATAGGTTTATAAAGTGCATTTTTTAGTTCCTTAAAAGTATGTTTTGATTGCTTAGAAGTATAAAGTGCATTTTTATGGTCATTGAATTTGGTGAAGTATTGAGAGAGTTACGGATTTACGGAGTATAATTAGCTTTGAGGTCAATTGACAACTGTCCTTAATTTGCGGTGAGCGCGACCGTCGGATTGACCCACAACGTCGAGCGATCAGGATCGTTAGAGTCCTAGGAGGGAGGGCCGCTTAGCAACAAAATTTCTAAGTGTTTGTCAAATCGTCCCTTCCATATTATCCATGAGTAGGCCAGATCAGCCTCATCCAACGTGTCGGGCCAATTTGACGTCCACATGCATGCATCAAAATATCTACAATATACTAATGTATTCGCGCTAGGCTATTCCGAAACCTCTAGGTAAGTTGACCTGGTCGGCACTCTGCGTCAGCCAAAATTACGTGAAGGTTCAAATTCACTCTAACAGCCCAGATCGCTCGACGCTGTTGATCAACCCGACGGTCGCGCTCATCGTGAATTAAGGACAGTTGTCGACCAACCTTTAAACAAATTAAACTTCTGAAATCCATTACTTCTTCAATACTCAACCATATTTGACAAATTTTATATCCAAATAATCTCAAAAAATGCAATCTACATGTGTATGATCTTACACCTCGTCATCTCCTTCACTATCTCATATTGTACACATGACTTGGGCCTATCTTGCCCTTACTTAGTAAGCCACATTCTAGAATACACCACTGTGAGGGAAGCCTGATTGAGTCGAGCTACAGCGACGTGGACATGTGTGCATTGCACACACCAACCTCTCAAAAAGAATCCTAGGGATATTTGGGTGATCATGGGTCGTAATTTTTTCCCGAGCACCTCGATCGCCAGCAAGCAATATGTCCATCAATGACTTCACACTCGGTATGCTTGTGACCAAAAACTTCTGCCCGCTCTCGTCATGAACAACAGATGCACATGAATGGAAAATGGTTACCACTTGCGTGTGATAGCCGTGACTCACCTTCCAGATACTTCTCAGTACAATCCTTGACCTGGCCATTGCACTTTGCATTCTCCTGGGAAGGGTTGTGAGAGGCTGCCCCTGGAGAATGAAACATGACACAGTGAACACTAGTGGGATTGCTACCAGCAGGAGATGGCAGAGACATCTCTCACCCAAAAAGAGCAGGATCGCGTCTGCAAGCAACAAGAAGTCAGCTATTGGGGCAGGTTATAGACCTCACGCTCTCACCTGGCTCATCTGGGCATGCTTGGCGTCATATAAGTATTTATAGTACTGTGGAGATCCTGAGAATTGGCATCTGTACGCCTTTCTTAACGACGAAAGCGAGAGCAAAATCTTACAAGAGTCGGAGGACAACGACGACCTACCAGATCTTACTGACGGACAGGAGGAGAGTTCCAAATACGCACGGGTGCGTGGAGCAAGAAGAGAACAAGGCCGAGGCAGGTGGTGACACCCGCTGTCCACGGCCGGGGCCACGATGGCGGTAAAGGAGAAGACGCAAGGATGTGCGTGTCGGGCTGCAATATAGCACGTCGAGCTACCTTCATAGGAGCTCGCCAAGAGGAGATATTGTTCCTAAGCGCATGAGCCGACCAAGGAGAAGCAGGTTATGTGCGTGAAGGGACGCAAAGAAGGTGCCATCAAGGTGGCGCAATCAACCAGTGGGAGGTTAAGGGCTGATGAGACAACAAAGACGCCAGCGGCTGGGGGGGCTGCGTGGAGTCTTGGAGAAGGACTAACGGCATCGCAAGCGAGTGCCGTCAACAAGCTATTAGAGGAGAAGCGAAATTTCTCTGCTTTCAACATGAAGTAGCTAGGACGCTACAAGCATACTCAGATGCGCGTGCCGCTGCAAAATCCGTAACCCATCTTCAAGTGGCGTCATTGACTAAGCAAGATGGAGTGGGAGCTGGTGGAGAAGCGATGTGACGAGCTTCAAGAGGCGGGACTCATTGAGGAGTCTTCATCAAATTTTGCGGCACCGACGGTGATGCCACTAAAGAAGGATACTTATGGCAAGTGTTCAAAGAAGCACATGTGTGGTGACTACCATGCGTTGAACGCAATCACCGAGCCCAACAAGTACCCCATGCCAACATTGGAGGAGATCTTTGACAACATCGGCAATTAAGAATGGTTTTTTACATATGGACTTGAGGCAGGGATTTAACCAAATTGAAATAGCACCAAAGGATCGAGACAGGACAGCCTTGTGGGATCCGGACAAGTTGTACCGGTGACGTACTATGCCATTTGGGTTAAAGAATGCGCCTCCACTATTCCAGAAGATGATGGATAAGGTGTTGAGTGGGCTGCCGTTTGCACGTTGCTACATCCACGACGCGCTTATCTACAGCCAGAACTTTGAGGAGCACCTTGACCATGTATGGCAAGTGTTGGATAGGATCCACTCCACAAGGCTGAGGTGCCATTCAGGGAAATAATGCCACTTTGGCGCTAGAACTGTGATGTATCTCGGGCATGAGGTCAGCCCTGGAGGACTTGGCGCACAGCAAGCAAAGGTGGAGGCCATCACGAAGATACCCGTTTTGACGGATGTCTCGAAGCTAAGGGGCCTTTCTCGGATTGGCCAATTTTCATTGACGCCTTGTGCCTGATTCCAGTAGTATCGCTAAGTCGATTAATCGACTGGTATGCAAGGGACAAGCGTGGGAGTGGGGTAAGGAGCAGCAGGTTGCGTACAAGGCGCTCAAGGGGAGCTTGGTGCGGCATCCTACTTACGCACGCCAGATTTCTCATGTGAATATATTTTGCAGGCAGACTGGAGCTAGGGAGGGCTTGGAGCAATATCGGTACAGAGTGATGATGACCAGGAGTATGTGGTGGCATATGCCAGCCGGAGCAACAATGCGGCTGAGAGTAACTACGGCTCTTATGAAGGGGAGTGCTTGGCAACCGTGTTTAACACTAAATATGTTCACTCCAAATCTAATTATGATCATAAGTTGCATATTTTTATAATCTTCAATGAATACATGGTAGTTGAGCATGAAAGCAAATTACCAAGATTTTCAGTGTTAGTGTAAGTATTTATTGTTGAACGCATGTTTGATAGAAATTTTGTTGAAATCTTTTGCGAAGCTTGATGTACATTATAATTGATTATTCGAGATGCAAATGAATGTTACCACAAACTAATTGATCATTAGAGATACAAAATGAATTTCAGTATGAAGTTGGATTTGAGAGATGATTGAAGAGATGCACTATTTGACCTGTGAATGGCATCGCGATCGTTGGCAATTGTACGGAGAAGAGCGGGTGCGGGGCGCAGCGTAGAGGGCAACCCAAGTGTACGAAGTGTACTCCAAAATAAAAAGCAGACAAAGAAATAGAGCAGAACGTGATGTGAAATAAGCACACAGACGACCGAG